>CM053750.1:32104686-32120643 GCA_028658305.1 Pachyuromys duprasi | reverse complement strand
GCTGACTCTTTGACCCTCCCCCATACAAGCCAGGGAGTGACAGACTGGCTAGATCCCAGGGGAGGACATTGCAGCCAGCCCTGAGGAGACAGGATAAGCTGGGGTTGGATGGAAGGGAAGGAGGTCCTCCCCTGTTGGTGGACTTGGAGGGGGCGGGGAAGAGGGAGATGAGGGAGGGAGTGGGAGGGTAGGAGGGAATAGGGGAGGAGGCTACACCTGGGATTCAAAGTACCTAACCTGTGATTGAGATAATAATAATAATAATAATAATAATACCAGCAAGATTCATAAGTCTGAAAGTAAATACTTAGAGAATTTATAAATATTTTTGGCGTTCAAATTGGATTTAGTTGATATAAAATTCGTAAAGTAAAACAAATCATAAAGAATCCACACTCAGACCCTCAAAACAGCTGAACATGTCTGTCAAGTGATAAAGCTATATGTACAAACAGAAATATGAGGTTTGGAACTGTGTTTGGCCTCAGGCCATAAAAGTATTGAGCAATCAGCAAGTATTGTGTGTGTACACATATATACATATATGACATACATGTGTACATATGTATAATATTAAGGAATCAAGTATTTAATGTGCTCATGGCATTCATGTATACATATGTACAATATACTGCACACATACTTGCATCTATGCGCATATGTATCCAATATATATCAATTCATTCTTAAATCAAGACTTAAAATATATGACAAACAACTTTTAAATCCGTGAAGGCTGGACAGTTATTAGTTAAAACAAATCTGCTGTCCTACTGGCCTACACCTGGTTTTAAATAGCAGTAAGACATGAGAACACCCGAAGTGCCAAATGGGCCTTCTAAATATAACTTACCCTTCCTCCAAAGGCTTTGAGAAGAATGCAATCTTTTGTGAAAACATGGCCTTTCTAAAGGGCACATGGAGGCTAGGGTCAGAGATTGTTAGACCTAGAAAATATTTGAAATATTTCCTTAGTCTAGGAAACCGTATTTTGTAGGCATAAAAACTGAAGCCAGATTCAATTAATTATTTTACCCAGTATCAAGTTATACATAAGCAATACTGACACTTAAGCCTGTGTCCTGTAGTCCACTGAACATGACATGAAATAGATGACAAGGGTCACTCATTTCCACTGTGTTCAGAAGCAAGGTTGGTCCCTCCCTCTGTGTCTCCTCCTTCCTGCCACTTCTAGAGGGATGATGTAGTCGCCCAATCTTAGCGGTCACCAATTTTCTAAATTGTTCTCTCTTGTACAGTTAACTTCAGAAATACAGCTTTAAGACATGTGAGAAGTTTTCCTTTCCATAAATAATTCTTTCTAGTGTTTGATGGCTGAGCTGCTGTTCAGCAGTAAGTACAGAAACACATTACAGTAAAGGAGCAGAGAGTAGAGAGTAGCAAACGAGGCAGGGGAGATGCTACGCCAAAGGAGAGCAGAGAGGAAAGAAAATAGAATATTTTTTCTTTTTTTAATAACTTTTTTATTAATTATACTTTATTCACTTTGTATCCCCCCTAAGCCCCTCCCTCCTTCCCTCCCAGTTCCACCTTCCCTCCCCCCTTCTCCACGCATGCCCCTCCCCAAGTATACTGATAAGGGAGGTCTTCCTCTCTTTCCTTCTGATCCTAGTCTATCAGGTCTCATCAGGAGTGGCTGCATTGTCTTCCTCTGTGGCCTGGTAAGGCTGCTCGCCCTTCCGGGGGAGGTGATCAAAGAGCAGGCCAATCAGCTCATGTCAGAGGCAGTCCCTGTTCCCATTACTATGGAACCCACTTGGACACTGAACTGCCATGGGCTACATCTGTGCAGGGGTTCTAGATTATCTCCATGCATGGTACTTGGTTGGAGTATCAGTCTCAGGAAAGACTCCTGTGCTCATATTTTTTGGTTCTGTTGCTCTCCTTGTGGAACTCCTGTCCTCTCTCTATCTTACTATTTCCCACATCGAAAACAGAAATTTAATATGTTCCTAAAAATGAATGTCTGGTCAAATGCTCATCAACGCAATACAGCTTATTTTAAGTTAAACTGTAAAGAAATTTCTGGCATGTTTTGGCATTTTTGGCATTGGCACAGACTAGAGAAGAGACAGAGTACCAGGACTTGTGCATATTTCTTTGTCTTCCTTTTTTTTCACATTCCTTAAGGTTTTTTTAATTTTTATTTTTATATTAATTACAGTTTATTCACTTTGTATCCCAACTGTAGCCCCCTCCCTCATTCCCTCCTAATCCTACCCTCCCTCCCTCCCTCATCTCCTCCCATGCCCCTCTTTAATTCCACTGATAGGAGAGATCCTCCTCCCCTTCCATCTGACACTAGCTAATGAGGTCTCTTCAGGACTGGCTGCAATGTCCTCCTCTGTGGCCTAGCAGGGCTGTTCCTCAGGGGTAAGAGGAGAGGTCAAAGAGCCAGCCACTGACTTCATGTCAGAGACAGTCCCTGTTCCCCATCCTATGGGATCTACTTGGATACTGAGCTGCCATGGAATACATCCAAGCAGGGGTTCTAGGTTATCACCAAACATGGTCCTTGGTTGGAGAATCAGTCTCAGAAAAGACCCCTGTGCCCAGATATATTTGATCCTTGTGGTGCTCCTGTCCTCTCCAGGTCTAACTTAAGTTTCTGCATGGACCCCTTTTTATAAATTAAAAAAAAAGCCAAAACCAAAAACCGAAAGATCCATTTTTAACTGGTCCCATTTGTCTGTACATTAATACATAAATAAACAGATGTTCAACTCAAAAGATATGGTTAAACCTCTCCACAATTTTTGAAAGCACCGAAGACTGTGCATGCATGTGTTTGTATGTGTTTGTGTGTATATGTATCTGCACCTGCCATCAAAACTTGCCAACTAGTATGCTGCCTTTGCAGTTGGTGAAATGCAACTCTCAGTTCAAAAGTCCCCTAATTCTGTAGGCAAGGCCAGACTTGATAGTGAGATCAGCCTTGGTAAACTGATAAGTATCCTGGATGATTTCTACATGAAATCGATATGAGCAATTTTCTTTGGACACTTACATGGAAGCGTTACCAAACCAAGCATGATTCTAATTTTAATTTGAGACCTGCCTAATTGTGAGGCACGTAGCAAGTGTTTTTATTCTGTGTGCTTATAGAGTCTGTGTGTTACAGAAAATGTTACAGTTGGCCTGACTTTTAAAAGCTGGTGAAACTCTCTATGCAGCAATGTAAGCCTAGAAGTGTGACAAACACCAGGTCTCCTGGTTATCAGTTAATGCATTCAAAACAAAACACTGTGGAAACTAGATATAAGCATTCCTAGCTTATGATACTGAAATAAAAATCTTCACTTACAATATGCATGAAGAAAGGTTACACTGCTGCAATATAATGAATTCGAGAACTTTTAGCCTTTTAGTACTTAACTTTATATCTAGCCTTGTGTCTCTGTCTTGAGATTGTATTGTTAGCTTCAGAGTTCATGGTAACTTTATCGGAGGAGTTAGATTTTTAACTGTTAACTACAAGGAGTAGCATTTAAATTTTCTTAAATCTTCATATAATGAAAGAAAATCATACTGCTGAGTTCCAGTACTCAGAGTCAATAAGGTGCTCAACATACCGTCAAGCCAGGTTTATCGTTCAGGCCTGTGATTGAAGCAACGAAAGAGGCTCAGGCCCTTTCAGACAGCTAAGGGGATAAAAGGCTTCCTTCTGAGCCTGACAGTCTGAGTTAAGTCCCTGGAATGCAAATTCCTGCAAGCAGTCATCTGACTTCCATATGAGCATGTTCTTTCCAGACAGGAGGATTGCAAATTCAAGGACTGCAGGCTACACAGAGTGTTCAACTCCAGCCTAGACAATGTACTGAGTCCCTACTCAAAATAAACACTAAAAAGAAGCCCTACAGATATATTTCAATAATAGAGTTCTTGCCTAACATGTAGAAAGTCTTAGGTTTACTCATCAATACTGCAAAAATATAGAGAGGCACATAATCAAATGGTTGTGCTAACCTGTGAGAAATCATTGTCCAGGCAATTGTCAGTTTAACTGAATATTCTTATTTGTCTTTTCAATATAAGTCTTCTTATATTACTAACATAATAATTTTCATCTTATATTTTAAGTATTTCGTTTAGTGAAATATCTCTATTGAACTGAGTACACAGCTGTAATCCCAGAACGTGGAAGGTAGAGGCAGGAACACTCAGAATTCAGTGTCCTCTCTGCTTTGTTGTGAGTCACGGAATAGCTGTGCCGGGATACAGATGAGCCTGCAGGAAAAGAGAAGAGAGACACAGACAGAGCTGGAGAGAGAGACTGAGAGACAGAGACAGAGTCTGTTTATTTACATATCAGTATCTTGACTAGTGTCTCCATCCTTCATGGCCGCATTGATACTTTCTAAATTTTTTTCATTTTTAATATTTTCTTAATTTAAAGTAGTTTAATTAATTCCTCTGTCCTTCAGCAATTCCACTTTTCTCTCTTCCCTTCATAGCAACTTAGATAAAGCATTAGAGTTCAGAAAGTATATGAGGGTCATTAATAAAAGGGTTTTTAGAAACATAGTACATTCAAACCTATAGTGAAGTGAAGCAATTCATCACATTCTTGAGTAGTGAATGGGGAAGGCAGCATCTGCAAAGCAGATAATTGGCAGGGATTACACACATATTTAAAATATGCTAAGCATAGTCATAGCAAGTGTTAGCTTTGGCTGAAAAGAGGCATGTACAAGCACAGTTTCAACTGAAATATTCAGATATCACACAAAAAGTACTTGCTTGCAGCAGAAGAGCTCATACTGGTGCATGACAAATGTGTGTGGTTTTAGTTCATGCATTTCCACTCATTCAGAAAAAAAAAAAGATGTAGCATTGTGACATCATGAAGTGCCGTTCTTAGACTTTTTAAACTGCTGTTCCTTCTCCATTTACCAAATAATGCCATCTGCTTATTTATCCCAGTTAGAACTCTAGACACAGTCCCAAGATTCTCATCCCAGAGCCCGCAAGTTTCAAGCCTCCATTCTGACAGACATTAATCATGTCCCCTGTGGCAGATGCCTCTTCCCACTATGCCCTGGCTGTTTCAGCCTCAGGGCCTGGCAGCTTTGCCTGGGGTAGACTGATACGGAGAGGTCGAGTTCTTGGGATCTGTTGAAGCATGTTTCCTAAGAATGGACTAAAGTTCTTTATCATCATCATTATTTTGAGCACAAACTGTAGATCTGTAGATAGTTATGATAATTCAAAACAGGTAAAAAGTCAACATCATATTTGCATAAATTGACTAACATAATTAAGTCTTTTCGGTCCTTAGTTCTCTTTCAGTTGCATGCCCTACAGAATAATCTTTATTGCCTGACTCAGTCATCCTTCATTTTATCTTTGTCTTTTTTTTCCTCTCTCTTTTTTGGCCTTTCTTAAGTCACAGACAATTTTACTTTTGGAAGTTCCATACAACATGCTATGGATATGTACCAAACTAAAAGCCCAGCATCATCTATAAGTAACTGTTCTTGATAGTTTCATAGCATCTCTATACAAGCTAGAGTCACTGGATGGGGAGGAGCCTCAATTGAGAAAATGACTCCAACGATTGGCCTGTAGGACATTTCCCTAATTAGTGACTGATGGAGGAGGGTTCATCCCATTTTTTGTAAGGTCACCCATAGGCTAGAGGTCCCTGGTTCTATAAGAAAACAGACTGAACAAAGTCACGTGAAGCAAGCGCGTAAACAGCACTCCTTCGTGCCCTCAGCATCAGCTCCTGCTCCCAGGCTCCTGCCCTGTTTTGAGTTTTTGTCTTGGCTTTCTTCAATGATGGGCTCCAATGTGGAAGTGTAAGCCAAGCAAACGCTTTCCTCTCCAGCTTGCTCTTTGGTCATGATGCTTTGTCACAGCGGTATTAACCCTCACTAAGGCCACCCAACTCTACGTGAGAACCAGCTGGCGTCTCACCAGATGAGCCCTGTTAATGTTAGTGTCGAAATTCTTAGATATTCTACAGTTTAATAAACATTAAACACTGTTGCATGCTTTGTTTCTATTTTGAGGTGTTATTTAATTTTTCTCATTGATCCATCTCAAAATGATAGGCGCTGTTAATTTTGTTTTTATTACTTTAAAGCTAAACCACCTTCACCATGGGGAATCTTGAGTACAAAGAGCATCCAAAGTGATTAGACTAGATATGTGGGATTTGGAGTTAAGAAGGTTTTATAGATAAAACATAGATTTCAAAGAGGACATAGTGGTTCTAATTAACATGTCCGACTAAATGACATGATTGAAAAAGTCACAATCTATAATAATTTAAATAGACAATCAGTTTGTGAAACAATGTCTCAACACAGTGTGAAAGTGGCAACATATTTATGAAGAAATATTAAAAGCATACTCTAAATATAATATGAAATATGCTTAGCTTAACGTGCCCCAAACATATTATTGTAAAATGACCATCATTGATTGTGTAGCTTAAGAACTCTAACCTCTTATTTCATCATAAAAACACTAAGTTGACAAAGTCATTAAGACACTCAAATTATTGTGGTATACTTTCTACTGGACCTGGCATACCTTTTCAACTTTTAAATATCTCCAAAGCACTCAAGCTCAGAAATTTCATCTCTATTTTGCTATTCTTATGATCATTATACATTGGATCTGTCCAATAAATGTGATTTTTATTTGACATCTCTTGTTACCTTAAAGTGTGAAAGTAAATAAGAAATTAATTTTAAAAATATGCGAGAGTCATAACCTATTTTTCCACTTTTTATAACTATGTGTACTTATTTATTGTGTGTGTACACATGCAGACGTCATAGGGTAGCTTGTGGAGTAGTTTCTCTCCCTATAACATGTGGACCCCATGAGTGGAACTCAAGGAAGACTTCCGGCTTGCTGGCAAGTACCCTGACACAGGAACCACCTTGCTCACTCCTGATTTTCAAAAGCTAAATATTTAACTGAAATACATAGGGGGAAAGGCTTTAGTTTAATGAGAAAGAATCCATTTTAGAAGTATTTTTACTCCTTAAAATAACACAGAGCCCGTGAAGGAAATAAGACAGTCATTTAGAAAGATTTGGGTAAGGAAGACTGTTACTAGCCTCAGTCTCTAAAAGCTGTTATGATTTTCAAGTGGGTAAATCCAGGCTTGCATCCTTATGTCAGTATTTTTTCTGACTGTGTATAATACTAGTGAAGCCAGTTAAACTCTCTGCTTTAGTGTCTTCATTTGTAATGTACAATAAATGTTACTTATAGGTAAACCAGCAGTATTTCTGCTGCTAAGTAACCATCTCAGCAGTGACATCACAGGGATTATATAAGTCTTTTGAATTATTCAGTAAATTATGTAGAAATTTCTAACATGAGTACAAAATAAATCATTGGAAGTCATCTATTTTATGAAAAGCATTGTAAACAAGCCACTTGTGAAATGACTTCTCTCCCATTGGTGCAACTGAAAGAACTGACTATCTCGCTGAAAGATTCTTATGTATAACATGTTCTTGCTCTTGGCATTTCCCCTTTTAACTAACATCTTCAGATGTGTTGAACCTATAAACCATGTGTATTCGTTTGCAACATTAGTCAAAAATTATTTGATGAAAATAAAAATCTTTAAAACAGATTAATGAAATCTGTTAATGAAATGAACTAAATTCGATTGCCCGGAACTGGACAGAGCTTTCTGTTGCCAAGGTATTTGTTTAAATTCTCTAACTGGGAACACGCAAAAACAACTACACGTGGATACCTTTCCTTGTGTTGCTAGAGAAAAGGGAATTGAAGAAATGGATGTAGGAGGATCTGATCTTCCCCTTTGAAGCTATCTGGCAAGATTTTTCATAGAGAGTAAGAAAACAAGATATATTTAAGAAGCAGGGTGTGGTGGTACGTGCCTTGCATTTGGGAGGCAGAGAAAGGTAGCTCAAGGCCAGCCTGGTCTACACAGTGAGTTCAAGGATAGCAAGGCTACAGAAACTCTGTCTCAAAAAACAAAACAATAGCAAAACTAACAAACAAACAAAAAACAAAGATATGTGTAAGCAACAGAAAGAAACACAGAAATTATCATTAGAAATAATGGGGAAAGAGGAAGTGTTACATGAGCAAAAGTATTTATGAGTACCTTCAAAGTTACTAGATGCCTAAATAGAGTGAAAATAGTTCCCAAAATAGAGCCTCTAGTTTTGCTAACAGCTGTAGGCTACACTCTTATTTTAAACTTTTGATTGACTAAACATTATGAGGGCAGTAAACAATTTAAATCTTGAAATAAAATAATTATGAGGAAGCAATTAAATAGTGATACAATAACCAACTTAAAGATTTATTTTAATAAAAAGTAAAAAAACATATTCACAAAAGCAAAAGCTAAGCTGACATACTAATGATGACAAGATAAGGTAGGAAAACTACTGGTTACTTTGAACTAATTAAACTAGTGACACAGAAATTTCCTAAAAGCCAAATACTGTCAATGCCACATACTTTGAGTCAATATATTTCAGATGACAGGCTTACTTAAACTGTATTTGGCAAATCAGTAAGAAAGTATTAATTTTAGTGTGTAGGTCTTGGAGTACGCATCTTTTCAGTATTTCATGGCTAACACAGTCTATTTGAAGCACTTTTTCATGTGTCAGAATACTTGGTTATTTCTAGTAATCACCTAGGCAACTGCTCAGTAGCAGCGTAAACTGATTAGTTTTTATTGAATCACTGTTCTTGATAGCATCTATGTGAAGCAAACTCTGGTTATTTGAGCATGGGTTCTTTTTTGCAAAGGTTTTCTTGAAAGTGAATAATGGGACTTTGTGACCGCAATACCCAAGCTTTCAAACAAAAATGATAAATTTTGAAAAATGCCACTGGCCTCGTGAAGCTCAGCTTTCATTCCAGAAGACTTGATGATGATACAAGTGACAGTAATAACAATTTTATATTGTATAATGCAAATTATGACCATTTATGCCCAGTAAACGAATATATGCCAAATGAATGGTGCTTGGTAGTATGTGTGTGTGTGTGTGTGTGTGTGTGTGTGTGTGCACATGTGTTGCAAGTAAAAAAAGAGCCATTCATGATGCAAGGCAGATGGTAGAGACATTAGCCAGACAGGGTGGAAAGCATTTTGTTATGCTTTTATAGTCTGCATTGTAAAAATTTTTTACAATTATCTGAAAAGGCTATTAAAATTCTCTTCATTTTTTTCAACTTAAACGAAAAATCTCTATGAAGGCCAGATTTTCCTTTTGTAATTCAATGGAAGTAACATATTGCAACAGATCTAGTACAGAAACTGGTTTAGGATGCCAGATGTCTCTTAATAAGCCAGAATTTATAAAAGCCATATTTACTAATGTAAAACTGTACAGAATGTCTGTCATTATTTTTTTTTTTTTTGCTTTTGAAAACGTATTTCCTTTCCAATACAAATGTTTCCATAAATATGTAGTAGGGTTATTGGTTTCTTTCAGGAAATTAATAAATACTTAAACTTGACCAATTTTTTTTACATGGCAAATGTTGGTAGACTTGTTCCAAAAAAATGAAAACTCAGAATGCATGGAAATCTTAGACAAAAACAGCCATGTGTATTGTGCACTGAAGTCCCGGAAAATACCCAGAGCTTTTAATGCCAAGTACACGATTTCATTATTTTAACTCTTAAGAATGTTTGCCATTGAATTTGAAAGAGTAGAGCAAGAAAAAAAAATTCTGTGTCTTACATTTAACTTCTTTTTAAAACTTTCATCGTTCATGCTTGGGTCTTCGTTGTATGCTGGAGGCAACCTCTCTTTCTCTCTTCCAAGTCTCTGACTCCCATTTCATGTGCCCCATTTACAGAAGTAAAATTAGCATGTTCTTCAGTCACCATTTGGCTCATGACTCAATGTCACTATAAAAATCATCTTAGCAGCGCCATAGGCTCCGCTTCCTCTAGGATACACCGATGTGGGAAGCTTCAATTTAAGAAAGGAGGCGTAAGTACATGCCTTTAGGAGGCTCTTGAGACCTAACTAAATCTGTAAGTTCTGCTAGAGTAGAGCATGCTTTACGTCTGTAAATAATTGCTCTATGATGTTAGAAGGGAATAACGGGCATAAACTAGGAAAGGATCCAAGCTATTCACACGAGTTGGCTCGAAAATTTGCCTTACAATTACTGTTTCCTGAGGGCAACCCTGATTATTTTCTTTACAGTGAGAGACTGCGCCTTGCTCAGGGTGGGGGAGTATATTTATTTCTCAGTCATAAATTTTGATTGAATTGCATAAGATGTCATTTTTGTGAAATTTAAACTTTAAATTTTTATTATAAAATTGGATAGCTCAATATTTTAAAAATAAGATCTTTCCTCCAGTCTAGATTTTAAACAATATAATTTAAAATTTTTAGAACTGAGTACAGAAACCCACCATATTCCTTGTCTATATCCAATAAACTATCACTAGTTACTGTCTAGACAACTCTAAATATATAGCAATACAAATAGAAACTAATATACATTATTATTATTTTAAGGGTTTCTCTTTGTTTTATATAATCAGAATAAATGCTAATTTCTCCTCTGCTAAACCTCTGTCATCTGCTAGCATTCATTTAATGTTGTTGTCTTCTTTCCTTCCTTCCTCTTTTCCTTCCTTCCCTTCTATATCAAGGTATCTGTTAGTTATAACTTTTGGTGACAGTTCTCCATAATTTCATAGCAAAAGTTTCTTTTTCATAATGTGATATGTTTTTTTTATAAAAGACATCTCTGGCTCTTTAGTGGCTGAATCAATAAATAGACCTGTGCCTAAAGTTTTAACAGTGGGGGAAAGCACAGTGTATATGAAAGCATGCACTTTTGAGAACCTAAATAATAATAAAAAATTAATAATGGAAAACATGTATAGAATTCAAAGGAGCTATGTATTTTTTCATAAATGTAATTACATTTCTTCTTCCTTGCCTATGTTTACCTTGTGCTATCTGTCATCTATCATTCTTTTATCATAAATAAAATAATCCATTGTTAATCTGAATAAAGTATTTTTAAAAGCACTAATTTCTCTTAGTAGCTAATATAATAAATAAGACAACAACTGTAACTAAATACCTAATATTTAGTTTACAACTTACTTTAGATGTATAAAGTGTGTACATGTAAATTTAATAAATATATATATATATATTAAGAGGAGGGGCTTTAACAGAAATGGTGCTTTTCTTGATTTCTCTCACTCTGATAGACTCAATCCAACTGCCATCTGCACATGACCATCTGAGGGCAATTACACCTTTATATTCGTCATGCCCCGGTTTGTCCCAGCACGTGCCCATTAGCTAAGAGAGCACACTGGTAGCCTTGCCGGGTTCTTGTTCAGCTTCCTACCTTCTTTTGGGAAACATAACTGCTATTCTCTGCCTCATTTTTGATACTGCTGATCTCCTTAAACTCAGCAGCAGCAGCATGAGTTAGACAAACCCCACATATATCATGACAGTCTGCAGAGAAAAATTGTAATGGGAAGAAGCCAAGGACTTCTTTTATAAAATAAAACCTGAATTTTAAGCCATGGTCTGCATATGATATAGGGGTCACTTAAAATATGAGACGTTTTTAAGCTGAAAATGAGGTATTGATTTTTACCTATTATTTTCTTTTGCCAGATGATAAATAAGAGCAGTTGTGTTTTTAAAATCATATTTTGAAAACTATTTTAAAAGACGCTAAGAATAGAAACTGTGAAAGGTACTAATTTTCTAGCTCCATTTCTCCTTAAATACTTGGGGGTATATTCACCAGGCTGATATCCTTGTGCAACTCAAAACCTTCAGGTTAATGTAGAAATTAACATCATGTTGCTAACAGTATCTTTGTACATAGCAGAATTATATTGCTGCAGGGTCAAAACATTATTACTGACTCAGAAACACCCTCATAAAGAAGTAAAAGGATGGTGTTGGGTATCTATGAACCTATGTTCCAAAATTTTAAAAAAAAACAAGGTAAAGATGAGAAGAAGTGTGAATTATATCGTCCTCAGACACTTCATCTATAGAATCATCCACAGTGGAGTGGGTACACATTTAGGATTTGTTAATTCACCATCATCAGGAAGCAGGCACAGTCTCTGTGGCTGCAGAAGAAAGGAAAATCACCATTTCTATTCATATTTTCATTTAAGACTGACCATATGCAAGCGACTATGTTAGAAATTACATATTATAAAAACAGATTTTACATATTTTAAAATTAAAGTTTTAGTTAGCAAATAAATGGCGAGATACATTTTGACACGTTTATGCATACAGTATTTTGATTTTCTCACACCCATCATTCCATGACCCTCCCCATTTCTCCCACCCTCTCTCTCTCTCTCTGCACCTTATATCTCCAAAGGATTCTGCTTCTGCTTTCTCTCATAATCATTCACCAATTGAGAGTATATACAATATTTCTTCCTTCCTAGTAATGAGTTCTTGACTCGTCAACTCTCTCTGTCCAGAAAGAGAGGTCACCATAATGCTGTCATTGCCTTGTACAAACAAAAACCCAGGTTCATGAAGTGCTGTCTGAAGATGGGGAAAATGGTCAAAGAAAAGATGTGTTTGGGCTGAATTCCAAGGGCTCAGTCTGTCTCACTAAGCAAATTTATTTGGGTACTGAATTTCAGGTGGAGCAACAGATTTGAGCAAATACAAACACTGTGCTCTGTTCTGCAATATACCAAGTGTGACAGTGAGTGGTGAAGTAAAATTCGCAAAAGCAGGAGCCATTCAGATCATGGAAACCCTTAAAAGGAATTCTGGTTTTTAGAATTTGTAGACTATGAGTGAGGCTTTGAAGTGTTTCCAGGATGGCCTAAGATCACTCTGGAAGCAGCAGTTTAAGTAGAATGAAAATGTAAGTGATATTAAAAAAATGATATTTATTGAAAAATAATCAGATATTGATTTCAACGGCGAGAGATAAAAATATGCTAAACATAATGGATAATGTTACAGCAAGTGGGTGATGGTACTGAAGATTCAATAAAATACAATCAATAACATGTCTGAGAAAAAAAAGAAAGAGAGAGAGAGAGAAAGGAAGAAAGAAAAGATAATTCACCAACAAAAAAAGACTACACAGAGAATAGAGTTTAGAAGAAAAATTTTGAGAAAACTTATAGCCAAAGTTCTGTATCCTTTTAGCAAAGATAGATAGACATCACTGAAAACAGACAATATCTGATGTTTACACTGAAGAAGGCTGGGAGTAATTCCCATGCATCAGAGAGCAAGGAAGAGTCATCCAGAGGTGAATGAAAGAATCTGTGCAACTCTGAGTACAGACTAATAATAGTCAGAAATGTCTAGTTGAGCCAATTGGCACAATTTTGTAACTTTTTCTGGTAACAGCCACCTGGTAGTGAGATCAAAGAAAACATACTGGGTTGTTTTCTCGGCATGATACATAGGTAGGAAGGCAATGATCACATAGACCAAAGGGACTTCCTAATGCTGAGATGACCAGGCATGAACCAGTGGGTAGCTGACTCTCGTGGCTCTTCAACTAGTGAGACTGAAGTAAACAGTGGTGAAGGGGTTAAAGTCAGGCTCCATGTGAGGCACTGATTCACATAGCACTAGAGGAAAGGAAATGTAGAATGGCAATGGCCAGAGAAGGCAATTTCCAAATACAGGATTTTAAAAAGAAAGTTGTTTTGAGTAACCATTGTTACCATCCTTTCCCTTGAAGCACATTGATTATCACATTATCCAGTGCACTTCTTTATCACTTAATAATTAAGACCAAAGTGGTTAAAGGTTTTTCTGTAATTCACTCCATGACTGGATGGCAGAGCAACAACCAGCACCCAAATTCTCCACTTTGGTGGAAGAAAATGTGTGGCACAGCCAAATAATAAAGAGAAAGATTCATTTTGGCCCATGATTTTGTAGTTTTCAGGCACCAGATTCTGAGGCTTTGGGGCTGGGGCAAGGCTTTGTGATAGTTACATCTGATGTAGGAGAGTTCATGCCTCATGGTAGCCAGAAAGCTAAAAGACAAGGAAGAAGAGAACCCAAAGTCTTAAAGCCCCTTCGCAGTTACGGTTGTAATGATCTAACTGTCTTCCATTAGACCTTACCACCTCCAAGAATAACAGAGGAGTCTAGGTGTCTGCAATAGATACTATGTTGGTAAACTGCAATGTGCTTTTTAAGCTTACTGAAACAACACTCAGGGAATGAGAACAGCTTCCTTGTCTCAGACATCAAGTGCCCTCTAGAACTCCCTATCACAGAGCTTGCTGGTCCCCTAGCTCTTTGACATGGAGAAAGGAAAACAACAAACAATAATGGCAGTTAAATATGTTGTATGTATATGGTTTTAGGTCTGACCACTTGACATTATAAAATCGGGTGGTTCATCCCTACTACATGAGATTCTAGTTCTTCTCTCTCAGCAGCCATTAATGGCCTGTCACTCCTCATCTGGAAGTACAGCCACTGATATTTCCCCTTTCCAGGTTGGCATTTCAACTGGGTTTGTCGTTGTTCAGGTCATGTTTAGGCATCCCTATTGTTGAGATTTCATGGGAGAAGCTTTCTCATCATATATAGAAGACATAATTCTACAGCAGAGCGGGTGCTCAGGTACCCTGGCTCTTGTGACCTCTTTTGTCACATTCCCCAAGTGTTTGATGTGGGTATTGTATTGTAGATCTATCAAGTGGACCTGAATACTGCACAATCAGGTCCCCACATTTGACCAGTTGGGACTTTCTGCACTAGTATCCATATTCTGTAAACTAAAATATCTTTGATAAGGGATGAGAATCACACATATTAAGGAACAATAAATGGACTCAAATGTTGGATTTATATATATATATATTCATTTATGTATATGTATGTGTACATAACAATAATTAAAAAGGGCCATCAAGTTAAGAACAAACAAGAGAAACATAGGAAAAGTTAGAGTAAGGGGGAGAAGGAAATGACATAAATACTTACATGAATTAAAAATTAACTAAATTTTAATTTTAATTAAATTTAATTAAAATAATTTTAAAAGCTGTACTTAATTATAGCTAGAAGATATACATTTTTAGCAGAGACTATTACTATCTAATAGTATAAAATGTCCATGTGGAAACTGGAAGGTAGAAGCTCATCCAAGAAGAGATTGCTTGTTCTGCCTGACAGTCCCTATCTTCAACTCCAACATGGCTGTTTCTGCACAGTTTCCCTAATCATTCCTGCTAGGTGTTACAAACACCTTACTTGATGTAATTTTTGCTTACCCTCTCAAACAAACTACTCCAGCAGTTTTTGTTGGGTGTTTAAAGTGCCCGTTTTTTAATGGTCTGCTATCTATCTGCTTTTTCGGTCTATCTTCTATTTGCTATTTCTTCTCTTCATTTTGCTTGTCATATACTTAATAAGTTCACTCATTTAAAACCCAAAGTACAATCTCCTTTGCCTTTAGGTGTACAGATTTTAGTAGTTTTATCCTATTTAATATGTCTATATGAGTGAGTATATGCCATGTGTGTCTTTCTGCTTCTGGGATAGCTCACTCAGGATGCTCCTTTCCAGGTCCCACCATTTATCTGCAAATTTCATGATATCCTTGTTTTTTTTTTAATTGCTGAGTAATATTCCATTGTGTAGATGTACCACAATTTCTGTATCCTTTCCTCAGCTGAGGGGCTTGTGGGTTGTTTCCAGCTTCTGGCTATTACAAATAAAGATGCTACAAACATGGTTGAGCAAATGTCCATATTGTGTACTTGAGCCTCTTTTGGATATATGCCTAGGAGTAGTATAGCTGGATCTTGAGGAAGCGCTATTCCTAGTTTTCTGAGGAAGTGCCAGATTGATTTCCAGAGTAGTTGTACAAGTTTACATTTCCACCAGCAGTGGAGGAGGGTTCCCCTTTCTCCACAACCTCTCCAGCATGTGTTATCACTTGAGTTTT
>CM053750.1:32073214-32095085 GCA_028658305.1 Pachyuromys duprasi | reverse complement strand
ATAATATGAAATGATTTTCAAATTTATGTATTGATTTACATCTCACTTTCGCAAGTTACCATTTAATTCATGATTTACCCTGGTTTTGTCTTCTGTTTTAACCTTTGGTTTCATCATCTATCAAAGTAGTATTTTTCATTGTTTTCATGACTATTACACCTAACCCTTTTGTCTATATTGTACAATGTTTCTTTAATTTGTAATATTTCATTGATTATTTTTAAATTTCACATCATTAATCCCAGTCACACTCATTTCCCAGTCCTCTGAAATGTGCACTCTACTCTTGTGACTTTTCTTCCCCCCCCAAAAAAAATAAAAGAAACAAAAAAGAAATAAAATGTCGCCCATACAAAAAAAAAAAAAAAAAAGAGTCTTAGTGCATGACTTCACTAGGTATTTTTCTATGTTATAATCCCTTTTTATTTTTTTATATTTATATATAGAATATTGGGTGTTCATCCATTGATCAACAGTGTCTACTTGACTATAGGTGTCAATGTCAACTATAAATTCCTTAGATAATTCATTGAAAATTGTGTCTGTGATGATTTTTGAAGAAGAGAATATTCCTTCTGCAGATGCAGATGTAGAAAATCAGAGTCCCTGTCCCCTTTTGCTAGGGACACCGCATAGATACTGAGTCAATGGGCTACATCTGAGCTGGGGTTTTAGGTCCTCTCCATGCATTGTCCTTGGTTGGGGTATCAGTCTCGGTAGGGCCCCCACAGCTCAGTTCTTTTGGCTCTGCTGGTCCCCTCCACATCTTTTTATCTTCCCCTTCTTTCATAACATTCTCTGCACTCTGCCCAAAGTTTGGCTATAAGTCTCAGCCTCTGCTTCAAAAACCTCAATCAGTAGTCTTTCAGAGGCCATCTGTGGTAGGCTCCTATCCTGTTCCCTTGTCTTCTCCTGCAGCTCTCTCATTACCTACCCCTGGGGGGAAGTATAGCCTTGCCAGGCCACAGAGGAAGACAATGCATCCAGTCCTGATGAGACCTGATAGGCTAGGGTCATATAGAACAGGAGGAGGATCTCCCCTGTCAGTGGACTAGGAGAGGGGTATAGGGGGAGAAGAGGGAGGGAGGGCAAGATTAAGAGGAGATGAGGGAGGGGGCCACAGCCAGAATACAAATTAAATAAATTGTAATCAATTATAATAAATATATATATATGAAAATCACAGGGCATATCAATCTACATTCTTTCCTTTTAAATGACTTCATGAATTTTAAGAAGTCTTACTATTGGTACTTTTGGCCCATAGATTAGTTTCTTCTGTTTTAACTGTCACTGAGCTTCAAGACCTTCTTTATTTGAAATAAGATATTAAATTACCATGTAGTTTCAATAATAGTGAGATTTATGTACTTAAATATAAAAAGTAAGATCTGAATTTGCATTAACTACATTCTAATTATATAATTTGAAATATCAAATATATTTCAATATATATCAATATATCAAATATAAAAGAAGATATATCTTTTCTTATCTTCTTTTCTAAACAATTCTGTATTCTAATTCCAATTACCTAAACCCTTGCAAATATTTTAGCTTCTCTTCAAACCATAAAATCTAGAATTAAGGAAACATTGACTTTACCATTCTCCACACAAAGAACAAATAATAGCTTTCAACATGAATGTCTAAACTCTAAAAATATTCATATTTAAAAAGCAAAATGAATGTCTCTAAAGATTTGGAGGGACTTCTTTCCTCACAGTCTCTATTTTCTTATAATATATATTCAGAAATATCACTCTCCTTGATTACTTACAGGCCACATTTAGCCACATCTTTGTTTGCAGTATAATGCTAAGTCTTGAGAAGTGTCCTCAAACACCAGAAAGCTTCAATGCTCATGGGAATGGGTTTCCCATTTTTCAGTTATGCAGTCAGTTTCATCCTGTAGTATTCCAGTGTCTGTCATCTGCCCAAATATGACTCCCTTCCTTTGGTTATGTGTCTCCCATACACTGATTCCTTATTCTATGCTTATGTATACACCCAACCTCCAGACCTTCTGCACATCTTGAAGGCTTTTTATAATAGAAACTAGTGTATGACAAAAATCGTAAACATTGTCTGATTATGCAGTGATAAAAAAATCGTGTAGAAAAATTACTTTCTTAAAATACTTAGCATCACTGGAGTATGATGAGACATTTAGCTTGTAGATTATAAGAACAAAGGAGAGAGGGCAATCCAAATGACCCAGCGAATAAGCATGCTTTCTGCACAAACCTGACGACTGTAGTTCTATCCCAGATCCCACAGTAAGTGGAAAGAATTCACTTCTAGGAGCTCTTCTCTGACTGTGACATGCACAGTGTGGCAAGTGTGTGCCAGAAGACAAACAGATAGAGGCACCCATGCGCACCAATTAAATTCATTCCTTCATTCATTTCAAAATAATAAAGGGTAGAGCCAAGAAGGGCGATGCACACTTCTAACTGTGTTTTTATAGAGGTGAAGGTAGGAGGTTAAGAAGTCAGATGCCAGCCTGTACTGCACAGTAAGATTCTTTTTCAAGAAAAAAGAATACGTGGTAAATTCTTTTAGAATTATATACAAGGCAAGTGCAGTATGGCTAGTCTACCTTTTATCCATTGAATTATGAATAACTCTCAGAAAATAATGACAGAATTCATGTTGCTGCAACACTACAAGTAATTTTGTCTGCCAAGGCCTACTGATTGAAGAAGCCAAGAGACAAATGCAGATATCTGAAGGACTGACTAGAGCTGGCACATGGGTTAATTGACCCAAGATAGGGTGAAAGTATTATTCTACAAATAACACTTTTAAATTTTAAATATTTCTTCAAATCTGAGTGTCAGGATGTCATCCCACATCTGGTGTCTGTAGGTTGTAAAACCCCATTATGAGTTAGTCATGAGATTTCCTTTCTCCATTAACAGAGCTAGTCATTAACAGCTCTGGACATTTCGCAAGTGATTTGTTTTTGACTTCTTGATGTCACAAAAAGTGCCCGGCTTACACAAATGCTGTTGATGGTGCACTACCAAGAAAACACACATCTCTATACGATTTTCAGACTTTGTCTGAAGTCTCCAACATGATAAGCTGAGAGTCATTAAATCTGAGCTTTTCCTTTTCCCTCTGTTTTTGTTGTCTCTTGCAGAAGGTGAAGATGATGGACAGAGAAGCTCCACAGAACAAAGCGGGGAAGCCCAGGGAGAAACAGCCAAATCTGAAAGCTAATACTCCACTCTGACCGTCAACAACACCTGACAATGTGGCAAATCTCCTGGCCGTGCTTGGATGCATTTGCTGTCATGAGTGAAAGAGAGGGGAAGAAAATGGCTGTGCTGTGTGGCAAGAAGCTGTTCGTTGCCATGTTAAAAGCGGGGGCAGAGCCTGTGTCTGCAGACAGCCTTTTCCCGACCTCTGTCATTAGCAATGGTTGAAATCACCTGGCCTGTGCTTGGATATCATTTTTGTATGGGTCCTTTCACTTGACCGTGTAATGAAATGCTTGTAGAGAGTAGCACTGACCTAGCTGATGATTCCTGTGTAGCATCTGGCCCCTCACGATGTCAGAGGATTTAATTGTGTCTAATTGAAAAGGGTTGGTTGAACCCCAGAGTTTAAATATCTCTGGCTGGAGTATTCACCCAGTAAAAGAACCATCCAGAGAGCACAGTTAGCGCTATGTCCCTGTGTGTTAGTGCTGTGTTATCTACACTGTTTTGTATCGTACAGTATACCTGCTCAGCACTGCCCTTTGATTGCTTAAAAAAAAAAAACAAAAAAACAATGATGTACATTACTGTGAATTTTATACCACTCATTTTTTAAAGGGCTGCCTTTTTAATTTTCCATAGTGTTGTGGCGTGCACAGGGCAGAAAACACTTTTGTAAAACACTACTTTCCTCTTGATGACTGTGTGCTGATGATTAGGTCCAACAGACTCACTGAGAACCCTTTGCTTTATTATACAAGCAATTGGAAATATCCATTAATGTGAATTTGCCTGATTTCAGCCTTCTTATCCTCACAGACAAGAATTCTGTCTATCGATATTGCTTCTACTTCTGAATCAGTTCTTTCAATTAATATTTTAATTTTTCATTAAAAGAATTTTTAAGAACTGACAAGACAGACCTAGAAAGCCAGCTGATACTAATAATTGGAAATCTTATACTCTGTGGGTCAGTGTTTCGCACTGATGTGTGCCACTGTTTCCCTCTGGGGGGCAGTTTGTGGAGAAAAAGTGTTCTCCTTGCAGTCCTGTGCGTAGCCGTCCAAACAGTAAGGCCCTCATGCTCTTCTCTCCCGTGTCCTTTTTCAGCCCTTTCATATCGAACGTTATTATGCACTTTTTAATGTTTGTAAACTTTTACAAATAAGTGTGAATTGCATTCTGATACAATAATTATCACCCCCACCACACTTTTACTGACGCTGTTGATGGCCTATGCTGTGTTTTCACACCACAATTCTTGTACGGAAATTTTCTGTGGCCTGTGTAACCCCTCTGGTCAGTATTATGAAACCAACTATCTTTGGTAATAAACAAGGTTCCAGTAAGATGCCCAGGGTTCATGAGTATGGCACAAATAACAGATGACAGGAGGCCTTCACAACAAAGGAGCCCACGAGTGTCCTGGAGGGCATAGATGCAGTTCCAGGCTAAGAAAAGAGCAGCTTTTCAACAGGCAGTCTGTGGGTATAATGGAACTCAGCCTGTCTCTGTAATTATGGACAAGGTGGCAGGTAACTGTGCCCACATCTTCCTATACAGTGCTTTTTTTTTTTTTTTAATGACTGGAAGTACATGAATCTCACTTAGTCCCCAACTGGATGTTTCACAGAAAAACAAACAATGTTAAGTATGTCTTTCTGGATATAAACCTGTAGTAAATACATTAAGTGTGAGAGGCCTTGCTGTGATCTAAGTCGTTGGAGGCTAGTTAAGATTGAAACAAACCTACCTGTGCATAGAGTCAGAGCCGTGAACAGAAGCCTCTTGGCCTGTTTCAGACAATCTCTGATAATCTACTGACAACATCCAACAGTTTCGATGTCCTTGTTTAGCTATCCTGGTAGCTTTCCTGTGGATTTGAAGTTTATTCTTAAAGTTGTGGAATTTCAAACTGAATTCACGTGCGTAAAGTTCAGAACCAGTGCTGAGTCGGTGTGGCAGGTTTTCTTTTTCACTGTGTGATATACTATTACAAATGCATGTGGTTCCATTCTTGTCTTCAAATATATAAGTAGTGCTAAATGGATAAGTCATATGGAGCATTTGATTTAGTTTGACCTCTTACTACTACTTTATGTACACTATTCACACCCAGAAGTTTTCTCAAGCTGGAAGGGGAAAAAAAAAAAAAACATTCTTAGTATCCCATCGTATAAGTTTTGATTGGCAAAATAGACTCCCCTAAATTTCATTTAAAACCTGTTATTTGCAAGTAAATAATAATACATAGGGAACTAATCTGCAGAGACAGGTGAAAGAATAGGCAACCCAAGCAAAGGGTGTTGACTAACTATCCCAACTGAGTCATTTTTAGAATCCTTTCTTTCATCTCTTCAAATGCACCATTTAGAGTTCAACCTTGCTCCCTTTCACATAATTAGGAAGTGAACATGAATAAGGACTAATTTTTGCAAGATTAGAAAGCTAATTTGGGCCCATTTTTATCTATCAACAGAATTTTCAGTCCACATTTTATAAAGTTAAAGCTAATTGCACAATGTGTACTCATTCAGCTTCCACTCTACAAGGAAGAAAAATGAGTTCAAAGGAACTAGCCTTTCTTGAGGTTTGCAAAAGGGGGCAAAGGCACTCGTGGCTAAGCCTACCTTTGCTTTTATTTGTTTGTTTCTAAATATGCGATTATAGCTTATTTTAACAGTTTACTTCTGGCATGTAAACTGTAAATTTACATATGTTTGCTATGTAAGTGTACCATTATTTTATGCTTTTTTATTTAATTGCTAAGAAACAAAAAAAGTAAGTTTTTAACACATAACAATAAGTGAGAAACTGTTGAATTTACCTCTTTTTCAACTGAGAGCATTTTCTGTCAATACATATTCATCCTAAATTTCCAGAAATGCTTTCTGCTTTGTAACAGAAATTATGACCTTCAGTTTTCAGGAAATACTAACATAATAGCCCACTGCCAATGCCCTCCCACTGAGTCTTCCTCAAACATGGCAGCAAGACACCATTGTAGAAAACGAATGACATTTCTATCTCTTCTTAGAGGAATAAAAAAAAAATCTAACTGTTGGACAGCTTCTGAATGAATCCTGCTGTAGTAAGGAGAAAATGTCTAGTTATCAAATAATAAGAAGAAAGGATCCATAACGGATGATGTCTTAGAAGCCCAGAACTGTTCTTGAACTGAAGAGTGGCAGCCTTGGAAGTCATCTATGAGCTTCTATGACTTTTGTATTTAGCAATGTTGCATGCTCACATAATTGACATTAAAAACACGTGTTTTCTGAAATGCAGGCTATCAAGAGTATTTATTTACTGTATGCGAGATACTTGGTGCCTGAGAAAGGATTATAAAGGAGAATGTGAAAGAGAAACTCAAAGCCTGAGCCATCTTGCAAGTTTCTCCAAGCCTCTGGCTTTCACTTCCCCATCCTTTACCCTAGAAAATTCTGATCCATTCTGTTCTGGTAGCCCAGCCCCCTCAATGTTTCCTTCTGCCATAAGCAACCTGTGCTCATGTCTGAAATGCCAATATCACACGTATGCTTCTGACCCACTTATCTGAAACAGAAAGCACTTGAACATAATAAAAGTTTAAAACTTTTACCTTCTTACATGATTTTTGGTAACTTTCTTTCCTGCTACCCACGGTAGGTGAGAAGTCTCAGCTAGAAATTCAAGGCCTGAAGCATGCAAATTGCCCCCTCCATTGCAAGGATTTCAGATGAATCAGCAATGACAGGCGCTGTCACAGACATACCTGTTTTCACTGTATTGTGGATGACATTTGGTGTTAGGAGGTATTTGAATAGACCTCACTTTATCTTTGTGGTATTCTCTTTTAGTGATAGTACTTTCATCACATCAGGTAGAAAAGACCAACAAGAAACCATCACGGGATTCAAGCGATACTAGCCATCTGTAAGTCAGGATGTGAAGTCATGAGGCCAAAGGGCTTTGGAAATATTCAAATTTGTCTTATTCAAGCCACAAAAACAAAACACACCTGTGAAACACTCTCCCTGTGTACTCCTTATATTTGTCAAATTTAGGGTGTTAAGCCTGGAAATCCTGGCTATTTCCAGGTGTGAAACCAAATTAACACAAGAATCTTACTGTACCCTACTAAATGTACCCATCTCTCATCTCTTTCTACAAGAAACTGACCCTTTCCTCAGCACAGGATTGTGTCATTAGTTTCTCTCTTCGGTGCCCTCAAGTTCTTTCTTGTCTTTCTTCCATGCCCATCCAATTAAGATCAAAACTTCTGCTCTGATCTTAACTTACCTTTTAGATGATGTTACATATTTCTAGCAGTGTTTACTCATTGTTAGCAGTAGCCTCCTTGACATGGTTACTACATGTCTGATTCCCAAAGGAAAAGGGAAGCTTCCTGCTTCTTGGCTAAGACTTATTCTTTCCTCTGAAACTGTTAGTTGTCTCATGACCTGTGTAGAAGACAAATTAATTATCCTTTTTACTAACTTTCATCTTTCATAAATGTTCTCAAGTTTTCATGTTCCCTTTCTAGATTCAATCCTTATATTTCTCAAAATTGTGATTTTGGGTTTTTGGAGTTTTATGTTTGTTTATTTGTTTGTTCATTTTGTTTCATTTTTTTTTGCATTTCCTCCTGATCACTTAGCCTTATTCAATCTGACTTGCAGCATTTCTCACCACTAATAACTCCTGGACACATAGTGCCACCAAGTCTGAAATTTCTGAAACACAGAAATTAAAGAAGTTATCCTGGAATAGAAGACTAAAACATAAAAATGTTTGTATAATTTTAATTGATGCCTACAACAGAACATTATGTCTTCTTCAAAGTAGAATCTATGTATTCCACAAAAATCCATCTTCTCTCCAGCATAATGCTTTCTGGGATTTACTCCATGACCATGATCTCTGCATTATGATTACTGGGTGCATCCTTAGTCTCAGCAATACCCACTTCTTCATATGCAGTGTTTGCCACATTTAGGGAGCACCAGCCTCAAGCCTAGCTATCTGGAGACGACCGAGGTCATCCTGTAGAATGCTGCAAGCAGTCTTTCTCTGGGATGACTGATAACAGTATACCATCTGTCCTTTCAAGAGCATTCATGCTTTTGGTGAAACTGCAGCCTCATTGTTCTCTGAGTTAGGCCTAACCAAAATGCTCTTCATTTGCCTTTTTTTAAAATAAGTATTTTTTATAAGTTGTATTTACTTGTTGAGTGTCACTTCCTTTCTAATAACTCATTCTTTTTGACTAGTTTTTTCATTCTCTGGTTTCCTGTGAGATATTGTTCTTCTGGAGTAGTCTATCTATTGGGAGGTGAGGCAGCGAAAATGAATCCGTGGGCAGTTAGCATTCTACCAGCTCCTGCCTATTCTTTCAGTTTCCACTCCAACACCATCAGAATCACATTCACAGTAATAAGTCTCACATTCTTATCACCAATGCACAAGTCACTCTGTTCATTTCACTTACTGGACAGTTGGGCATGGATTTCCCAAACATCTAAAAGAAGCAAAACCAGTTATTTATTTAAAAAATATATAATATTCTATATAACCCCTTGATATGGGCAGCATTCTCCTATTCTTAAATTTCTCTTCTTGATTATTGATACATGCTCACTATTTTTTTAGATGACGCACTCTTACATCTTTTCTCAAAAACAGGAAGTTCAAAATCTTCTTGACTTGATTCCCCTTTCCAATATCCAGCTGTGAGGATTTAGCTGTCTCCTGTTACTTCAAATGGATCTCACTCTTTGAATAAAGTATGTATAAAAGACAGCATCAACTGTATTGTTTCTTTACTTATCTTTGTATCTTCATTATCTGTTAGACACATTAAGTATTTGTAAATAAAATCTGAGCTTATAGCACAGTTAAGAGACAGACTTTATTTACAGATTGATTAGGAACAACTGCAATTCAGACATAAAGTTGATAGTTGAAACTGATGACTTCTGTCAGAAAATACAAATTTTTAATTTTACAATAAAATAAATACTTTAAAATGTCACCTTAAACTCCATGCTACAGATTTGTTATGCTTTGTGGGGATGAGATATTAAAAAATAGTATTAAACAAATGAAAAATTTAGGATAAAGATAAATTTTGATATACAATGATCACATTAAATCTACTTGTGGAAGTCCTATAGTTTGTACTCTCCCAAGTTTGCTGAATTAAATCTAGCCAAAGACAGATGTATCTTACCTCCTTGGGCTAAACATTCCAGTCAGAAAGCTCTCCAGAAAGGATGTTATAAAACTCAAACAAAAATATCATGGACTTTCTAAGAAAATGATTTACTGAAAAGTTAAAGGAACATAAGACCCTTGCAGGATTAGCCTAGAATACCCAAAAGCAGTTGAGCATGGCAGACTTGTGTCTGATGTGTTCACTGCAGGAGATGAGTTGGAGTGCAGAGCACAGAAGTCAGGGCACATGGAAACACAACAGCTGTGGGCCACAGAGGAACCCACGCCATGCTTGCAACAGCTAGGAAAGAATTCCATGTGGGGGTGTTAAATTTTTTAAGGTATGCTAAGTGCTAGAGAGGAAAGTTGCGTAATTTCAAGGTTAAGAATTCAGCAGTTGAAAAACCCAAAGAAATTTTAGAAGGGCAATGGGCAGAGCTCCTTTCCTTCCTATCCATCCCTGATCCACACTTCCTGTTCTAAAGGGACCCCACTCCACTGATAACAGCATGTATTTCACAGGAATTACTTTTCCCCATAGAAATTAAATAGAAGTTTTGTGCTTTTCCTCTGGGAAATATCTGTCTATTCTGACTATGGACCTGACGATTTTATTACCTTTATTTTTCAAAGTTACTGTAAAATAAGAGAATATAATATATATATACATATATATATCTATATATAGATATATAGATATATATATCGAGGGCCAGCAAGGTGGCTCAGAAAGTAAGGATGCCAAGACTGAACACCTGAGTTCATCCCCAGGAACATGCATGATAGAAACAGAGAACCTGCCTGCAAAGTGCACTCCGATCAGCAAGGGCACAACATGGCCCATGCACAAAAAGAAAGGAAAGAAATGTACAAAAATACTTGACTGGCTGTGGGTCTCTGTGATGATGACTGAAACAGGCACAGATCTATGAGTATAGCAGAATATCATTAGAAATGATTTCATTTATGTGTCTATTTATGTACTTTGCCAGTTGTGTTTGGTTCTACCCTAGGTCTCTACACTATTCATTCTCTGGTTCCTGGCCATCCAGGCAGAATAGTCCATGCTCTCACTCTCATGGAGTGGGCCTCAAGGTAAACTAGACATTAGTTGGCCCCTTCCAGAGATTCTGTGCAACCATGGCTCTATCACATCTTATAGGCAGGGCAGATTATAGTTGGAAGGTTTTGTGGTTGGATTGGTGTCCAGGTTTCTCTTTCAGTAGACTACAGAGTACCTTCTCATGCCAAAGAGACTAGAACAGCTGTTTTCAACATGTGGGTCAGGATCTGCTTCAAGGTTAAATGACCCTTTTACAGGGGTCACATATCACACATCATGTATATCATGTATTTACAATATATTCATAACAGTAAAATTACAGTTATAAAGTAGCAATGAAAATAATGTTATGGTTGATTGTCAACACAACATGTGGAATTGTATTAAAGGGTTACATCACTATAAACATTGAGAACCACTGGACTAGAACATAAGGGTGAAGACTTCATGCAGGCATTAGCGTGAAATCTACATATTCAATGAGGTGCGTGGATGTCATCCTAATGGATCCCTGCTCAGACTTCAAATTGTTTTAAACTATACAAGATTAAACACAATTCCTAGGTCTCTCTCTCTCTCTCTCTCTCTCTCTCTTTCTCTCTCTCTCTCTCTCTCTCTCTCTCTCTCTCTCTCTCTCTCTCTCTCTCTCTCTGTCTCTGTCTCTGTCTCTGTCTCTCTCCTTACTACAGTTTCTCAACTTTCACTCCAACTTATTACCATTCAATTTTTTGGTCAACTTTGTTCTCAATAAATAACAGGTGCTTATCTTGTTGGACATCTGTCTTCTTTACATTCAAGGCATTGAAAAACATTCACTAAGCAAATTCAGGCTTAGTGTCTTCAATGGATGTTTTCCCAGTAACAAATTTAGGACATAATCATCCATTAAGATGTATCTTAATTGTACTCATCAAGAGAAAACAAAACAAAACAACAACAAAAACTGGCTTGAATTCAAAAGCTCCTTGCTATAATAAGTCCCAAGCAAGCACATTTTAGACACACTAAACACACAGGAGATATTTGGCATGTCATTTGTTGGAGTTGCTTTACAATGGACTTTCATTTCTCTGCTCTTAGACAATACTTTGTGTGCTTTCAGCCCATAAGAGAATGTTTTGAATGAATCTGACTTTGTGAAGGCAGCACTTACAGTTGAGAAAGGGAAAACATGGCCATCTGTTCCCTCCCTTCTTGGCTCAATCTGACACTGCCCCATGGCGGCTGTCTTCCACCCACCCAGCCCACCTGCCTTTCACCACCAGTTTCTCACTCAGGCTTCCTCACATACACTGTGTTTCCACATTCCTTTCCTCCTACTCACATATCCCCGCTTTCCCTCATTTGATCTCTTCATTGTTCTTACAGTCAAGAGTACGCAGCTGCTTGCTGGACTCCATCATCCAGGCAGTTTCCTTCCTGTCTTTTGGCTTATCATGTTGTACACAGTGGCTCCTTTCTTGTCAACTACTACTCAAAATTTGTAAGAGAAAGAAAACAGAAAAGGGACACCAATCTTAATTTGCAAAGACGTGATTTAGTATCAAATCTGTTCCATGTATGGAAATAACTGAGTCACTGGAGAGCAAGTGCTGTCTAATGTAGAGTTTAGAGAAGCAACGATGCTTTGCAGAGTGTTTTTCACCTCAATTATTGGTGAATTCCCCTGAGTCATCCATTAGCTATAACAAAGTGGTCCCGGGCAATCACCACCAACTGCCACCACAAGTCCAAACTGGTATATGCTCCCCACAGATTTGTGTCACACACTTGCTCAGCCATGTTTATTGCTACTCTATTCATAATAGCCAGAAACTGGAAACAAACTAGATGTTCCTCAACAGAAGATTGGATAAAGAAAAATGTTGTATATTGCACAATGGTGCTAAAAATAAAAATTAAATCATGAAACTCCCAGGAAAATGGAAGTAACTAGAAAAAAAGCATCCTGAGGGAGGTAACACAGACCTAGAATGTGAATATTAGCCATTAAATAAGTGATAACCAAGCTACATCCCATAGATCCAGAGAGATTAGGTATAGAGGAAGGGACTAGAGGGAACACATGGTTCTCCCTCGGGAGCAAATAGAATAGATTTTATGGTTGGAACAGGGGCTAGCACTTTCTTTGCCAAATCATAAAACTATCATAAAAGCTATCTTTAAATTCACATCTACTTTAAAATATAACATTATTTACATAGCTAACACAAGCAAAGTAATCATGTATTCTGAGGAAATGTGTTTTTTGGGGGGAGGGGAATATTTAAAAAAAAACAAGATAACCCTAAAGTCTATTTCTGACCCAGCATAAAAGGGAATTCTGATGTATATCAACTTGACACAAGCTAGAGTCATCAAAAATAAAGGAGGCACAATAGGGAAAACGTCTTGGGCTCTGAATAAACTTGGGCTCTGAAAAAGCCTGTAGTGAATTTTCTTAACTAGTGATTGGTGGTTGAGAGCTCAGTCCATTGTAGGTGGAGCCATCCCTGGGATAGTGGTTCTGGGTTATATAAGAAAACAGGCTGAGCAAGCCATGAGGATCAAGCCAGTAAACAGCATCCCTCCATGGCCTCTGCATTAGCTCCTACCTTGATGTTTCTGCCTTGTTTGAGCTCCTGACTTGGCTTCCCACAATGGACTGTGAGTTGTAAGATAAATAAACCCCTTCCTCCCAAAGTTGCTTTGGTCGTGATGCTTCTTCATAGCAATAGAAAACTAAGATACGATGCTTATCAAACTGTTTACTCAACTAGAAGAAAACCTGACTTTTCACATTTATTTATGGCAATAATAAAACAAAAAAGTATTTTTGTTTAGCTGTAAACAAATTTCATACATTAGACATTTTGGTCCATCAAACATCAGTTTTAATTGCCCTGTAGTAAATATTTATGTGTTCAGATAGGAACAGCAAGTTACTTAACAATAACTAAGCCAGTGTTCATACATCTCAAGTAAGAATAAGTAACGGAGCCATATTTTGTTTCTATGCTTCCACATTTCTGTCTTCAAATCTAGATTTGTATAAATATTTGATAAATGATAAGTAATGGATATCTGCCTCCTGGTGGCCATTTAATATGCCATTTTTAAAAATCAATGTACTTGTCTGTTAAAACACAGTGAAGAGGGATTTTAGATTGGAAAACAACTCACTTTGAGGGAAACATCAATTTTGTAGAGTACATTGTTTTAACAGCCTGAGATGGGGGAACACATGTGTCTCCAAAATATCTTCATTTCTTCCGGGCCAATTACAATTGTCTACTTTCTGTGTTAACACTTCAAACTTTAGGTGAAATATATCTATGTCTGAAACACATATAATAAACAGAATATATAGTGAAAACTGAGGTTAGAATACATTTAGTGTCTGATAGCTATGCAAAAGAACCATTCTTTCATAACATTTGGGTTTTGGTTACTTTGAAAGAGCTAGCACAACCAGCACCATCTTGTTGGTTTGATTCAGGGTCTAATCATGAAGCCTAAATTAGGCCTCAAATTTATGGCCCTACTTTATAATCTTCTCTAGGGTTGGAGTTATGGACAAAGGCAAAATGCTAGGTATGGTATTATTTCTATTCGCACAACTTATTCTCTTGTTGCAGAGTAACATTCTCAGAAGACACTGCTGATCTGCAATCAGTTGCCTGGTGGTCTGTTCTCCATTGTCCCATGGTGCTAGAATAAGATCCACCTTGGTTTGCCCGACATTCCTTCTGTCTGCCCCTTGGGCAATGTCTCAGCATCTCAGAATTGTTGAAGTTCTTCTGTCAAGAGCTGTCTTTCCTTTTATAAAGGGTGGGCAGGGTCTCTGGAGGCCCACAAGTATCCATTTCAAGCAGCTGGCCGTTGTTCTCAGGAGGCAGTAGCTAATGGAATGTTCTCAGTGTCCTTATGACTTCACTGATGAGTGATAGCAACAAATGGAAGAGCACCTGTCGTGTGGGTTCTGTCTAGAGATTTCATTTTATCTTCTATTTTAATTTTTTATTTTTTTGTCTGCAAGGATGGACTCAAGAGTGATGGTCCCAGGTTCTGCTTTGGGGCATTTCGGTTGCAATTGGAATGCTAGAATCAAAGAGTGAGGTTCCTCCCAGATTATTTCTTATTACATAGTCAGACCTTCATGACTCACCTAGGACTCCCAGCTCTGACTTCTCTCTTTCCCACTTTGGAAAGCACACAGCCATTTTAACTTGAGAGTAAATTCTCCTTATGCTGTGGAGTACTTGAAGTGAAAAACTGCTGGGAGGCCTGAATAAGCAGAATAGAGTCTATCACCTGCCAGCAGAATAACAAGACACAGCCCTGACTTTTAGTTTATCTGGGTTTTTAAAGGTAGAAAACTGCAATCGTAAGTACACAGAAAGGCAGCTCTGGACATCTGCAATGAGACTGTTGTTTACAGAAGCAGCGAGATAACAGTTAAAAGGTCAGGCAACTAACACTTAAGGCAGGGTTACACTGCATAGAAATTTAGGGCTGGTCCAATTTACCTTAGGAATGTATGGGTAGTTCAGAGAGCAGTTTGACCCAAGGTAATTTTTAGCAGTTAAAAGTTTTCTTAGGAATACTTTCATGAGGTAGCATAAATCTATTTCAGTATTGTTAGTGTGATACAGGAAATTCATTAAAATTATTATGCTATAGAACCTCTCATCTGAGTATTCCATTTCCATGGTTCCATTAGGCATCCATGAAGTTGAAAATGTAAAAGGGAAAAAAGGGGGTGGATAGGAGGATTGGGATGTGTGACTGGATGTTTGGACCAAAGGAAACTCAAGGGTTACAGTGATCCCCTGTGGCGTCAGGCATACTGGGAAGGAAGTTTAATGAGTACCAGTTGCCAACATTTTAGTTGATTTATATGCAGTTTTCACATAGAATATACATATATGTCTGTCTCTTAAAACACAAGGAAAATTTTGCTTTTTTGAAAAGTAATGAAAAATTCACTAAGCAAGAGCATGTGGAGTCCCCTAACTGTGTCTCTCAGTTTCTTCCATCTACCACGAACATGGCCAAAGCATTGCAAGTGATGCGAATGATTCAGTTACATGTTCTTTTTATGGTCTACTTCTTCCCCTCAGATCCTCCAGCTTCCTAAAAACCCCACCCAGTCACTGCTGTTCTCTATCGGTCTCCTAGTTTGATTTTTCCACAATAGCATACAAGTGAAATCATGCAGTATGTGCATCCTTTTTAGATTTGTTTCCTCCTCTCAACATCAAGTCTTTTCTCATTTCCGATTTGTAGAGGAATTTGTTAATCCGTTCTGTTGTTCTGACCTTTTAGTACTTTAAAATTGTAGCTCTGAAACATTTAGAATTTATCACAACAGAGCTGATGAAATTTTGTATTCATATGGATTGGGTGTGTCTCAATACCCTCTGTTTAAATACTTGTATTGACTTCATCCATTGGACATGTCAGTTATCTAATAAACTCTGTGTGCAGTGGACTGTTTCTGGAGTTGTATTTTGTTCTATGTCTAGCATGTCCAGTCAAGCAAGTACAGCCGACTTTTCAATGCATGTATTCTTCTAATATGCTTTAACATTTACTATGGCCAGCAGTCTACCACTGCCGTCCTTCCCCAGTGGTTTTCCTGATTGTTTTATTAGTCCTTTCACATGACCGTTATAAGAAACTGGAGGAACTCCAGAAAATTTCTGGAAGTGTTTTTACTGAGCTTGTGTTAAATGGCTAACCTAAGAAAGCAGTGACATCATTCTGATGATATGTTTTTCTTTTTTAAAGCACAGTGTGTTTTCTATTTTTCTAACTTTTGCTTTTGTTTTTTATCCTTTTATTTTTATTTTTTAATTAAATTTTTATTTTTTTTACATTAATTGCATTTTATTTGCTTTGTATCCCAGCTATAGTCCCCTCCGCCCACCCCTCCCAACCTCACCCTCCCTCCCTCATCTCCTCCTATGCCCCTCTCCAAGTCCACAGATAGGGCAGGTCCTTCCCCACCTTCCATCTGACCCTAGCTTATCCGGTCTCATCAGAACTGGCTGCATTTTCCATCTCTGTGGCCTGGCAAGGTTGCTCCCCCATCCGAGGGAGGCGGTCAAAAAGCTAGCCACTAAGCTCATGTCAGAGACAGGCTCTGTTCCCCTTACTAGGGAACCCACTGGGAGACTGAGCTACTATGGGCTCCATCCAAGCAGGGGTTCTAGGTTATCTAAATGAACGGTCCTTGGTTGGAGTATCAATCTCAGAAAAGACCCCTGCACCCAGATATGTTGGTTCTGTTGCTATCCTTGTGGAGCTCCTGTCCTCTCCAGGTCTTACACTCTCCCCCTTCTTTCCTAAGATTCTCTGCACTCTGCCCAAAGTTTAATTATGAGTCTCAGTATCTGCTTTGATACAATGCTAGGTAGAGTCTTTCAGAGGCCCTCTGTGGTAGGTTCCTGTCCTGTTTCCTGTTTTCTCCTTCTTCCAATGTCCATCCCATTTGCCTTTCTGAGTGAAGATTGATCATCTTACCCACAGTCCTCCTTCTAACTCACCTTCTTTAGGTGTACAGATTTTTGTAGGTTTATTCTATATTATATGTCTAGTATCCACTTATAAGTGAGTATATACTGTGTGTGCCTTTCTGTTTCTGGAATACCTCACTCAGGATAATATTTTCTGGTTCCCACCATTTCCCTGCAAATTTCATGATTTCCTTGTTTTTCATTGCTAAGTAGTATTTCATTGTGTAAATGTACCACAATTTCTGTATCCATTCCTCCATTGATGGACATCTGGGCTGTTTCTAGCTTCTGGCTATTACAAATAAAGCTGCTATGAACATGGTTGAACAAGTGTCCTTGTTGTGTACTTGAAAGTATTTTGGATATATGCCTAGGAGTGGTATAGCTGGATCTTGAGGAATTCCTAATTGTCTGAGAAAGCACCAGATTGATTTCCCAAGTGGTTGTACAAGTTTACATTACCACCAGCAGTGGAGGGGGGTCCTTCTTTCTCCACATCCTATCCAGCATGTGTTTGTCACTTGAGTTTTTGATCTTAGCCATTCTGATGGGTGTAAGCCATTCAGGGTTGTTTTGATTTGCATATCCCTGATGACTAAGGATGTTGAACATTTCTTTAAGTGTTTCTCTGCCATTCGATATTCCTCTACAGAGAATTCTCTGTTTCGCTCTGTATCCCATTTTATAATTAGATTACTTGATTTGTTGCTTTTTAACTTCTTTAATTCTTTATATATTCTGGATATTAGCCCTCTGCCAGATATAGGGTTGGTGAAGATTCTTTCCCAATCTGTAGGCAGTCATTTTGTTTTGATGACAGTGTCCTTCGCTTTACAGAAGCTTTTCAGTTTCATGAGGTCCCATTTATTGTTTGTTGATCTTAGAGACTGTGCTGCTTTGTTCAGGAAGTAGTCTCCTGTGTCAATGAGTTCAAGACTCTTCCCCACTTTCTCTTCTAACCAATTTAGTGTGTCTGGGTTTATGTTGAGGTCTTTGTCCACTTGGACTTTAGTTTTGTACAAGGTGATAAGTATGGTTCTATTTGCATTTTTCTACATGTAGACATCCAGTTAGACCAGCACCATTTGTTGAAGATGCTATCTTTTTTCCATTGTATGGTTTTGGCTTCTTTGTCAAAAGTCAAGTATCCATAGGTGTGTGGGTTTATTTCTGGGTCTTCTATTCAGTTCCATTGATCCACCATTCTGTTTCTATGCCAGTACCATGCAGTTTTTATTACTGTTTCTCTACAGTACAGCTTGAGGTCAGGGATGGAGATACTTTCAGAAACTCTTTTAATATAAAGGATTACTTTAGCTATTCTGGGTTTTTTGTTAGACCATATGAAGTTGAGAAATTTTCTTTCATGTTTTGTTAAGAATTGTGTTGGTGTTTTGATGGGAACTACATTGAATCTGTAGATTGCTTTTGGCAGGATGGCCATTTTCACTATGTTAATCCTACTGATCCATGAGCACAGGAGATCTTTCCATCTTCTAACTTTTGCTTTTGTAACTTACATAAAGAGTTTATGTTATTGGTCAAACATATTTAAGACAGTTTTTTCTGAATTTATGTCAAGTTTTGAGATTTCTTTATCATTATTTTTGTGGTTGGTTTTTGTCTTACCTCAGTAACTAGAATCTTCTTCCACTAAATTTTCTAAAGGCTTGTGTTTATACTCATCGAAGCTACAACATGTGCAATAATATCTACCACAGGAGATAGTAAACAGACGCTGCTGAGGCTAGACGGATGTGTGTCGTGAAGGTTAGGTGAGGAACAATATTAACTTATTGATTGTAGATGTATTAATTTTGGTTGTGCTATTTGAATTGATATGTTTTAAAATGGCTCAGCCATTAAGAGCACATGCAGATCTTGCACAGAACCCAGGTTTAGTATCCACATGATGATGACTCATAACCAATGGTAGATCCAGTTCCAGGAGATCCAATGCCTTCTTCTGGCCTTCATAAACTCCAGGTGCAGATATTATGTACATATATACATGCAGGCAGAACACTCAGACATGTACCAAAATATAATCTTGTGTGATCTTTTATAGAAAATGCTGTCTGTATCTGCTTTTGAGTCTCCATTTTACTGGCTACTATTTGCAACTTAATGTGAAATGCCACTTATGCTAATGGAATTCTTTGTCATTTCAATTTACTAGACTCCTGACTATTGTCACAATTGGCCTTTGAGACAACGGGTGTGCCAACCATAATATAAAGGAGGTGTTATCAATTGTTATGTATTGAAGCATTTTTAAAGTGAACTGAATCTTCACACTTTGTTCTAAGTGTGTGCTACTGTCCTTTTCCTCCTGTGTCATTTTAATTGATAAATTTCTACACTTGACCTTGTCTTTAGAACTCAGAGGACTGCTCTGACCACCAACAACCCCTGGACTGAACATGGAAAAGCCTTTCCTCATCAAATAAGATTCTAAGGTGTATATATTTCTTCTCAGCGACAACCCCAGATGAGCAAACTTGTCTGTCACCTGCACAATGAGCAGACTTATACCTATGCATTCCTCTTGGGTTTTTATAGGAAATTGTTTGTGATTGTGGCAAACAATGTAAATAAACCAGGTAAGCTCTTGGCATAATCATTTCCACAGTCATGAACTTAAAATTTATGAAAAAACTAGTGGAAATAAAGAATGTTAATGCAAGGTTCACACATTACCTATGCTCTAGAATTTCAGCATGAAAAACAGTTCTTTTTCATTCACTCTTGAAGGAACAGAAACAGCAAGCCCCTCATTTCCTGTCATTATTTGCCCTATGTTCACTGGAAACAGCAGTATTCTCCTAGAAGCACTTCTTTTCAAGTGCCAGGGAGGACTGGCTGATTCCAATAAAAGAATCTACATTTTTTAGCATTGCACATGCCAGCATTTCATTCAAGAGCAAGCCCAGGCTGAACTCTTTTATTCACTGAGGGCCTGAGCTGACTTGTCTTTTGTGCATGAGGAAACCCCCAAGGGGCACAACATTGCTGAGGACCAAAATACCTCTGGCTATTCTTTCTTTTTTTTTTTTAATGATCCAGTTTTTTTTATTATTTAGTTATCCAGTATTTTAATTATATATATTTATTATATTTATCCAGTATTTATTTATTGTATATTTATCCAGTATTATATATGTATCCAGTATTTTTATTATTTTTTATTATTATCATTTATTGCTGGTTATTTAATTTGTATCCCTGTTGTGGCCTCTCCCTCTTCTACTCCCAATCCCTGCTGTTACCTTTCCCTCTTCTTCTCCCAGTCACACCCTCCATCCCTCATCTCCTCCCATGCCCCTTTCCTAGTTCACTGGTAGGGAAGGTCCTCCATCTGACCCTAGTCTATGAGGTCTCACCAGGGTTGGCTGCATTGTCTTCCTCTGAGAACCTGCCACTGAGTTCATGTCAGAGACAGCCCCTGCTCCCCTTACTAGGGAACCCACTTGGAGACTGAGCTGCCTATGGGCTTCATCTGTGCTGGGGTTCTAGGTTACCTCCATGCATGGTCCTTGGTTGGGGTATCATTCTCGTCAGGGTCCCCAGGACTCAGGTTGTTTGTTTGGTTTGGTTTTTTGTTGGTTTGTTTGGTTTGTTTTGGCTCTGTTGGTCTCCTTTTGGAGCTCTTGTCCCCTCCAAGTCTTTTTATCTCCCCCTTTCATCAAATTCCATGCATTCTGCCCAAAGTCTGGCTGTAAGTCTCGGCCTCTGCTTCCATACCTGGAACAGCAGAGTCTTTCAGAGGCCATCTGTGGTAGGCTCCTGTCCTGTTCCCTGTCTTCAGCTGCTTCTGATGTCCTATCGCATTTGTCCTTCTGAATGAGGATTGTGCATCTTACCCGGGGTCTTCCTTGTTTAACTTCTTTAGATTTTAGTATGTTTAGCCTATATTCATTGTCTAATATCTACTTATGAGTGAGTATATACCCTGTGTGTCTGTCTGTTTCTGGAGTATCTCACTCAAGATGATCGTTTCTAGTTCCCATGATTTGCCTGAAACTTTCACGATTCCCTTGTTTTTAATTGCTAAGAAGTATTCCATTGTGTAAATTTAACACACTTTCTGTATCCATTCCTCCATTGAAGGACATCTGGGTTGTTGACAAATTCTGGCTATTATGAATAAAGCTAATATGGGTTGAGCAAATGTTCTTGTTGTGTAATTGAGTATCTTTTGGATATATGCCTTGGAGTGGTATAGCTGGATTTTGAGGTACTTGTCTGAGAAAGTGCCAAATTGATTTCCAAAGTTGTACAAGTTTGCATTCCCACCAGCAATGGAGGAGGGTTCCCCTTTCTCCACATCCTCTCCTACATGTGCCACATCTCTTGTTATTCTTAACAGGACTTAAATGTGTCTCTTTGCTGTGCTACAGTTGTCTTTGTCTGTTAAATGAGATACCAAGTGGCACCTTTATGTCCCAGTTTAGAGAAACATAAATGAATAAATAATAGAGTAACTCAATAAATAATACCAAAATTAAAAGAACAAGAATGATTTCATAGGAAATAGCAACAACAAAAAAATCTAGGACAGAAAGTAACAGGGAAATAGTGACAAAAGTTTTTGTTACAAATGCCACACACATACAAACATACACAGAGACCCACACACCCTTCTTTGAGAGGAGAAACATTTGGGGTTTTGTTTGTTTTTTGGTTTTTGGTTTTTGTTTTTTTTTTTTTTTTTGCTTCTACAGTCATGGAAATGTTTATTCTTATTTTTTAGATTTTTTTTCATTTTTATTTTATATTAATCACAGGTTATTTACTTTGTATCCCAGCTGTACCCCCCTCCCACATTCCCTCCCAACCCCACCCTTCCCTCCCTCATCTCCTCCCTGCACCTTTCCAAGTCCACTGATAGGGGAGGACCTCCT
>CM053750.1:32049997-32072714 GCA_028658305.1 Pachyuromys duprasi | reverse complement strand
TTAAAAAAAAAAGTAATTATGAGGTATTTGGCTTAGATAGCAGTTGAGAAAGAAACCAGAATATGTGTAAGTGTTGGTCATAGTGTGTATTACCTGATGTCTTCTTCTATTGCCACAATGCATGTTTACTTTGCCTATCCAAGTGCTGAGGGCACTGAAGGGTTGTATTTTTGCTAAGTATATTTAAAATATAAACATTTTAATAGATTTTTCAAGAAGTATTTCCATGTAAACTCTTTGGGGTCAATTTATTTTGTATTTAAACGTAAAAAAAATGCACCTATCTGTGTAGTTTTTACACATTGTATGCTAGACAATGTCCAGGGAGTTACAGCCAAGTGTACTGCTATATCATCACTGTAAAAGCATGAGAAGCATAGAATACTGACTCCTCCACTGTGAGGCTTTCTCTAAGGAGGCATGGAGACAGTATGAAGAGCAGGAGGAGAAAATTCCTGACCAAGAGATTGACTAGGGTGCTAAACTTTGAAGGAAACTAAACTTTCGTATTCTGGGTGATTTGAGGAAGAGAAGAGAGTACTCTGGTAGGGATGGCCCATGGTCTGTGCGTCTTCTAGGTCTTGCATTACCACACTTCCATATGCTAAGGATTATTGAGTTCTGCACATTAAGTCACTTTCACCATTTACCTGGACATTGGTGTAGAGAAGAAGAGACAAATGCAGAACCTGGAAGTATCATCAGAAACAACGGATTTGTGGGGTTAGATGAAATATCAAGGTTGGGCTAAGTTGTGTGTGTATTCTAGAAATTCAGATATGATGGGTTAAATAAAGAAGTTTTCTTGCTATTATAGAGTTATAATATATTTCGTAATCACTTATCAGTATACTTATAAATATTTGTGTGTAAATAAAATAATGTTGGGAAAACATAAAACACTTATATAAAAGACTTTTGTCTTTCAAAGTTCAAAACAAACAGATTTGGGAAGTAACTTACTGAGTAATAATTTGCATTCCATCCTTTTGCTATGCCCTTTGGACTTTTCCATTTCAGAATCACAAGGATTTGTAGCTCTTTCGAAACAACTCAGCCTCATCATCTCCAGTGTCTCTAGGCAGACAACATGGCTTTCCTCACTGTTTTAATAGCCCATTGTGAACTTAATTCACAAATTATCTTTATAATATATTGCATTCATTAGTTTCCTTTAAATTCATTTCTCATATAACTACTGACCAGCAGAAAAATGTCACTTGACAGTCATACTTATTACATATCAATTTACAGAAAAATACTCCTAATTTTACATATGTAGTATTAAAAGTCATATAAATTAAAACTATATGGAATTTTATATTATCAGTCTTTACTGGTTTTTATGTTTCTTGATTTTTTAATGACTAAGAAGAAAAAGGATAATATTTTTTTTGCATAGAAAAAAAAAAAACTAGCAGAAGGTGGTTAAAGGCTGAAACTGAACTTGGATTTGCCAAAAGGTTCAGAGTACTACCTTACAACAATCTCATTCCAAATCTTCGCAGGATAGTAGCACTGTGTTGGGTGAATCTTTCATTCATAGCATAGCCCTTAGGCTCACAGTCAACAATGATTATCTTAAGAAAAATGTCAACAGCATGGAGAGCAAAACATGGAAGTGTCAGCTCTCTTAGTCTCTTCCACCCTGCTTTTCTTCCAACAGTCTCACTCTACAGCTGTTACAGATGGCAGCAAAAGTACTTCATAGGCATTTGACTGAAAGAAACTGAGGACTGTGAGTTACTCTCCCCCACGTATCTCCTTCTTACAAGCTATCAAAATGGCTGTGCCTCACTCTACCTCTGAAGATTAGCTCTTCTCTTTCATGCCCTAGAAAGAAGGTGAGATAAGGCAAGAAAATGCCCAGAAGAACATTCTGGAAAATAAATTCAAATAGATTTTTATATTAGACACTTAATTGTGGGTATTTTACAAAGGACTGAACTCAACCACAGTTTGAAGCACTCAGTGACCACAAGGACTTTCTAGCAGAAATCAGTCTGATGTCTTGGCCTATACACTGCTTCTCCACTTGATGGATTATTTATCAGCAGGACAACTAATAACAAAAAATCCTCATCATTTTAAACAGTATTTTTTGTCCTAAGGTGTCAAATATTTAACAACCAATCAAAACGAATATCACTATTTTTTTAAGCAGTAGAATAGCCCACACTCATCATCACTAATGTTCACTGATGATCTTTTGACATAAATTTTACTTATCTCAGCTCTGGATATAGAAAGTCAATGGCAGGGAGAAAGCATATTCCGTGTGGCTCCCATAGGCATATATTCGATGAGATACCCTCTGACTTCACTGTTCCCACTCAGGCCTGGATAACCATGGTCAATAGAACAAATTCCACACAGTGCTATCTTGGATGGAAGAATCATCTTGCCTAGTTGTGCTTTTAGTTATTGCTATTACTTGATTCGCTATTGTTCTTAGTTATACAGGATTGATATCACCTGAAAAGTAAGACATAGAAACAGAACATTGGAGGCCTATTGAGTACTAAACTAATTTCCTAGTTCTCTGAATCTAAGATGCCCTTACCCTGCACAGAAAATGGGTTAGTAACTTCCTTTTCATTTTTTAATTGGAATTTTTTTCATACACTACATTCCATTCATGATTTCTCCTCTCTCAAATCCTCCTACAACCTTCTCTTCTTAAATATATCACACACAGAGAAACTAAGATACTTTTAGGGTTGGAAGCAACTTGTTATGGTGCAGGAAAATAGATAGTTTTAAAAATGAAATGCTTAAACCTCACTATTGATAGCAACTTGATCATGTCCCCAGTCCTTGCAGAGAGTGTACCACTAACAGTTTTTGACCACTGGGGTAAAAACAGCTTCAGAATCATGACTGAAAAATGCATTTGAGCTAAGGATGCTACTCAGCCACTCTTCCCAGTGACAAAACTTGGAACTAGAGTTTCCAGATTTTTATTTTCTTTCATAAAGAAAGTGTGCGTCCAATTTTAGGATCATGAAACAAAACTGAAATTCAGCTCTTAGAGCACTGATCGATAAAAAAATTCCCACAATGCTGCATAGCTTCTCAGATCACTGATATTGCTCCATTATGCAAAAGCACTCTCACTTCAAGTTGGATGATTCCTGGGATGCTTGTTTTAAACACAGCGAAGCTCAGCTAAAGAGATCATGCATCATTAATATTGTAATTTCTTTTTCTATAAGATTTTTTTTAAACCTCAAAAATGTCAAGCACAGGCTACAGAATTTGCTGTGGTTAAGAGCACTTGTGTCTCTTGCAAAGAACCCAGGTTTGACTCTTAGCACTGCAGGGTGGCTCAGAGCCATCTATAACTCCAGTTCCAGGGGATCAGATGTCCTCTGCTGACTACACGGGTACCAGCATGCATGTGGTTCACATACACACATGTAGAAACAACACTCATACATACATATGAAGTAATAAAGTAAATTAAATTCCAAACATTCACATTCAACTGAGATTTCTTTTGTGCATATTGATGTGCCTTTTTCCTGTCTGACTCTTGATTTGGGAACACTTCCTACACGGAAACTGAGCAAATGAAGAGGATGCAGGCAGTCCTGATGAGAACAGATAGGCTGGGGTCAGATGGTGGGGCAGGGGGCCTCCCCCTTTCTGAGGACTAGGGGAGGGGAATAGGAGGAAAGAGAGCGCAGGATGGGATCAGGAGGAGAGGAGGGGAGGGAGGGGGCTACAATAGGGATGTAAAGTGAATAAATTATTTAAAAAATAAGTTTAAATAAAAAAGAATACTTCCCTCACAGTCTTGCTTGAAAACTGAAGTGCAGCATGTACACTCTCCTATTAACTGTTTTCTGTGAGATCTTGCTACAGTGAGTTCCCAACACCAAGCAGAGCAAAGGTCTTAAGTTATCTTGAGTAAAATCCACAACTGTTCTAGGCCTCCTTACAGGAAGACAAAAACAGGTCCAAACTGCATATAACATTGACTCACCCGGAGTGAGTGTTCACGGAACCTCAGTTACACGCTAAGGAAGACATAGAGAGGGTCTGATGACTGAACTCAGAGGGATGGTAGTGTCTTATGACAGACATGCGATCGTTTTCTGAATCTGTGTATAAACTTAGATGTTGAGATGAGGCGATGCAGGGTTTGCTACTCTTGAAGTGGAGCTTGACTCACTTCCATGGGATCGGCAGTTAAAAGATAAAACCTCTGTCGTTCTACTGCATGAAGCCCACTCAGCTGCGTGGAGTGAAAGAGAACGGACAAATGTCAGGTATTCATATTACCTTGCTGCACTTGTCTCACAGCTGAGGAGTGGGCAAGAAATAACAACAAAATCACTGATGGGGGCTTTACACACATGCTGACCTTATGGAACAGTGAATGCTCTAATTTGAACTATCCTGTTCTTCTTCAATGGAGGTATATCTATGAGTCAAGTTAGATAGAAGTAGGTTTTAGAGTTGGACAATGTTGTCTCCCTTCTGATAAAAGCTATACATTTCATATCATTTAATTTCCCCAATGATATACACCTATTTTAAAACCTTACTGGGGGGCAGAACATGGAAATGTAAGTCTATTAATCCTAATACCTGAAAGGATGAAGTAGGAAGATGACGAATTTGACATCAAGTTTGGATTTCATAGAAGGTTCAAGGTCTGATTGGGATACATATCAAGTTCAAGACCAGCCCTGGGCTATGCCCTGGCCAGTTTTACATCAGCATGACACAAGCTAAAGCTTTCTGAGAGGAGGGGACCTCAACTAAGAAACTGGCCGACATGACTGCACGATAGGAAAGCCTGTGGAACATTTACTTAATCAGTAATTGATAAGGGAGGGCCCAGCCCACTGTGGGTGGACCCACTCCCGGGCTGGCAGTCCTGGATTCTATAGGAAACCAGGCTGAGCAAGCCAAGGGGATTAAGCCAGTAAGCAGCATCCTTCCATTTCCTCTGCATCAGCTCCTGCCTCCAAATTCTCACCTGGCTTGAGTTCCTGCCTTGATTTCCCTCAATGGACTAGGGCTCAGGTCATGTAAGGCAAATAAGCCTTTCTTTTCTGTGTTGTTTTGATGGTATTTCATCACAGCAATTAAAACTCTTAAATCAGGCTATATAGCAATATCTGCATCAAAAAAAAGAAAAATGCTTACTAAAATCTGTATCGTTTACCAAAAGTATATACAAAAGGAACTGCTGAGAACTAGAGGTAGAAATATATCTGATAATAATTGTAAGAAAATGTAGAGGTATTGCTGCAAAAAATTACTGTAATTATTCATATTACAATATGAGGCTGCCACAGGGTTTCACTTGGGGTGATAATTCAAAATTCATGTGTTATCTCCATCTGATACTATTAATAGAGATATCATGCTAATAAATGTCAAACTATTCATTCTATTGGAGTTTCTGTAAGCTTTTAAACTGAACCTTCCAGTATATAGCATTAACAAATGGGCAGAATTTTGATATCTCTTTTCTTCCACTCCTGTTTGGTAAATGTAGGACAAAGGGAAGAGGCGGAAACTTCTGTGTTCTTTATAGGGTTTGAGAATATGGACTCTCATAACATAGCCCTGGTTTTGAATCCTGTGTTTCCTGTGCAGCCCTGGATAACGGGCTTAGTTGTTGTATGCTTTGTTTGTCCTTCTGTGAACCAGCCATAAGAATGTCTTAGAGGATTGCTGTGAGGGGAAATTCACTTGGCTTTAGAGTAGCGTCAGCACAGAGTTTGTTGTTTCTTACTGCAGTGACTGTGTAGCATAGTCAGGTGTGGCTAAATGGAGAAAAAAATGTTCTTAAAATGATTCCTTCAGTCATTATTTTGAAAATGCATTTTCTTTATTATTATCATTTATTACAGTTTATTCGCTCTTTATCCTGGCTGTAGTACTCACCCTCGGCTCCTCCTGGTCCCACCCTCACTCACTCTATTCCCTTCCATCACCCTCCCCTAAACCACTGATAGGGGAGGTCCTAATCCCCTTCTATCTGATCCTAGCCTATCAGGTCTCATCAGGACTGTCTGGAGCCTCTTTCTCTTACAACTTCGTTGTAAGGGAAGGAACCGAGTTCATGCCAGTGACTGCCCCTGCTCCCCAAGTGGATACTAGCCATATGATATAGGATAAACATACTAAAATCTATAGCTCTAAAGAAGCTAAGTGAGAAGGAGAACCCTAGGGAAGAGGCTTAATCCTCATTCAGAAAGGCAAACAGGATGGGCATGGGAAGTAGAAGAAGACAGGGCAGAAGCCTACCACAGAGGGTCTCTAAAAGACTACTCAACAGGGTATCAAAGCAGATGCTGAGACTCATAGCCAAACTTTGGGGAGACTGCAGGGAATCTTATAAAAGAAGAGGAAGATAGAAAGACCTGAGGGGACAGGAGCTCTGCAAGGAGACCAACAGAGCCAAAAAATCTGGGCTCAGGGGGTCTTGCAGAGACTGATGAATCAACCACAGGCTATACATGGGGAGGACATAGACCCTTGCTCAGATGTAGCCCATGGGAAGCCCAGTCTCTATGTATTTATTTTTTAATTAATTTATTTTTATTAATTTCAGTTTATTCACTTTGTATGCTACCTGCAGCCCCCTTCCTCATCCCCTCTCAATCTCACCCTCCCTCCCTCTTCTCCTCCCATGTCCCTCCCCAGTCCACTGAGAGCTGAGGACCTCCTCCCCTTCCCTCTGATCCTAGCCTATCAGGTCTCATCAGGACTGGCTACATTTTATTTATTTTTTAATTGTGTGTGTGCCTGTGTGTGTGTGTGTGTGTGTGTGTGCATGTGTGCGTGTATGTATTTGTGAATGCAGGTGCCCTGCATAGGCTAAAGAAAGGTGTTGGATCCATCCTACAGTAAAAATGCACTTGAAAGAAATCCAAAAGTGATGGTGGAATAGAACTCAGGTCCTCTGCAAAAGTAGCGCATAGTCTTAACAGCTGAACCATTTCTCCAGGCCATTCTTCTAGTGCTTTGCATTTCACAACTGAAAACCTAAAGCACCAATCCCTAACATTTTACCAACTAATGTGTGCCCTGAAAATGTAAGTCTTCTAAAGAAGTTCTCAATATCAGATATTAGGGAAACTAAGAAATAATAGACAGTAACGTTTCGCCTCACTAACTCATGATGCTGCATACAAAAACACTTTAGAAAATTTACACAGGAAAAAAAATCAAGTATTAAAACCACATTTTAAATCTCAATAATAGCAAATGTCTAATTTTTAAATAAAAACTCTTGCCTAGGGTTAAAAATATAAATGTATTCCTTTTCTTGCTTTCTTTTTTTCTTTGATGAATGTTTTTTTAACATTTTTATTTTATATTAATCACAGGTGATGTATTACCATCAGATGTCAGACTATTTTAAAAATCTTGTAACAGTGGTGGCATTTCAGAAGCATTAAACAATACGAATCTCACAAATAAGTTATTCAGTTATTGCATACTTGGAAGAAACTTAATCAAAATGAATTCAGTTTGTGTAATGTGGTTAGGTATACAAGAGAATTTTCTGTGTAAATTGGATACCTTTTAAAATAGGAAATTATACAGTTTTATGTTGCCATTAGGTTCAACTTAAAGAAATAATATAGATTGGAAAACTAATTTTCTATTGGACCTAGTGAATGTCTATATACATGATTAAACTATTAAGATATCAGTAATGCAACAATTATATAAATACAAACTAGACTGGAATTGTATTTAAGTTGAGCGCTGGTACCATCGGTACTGTCCATGTTTGTTTGTTCACATTGTAATCTTCAGGTGGTATATTCAAGCATGATGTTTTCAGGAGTTCATGCTCAGAGGGCACAGGAACGATGGGATGGTTGGGGTAGGGTAGAACAGTGAAATACACCTAAGAGGATGCTAAGCTGCTATATCCTTGGCTTGATGAAGATAACTCCACAAAAGTTTTGCTGGTGTGATTTGTAGTGAGGATTGCCAAGGAATTTGTAACCAGCACTTTACCGAACCCTACTTCTCTCTTTTTTGTTGTTGCTCATCTCTTAAATATTATAGCAGAGAGGAAAACACTGCACTGACCATGCCTTAAAATGAGTTGGAATTTTGCTCTGCTGGCTATTATTATAAACACTCCTTAAATTGGCATATTACAAACTTCGCACTATTACAAAACTCAAGCACTCTGAAACACAGGCGAGATTCTTGTTCTCTCAGCTTTAGAGAGTTGGTACGGGCCAGGGAAAGAGTGGACAAGGACATGTTTTGAGGATTATACAGTGCTTCTAAAACATAACTGATTATATTTATTCAGGGATGAGGAATAATTCACCTTCTCCTAATATATTCATATTTTCAGCCTGGTTATTTAAGCAATCTATGAAAACATTCACCTTTTACCATCTTTGCCTCACAATTGACAGTATTTAGCTATTAAATAAATCTGCACAAGTAAATTATTTCTAAGTTCTAGACACAATGCATAGATGTTAAACGTATTTGGTAAAACACACTGACTCTCTGTTTCTTGGCTTAAGCACTGATAACTAATATTTCAATTTTCTTTGGACATATAACATCCCTCTCTCTATATGATATCCAAAACATTGTGAAAAAGGTCTTATTGTTTAGCATTCTAATGGTTTTTCTTGGTATTTTATAAAAATGAAGTTTTTGTTATTCATATTTATATTAGATATTAATATGCTCCAACATCTTATAATTTCTAACTACTAAAAATGTACCTATAAGCTACTATTTTATTAGTTATTAGTGCAAATAACTCAAGGAGATACATTAGGAACCCATCTGAAAGGGTACCACATATTGTACACTTGATATTATCAAATGTTTCAAGGACTACCCCACTATTTGTATTGAATTAAAGACCATGTAGAGAACTTTAAAATATTTTAAATACAGTGTTAAAAGGACTAAGTCATTGAAAGATTATACATAACCCAAGATTTTTCTTTTGATGAGTTTATATATTAGATTTTTAATAGGAACATAGAACTAGAGATTTTGCAATTCTAAATGGACTCTATAGAATTGTTATGTAACATATTCTGTTATTTTGGTGAGAGTCACAATCTAAGACAGAATAATCATTGAAAGTCATCCTTATTTTATTAAGCTATATGATGTAGTATGATAACTTGAAATTATTCCATATCAAATATTTTCATCATTAATAGGTATTTGCCAATTTACAAAAGCTGAATAAGTCCCAAAACCTATACCATTTTATTACTATACATATAATGCTATGTAATTAGTGGGGCAAAATCTATTGTTATTGTTTTTATTATTATTTTGTTTTATTTTGGGTTTTTGAGATAGTGTTTCTCTATGCAGCCCTGGCTGTCCCAGAGCTCACTCTGTAAACCAGGTTCACCTTGAACTAAGAGATTTACCTACTTCTGCCTCCCGAGTTCTGGGATTGAAGACATGTGTGACTACTGCCCAGCTAAGGGGCAAAAATTCTAAATGAGGGATAATTTTAATATAACATGAAATTTCAATTAGCAATTTTGAGAAATCACAGCAGTAATCTCATTAACCTTCAAATTTGTTTGACCCTCAAGTTGTAGTACTTTTAACATGTTAATATTTTATACTTGAACTAAAATTTCCAAACTACCATTGCTATTGACGACCAGTTTATAAGAACAAGAAATACCAATAACTGATAGAGTCATGATGTAATCAACTTGCGATGGATGGACAACATCCAAAGTTGAAGATGCCTTCTGTATAGCTAACCCAAGATTCAATACAATCCAGTCATACCTATGCACATATACCCAGGATACTTATACTCATCTGTAGTTGGTTAAAGACAAATCTACTTTACAGTAAATTGATGGATTATAGTGTGATTATTAAGCACTGCATTTAAAGTGAGAATGCTTCTAGGTATTATATAATATAGGTATAATAGCAATAATCTTTGCTATTAACATAAATTATAGCTTTTTTAAAGTTCTGAAAAGCTAAAAATATCTAAGTTGAACAATATTAAATAGGAGACAATCTATATTTGATACCTCACAAATTAATGACATTTAAATATTAAATAACATCATAAATACATATCCTTTAAAGATATTTATGGTTTACAATTTAATATGTGATTAAATATACTCTAACCATGTCATTTAAACGTTGTACATTTTGAAAAGCGCGTCATCAGATGATTCTGTCACTGTGGGAATAGCACCAAGTGTATTGTAAGGAAGATGTCTCCGTCAGCAGCTGATACAATCCTACAGGATTATGAGTGAATATGCTGGAGACATTGACCAAAATATTATATGACATACGGCTATTTATTTTATAAACTATTCAGATATATACACACATCTATCAGATTATGTATCATCAATACAAAGAGAAATGTATTATGAAAAAAGAGTTCTAAAACATTTGCTGTGTTTCAGTCTATTCTAATTAATATGTATGGCCTGTAAGGAGATTTTAAATTGTAATTTTATTTAGAGGTTATGCAGAAGAAAGCCAGGAATGTAACTCGTGTTATTTGTTACATTAAGCTTTTACATGAAAGTATTATGAGAATAAGTTTATGAGGAAGCCAAACATGAATATATATCATTGAAATCAACAATTGACTATTTTTACAAAATTGTTTTTCTTTTTTTCCTTTTCCCCAACAACTGTATTTTTCTTTCTTTTAAAAATTTGTTTATTATTTATTACAATTTATTAACTTTGTATCCCAGCTGTAGACCCCCTCCCTTGTCTCCTCCCAGTCACACCCTCCCTCCAGCTTCTCCTCCATAGGGGAGGTCTTCCTCCCCTTCCACCTGACCCTAGCCTATCAGGTCTCATCAGGACTGGCTGCATTGTCTTCCTCTGTGGCCTGGCAAGGCTGCACCCTCCAGGTGGAGGTGATCAAAGAGCCAGCCACTGAGTTCATGTCAGAGACAGCTCCTGCTCCCCTTACTAGGGAACCCACTTGGAAACTGAGCTACCATTGGCTTCTTCTAACCAGGGAGTAGAAGTCCTCTCCATACACGGTCCTTGGCTTGAGTATTGGTCTCTGCGGGACCACTGGGCCCAGGTATTTTGGTGATGGTCTCCTTGTGGAGTTCCTGTCCCCTCCAGTTTTTCTATTTCCTCCTAAGACTGTGAAGACAGATAAAATAAATTTCAGAACAGTTTTGGTTTAAAAAAAATCACACTGCATTCTGTCCATGTCTTAGTTTGGACCTCAGCGACTTTCATTCTTAGATTCTAGTTTTAGAATGAGACGTCACTCTGTCAGGAACAGAAAAAAAGTGGACATCACAGGGCACAGGTCATCTCTGCCCATTCTCTGCATAAAAAGTAAAAGGTCTGTAACAAATAGACCTGATGATATGTGTGTCTGCATCATGTCTGAGTTCTGAAACACAGTTCAAACATGTTAGGACTCCAAGGGGCACTGTGATACACAGACATAGAAGAAAACGTCTTTGTATTGGGCTGTTAGTCAAAGGAGAAAATCTGATGAGAAGGGCTGAAACATTTGACTGATGAAAAAATAAATTAACTTGGTGGGCTATTGAAGCTGAAAGACCACACTGTTCACGCCTTTTTCTCCCATGGCTGAATAGTAGTGAAAAGCAATTAAGGCACATTTATTACACATTTAAATAAAAACTATAACTAACATAAGCTATAGTACATGTATTGATAGTACTGCACATAAGTAAGTTTTCTTCTTGGACTTTGATTCTGAAAACATGTATTACCTAAATTCTAAATGAAATTCAACTTTTTGTGATCTAATATTTGAAATGAAAAGGTCATGAATACATACACATACATAATCTATAAAATTTTATTCACTTATTTCTAAGGAAAATTAGCTCACAGCACACATAAAACACTACTATTTATGTGCAATAAATGTACAAATGCATAAATGTGTATATTTCACAGAAGTATTTTCCTTGTTCTCAATATAATATTTTAGAATAAGGCGGGGTCCCACATCAAGCCTTCAATGAATACCTAATAAATTTTACTGTGTCCACACTTTGGCTTCAAATTGAGGAGACGTTAAATAATGACGCAAACTTTTCACACACAGCAATAATGATACGCTATGCTCAGGTAAACATGAACAAGGGGAGAGGGATGGGGAGGAAGAGGGAAGGTAGAATGGAGGAGATGAAGGAGGGAGTTGCAATGAGGATACAAAGTGATTAAACTGTAAAAAATAAAAATGTTGAGCCTTTTCTCAAGCTACAACGTATTCATTTTGAATGATGATTTGCATACTATAGAACACTTAGGGCCCTTGTCGGTTTTTAAAATAATTGTTTATTAAGCACAAATAAATAATCCATGTAAATAAAAGGAAGGTATACAGCAACAATAAAAATTGAAATCTGCCTTTCAAGAATTCCCTTAGTAGTTATGATCAGAGAATTTGTGTTTCAGGTACTGCATTTAAAAAAAATTTAGTGTAAAGTTGTGATTAATTAAATTCACTTAGCTGTACCTAGAAATGAAACATTCTGGGATTATTAAATTTTGTGAGCTTCAAATATAAAAATATGTAACAGATCAAAGACAGTGCCGTGTGGTGCAGCATAAAGTTACAGTTAATTTTCCTTTTTGAGACAACAAACTTAGGCCCACAGGGCCTGTAGAAACTGATGCATCAACCAAGGACCACGCATGGAGGGGACCTAGATCCCCTGCTCAGATGTAGCCCATGGCAACTCAGTCTTCATGTGGGTTCCCTAGTAAGGAAAGCAGGGGCTGGCTCTGACATGTACTCTGTTGCCTGCTCTTTGATCACTTCCCCTGGTGGGGCTGCCTTGCCAGGCCACAGAGGAAGAGAATGCAGGCAGTCTTGAAGAGACTTGTTAGGCTGGGGTTAGATAGCAGGTGAGGAGGGCTCCCCCTTTCTGAGGAGTAGGGGACCAGCATAAGGGGGAAAGAGGGAGGAAGGATGAGACCAGGAGGAGACAGAGTAGAGGGTTACAATTGGGATATACAGTGAACAAGTTATAAAAATAAAAATAAAAAAATTCCCTTTTGATAATTTAACCATTTAAGCTATATACAATTTCACAGATTTTTACACATTAATTAAAAAAAGATATATTCAAAAGCATTATAGGAATTCTACCAGAGAACTCCTTCAGCTGTTAAACAACTTCAGCAAAGTGGCTAGAGACAAAACTAACTCAGAAAAAAAAATCAGTAGCCCTCCTGTGTGTAAAAGATAAAAGGGAGGAGAAAGAAATTAGGGAAACAACACCCTTCACAAGAGCCACAAATAACATAAAGCTACTTTGGTATAACTCTAACCAAGCAAGGGAAAGACTTGCATGAAAAAAACTTCAGGTCTCTGAGGAAGAAATTGAAGAAGATATCAGAAGATGGAAATTCTCAAAAAATTAAGTAAAAATTTGTTTTCAAAAAGGTTTGTCTCCCAGACTCTTGTTCAGGGAAGAGATGGACATTAATAGTGTTTATAGATAAAAAGATGCCCTTTCCTTGCGGAATCAACACTGTCACTGGAAAAATAAAACAGCGACTGCATTTCTCCAGGGAAGAGGCAGTTCCATTTCTTCACTTGGCTTCTGAAATCAATACCCTCGCACAACATCCTCACTGCCATTTCTGATAACAAGTCAGTGAGAAGTGTGAGGAGACATTGCAACATAATTCAGAAAGGAAAGAAGATGCCAATCACCTGTGTCAGATTATCCAATCAGCTGCTTGAAAGTCAAAAATAGAAGCTAAGTCTAATTCCCACAGGCCTGTGGGATCAGAGCCCATTGCTTTGAAATAGCATCTAGGAAGGCTCAGACGTTTTCAAAGCTCAGTTTGGCTTCTGTCAGGGAAAACCCTTGCGAAAAGATATGGTGACAGGGTATCATTATAAACTTCTCACAAAAAATAATAAAACCTGAAACTGTTTGTTCACTCTTGCTCCTGTGTTTACCAGAAATTACCAGAAAAAAACACTGAAGTGTTTACTGCTTCGTTTGCTTTTGAGAGCAGGTCTCATGGTATCAGGCAGAGAGCAAGCAGCCCTCCAGTCCCAGTCTCTTGAGTCTGGATTCCGAGCATACACCATCACGCCTGGCCGGCTATGTTATCTTCTTTAATTATCACAACTACCTCAATAACCGTGTTCTTAATTACAGCAGCAACAACAAAAAGATGGCAGAGGAAAAGCAACTTATAGCTTACCCTGCCAGCAAATGAGTTAAAAACCAAACTTCACTTGACAAAGTGAGAACCTTAAGTGGTAGCCAAAACCACTCACAAGAAAAAGAGGCGGAGAGGGAACTGGGAGTCTGAGTGGTCAGGGTACATGTTTTAAGTGATTGTTGAAAGAACCAAAGGGCTGCATTGGGATGCTGTGTAGCAGAAACAGAACATGCAGAGAAATCCACATTACACTCAGTCACCCTGCAATCAACAACAGTTCTGTCTTTCATAACATCCCATTGTCCTCTCACCTCAGTTTCCATGTTGCTTACTAGGAAGGAGAATTTAAACAAGCACTTTGTGAGACAGGTTCTTGTTTTTTTTGTTTTTTTTTTAAATTCTAAGACAACCAAGACAGCAAACCCATCCTCCCCACTCAATGAACTTGTCTGCAGTCAGCTCAGGACGGCAAGTGATTTCACAATGCCAGATGATGGTATTACAGGTCTGTGGGATCAAGTTGTCATGCAAGTGGAATGGAATTCAAATAACTAGGTTTTGCTTTCTATTATGCTCTTCATAATAAGTGAGTTAGAAACACATATGGAAATAAAAGGAGTGCCAATAACTTGAGCTTTAATTTGGAATTTTATGGGTCCTATTTTTTTTTGTAGATAGAGGATGGAGTGTCCTTTGTGATCTGTCCTGGGCTGGAGAGCTTTGACCTTCTTTACTCTGCGTATTTCAAAATCTGATCTTCCGCATTGCTAACCTCACCATATAAAAACACCAGAAGGAAGGGAGAGGCAAAGGAAGGTGGTTCAGTCATGATCATACCTTCTTGTGCAAAACTGGTGACTAAGGAATTGTATTTCTGGTCAAGATGCAATAGTAAATAGTATCTGTTAATTTAGATCAACAAATATTTTAAATGCATGCACTAGAGCTAGACACACACAATAAAAGTACAGTTTCGGTTTTATGAATGTTTACTCTTAAGATAGTGATGAACCCCTTAGAAAAATTTAACAGTTATAAAATATGTTAACAACAACTACCCATCATGTGCCTTGTTCTGCGATTCTGTTGACAAATGTGGGCAAAGAGGAGACACAAACCATTCAGATTTAGCTGCTGCAAAAGGTCAACAGTTATTTCTTATCTAACTTTTATCAATGGACATTCTTACTATAAAAATCCCCTGTGTTGATCACTAGGGGATTCTAACAAAGACGACATTTTGGTATGTGTGTGAGGAAGGTGTATTTATGGGAGTTTTGCATGCATAGGCCAGAAAAGAATGTCAGATTCCCTGGGACTGAAGTGATGGGCAGTTGTGATAGACAGTTATGAGCCACACATGGGTGCTGGGAACTTCACCCAGATCCCTGGAAGAGCAGCTAGTACTCTTCATATGGCTGAGCCATCTCTTCAGCCCCAGCTTTTTACTCTATTGAGAGCCATCAGATAAGATGTCACTTGGTGACAAGGAACTGTCACAATTCATCTTTGAGGCGAATGCCAGCATAGTCTATTCAGAATAAATCTTACTCAGAAATCTGTTATTCTCCAGCAAGCATACTTTATAATTAGAAACATAAATGTGTGATTTTTTTTTCTTTAAAATTTCTGCCTATTACAGTTACTTGTTAAAACCTGCTAGACTTTAAATCTAGCTCAGGTTTGAGAACAAGGAAAGACTATTTTCAGCGATTCTATTTGATACCTACCAGCTCTTAAGGGTAAGTCCGCAACCAAGCACTGTGGTGCATGCTTTTAATCCCAGATCTTGGGAGGCAAAGGCAGGCAGATCTCTGAGTTCAAGGCCAACCTGGTCTACAGAGCAAGTTCCAGAACAGCCAGGAATCCTACACAGAGAAACCCTGTCTCCATAAACAAAAAACCAAAACCAACCAACCAAACAAACAAAAGGGTACGCCTGCAAATTCTAGCATGATTGAGTTTGTAACTGCTTAGAAGTATTGATATCTGGCTGTTCCTTTCCTACATTACAGTTATCAAGAGCAGCAGAGCATGAAGGAACATGAGTCATATACATGAAAAGGAAATAACGATATCACCGACTTTTCTGTATATTCAGTTAAATTCAAAGTTATATAACAGAAGGAATTCAATCGATTGTGCTGCACCTATCATTTCTATATAAAGCTTAATGCTGTACCTTTATTCCTATAGCCAATGCAGTATATCGTTTAAGAAGTATCTACATTGTTCATAAAGGCAAAGGCTGGAATGGGTATTTTAAGTTTGCTTTTCTGAACAATAAAGGCTGAGGCAAGTAAGAAGAGAACTGTTCATCCATAAGTCTTTACACCTTTGGCAACAACGGGAAAATGTTTACAATTTACCACTGTCCATGTCTAAGGTCAACTATATTGTGGAATGATTTTTACCCATGAAATACAAATTCCTGAAACCCGTTAGTTTTTTGTTTGCTTGTTTGTTTGTTTGGTTTGGTTTGGTTTTTCAAGTCCCAGTTCCTCTGTGTAGCCTTGGCTGTCCTGTATGTACTTTGTAGACCAGGCTGGCCTCAAACTCATAGAGATCTGCATCGCTGAGTGTTGGGATTACAGGTGTGGGCTGCAACCCATTAGTTTTAAATGTCTTTTAAACGTATGTCACAACATTTGTTCCTTCATCTTTATACTGTTTCCTCCTCCCCAGCACATGACAAATGGGACATGCCTATGCCGTGAGTAGTTGCATCCCATAGTTCTGCTAATTCCCACATTCCAAACACTACATAATTCAGCTTAAGCCATAGGCAGTGGATTTCTTTAAAAATTGTGTTCAAGATAAACTAAAAGGATACACGGGAGAGAGAGCTAAGAGAAGGCAGAAGATTTACCACAGAACAGGTTCATGAATATGAACTTAAAAATTGGGCAGGCTTTGGATCAGGCTATACACAATGATCCATTTCTAGAACTCAAAATGCTAGAAAAAATGGTACGGATCATTTCACATTAATTCATGACTGTTACAAGACTTGACATCTGCGATGCGCTGGCACTGTTTTGAAATGACAAAATATGCGAGACTTGAAATCTTCCAATATTTATTCAGACTGTTTTTCTTCACAAACTACAAATGGCAAAACGTGAGACTATCTCCTTATTTAGATTATGCTAGATGGGTCTCCTTTTATTACTTGGGTTCAAGATTGCTTGAAATGGCTCAGGAATAAATGTAAATATTATCTTCTGAAGAAGGTAAGAATTTTCTTAATTAGCTTACATATTTAAATATAAGCATTTTGGCATACTCCCACAAAATGTAAAAATAATTAAATCTTATACATATAACCACGGGGTCCATAACTACATCACCATGGCTTGAAGTCCACACCCTGGCTTGCAACCATAAGGCAGCTTTAACTTAATACATACTTACCCACTGTTTTGACTGAATAAGTCATGTCATACACATGGAAAATTAGTAAATATTACTAGACTTCTACAAAGCATAATATATGCTAGAAATACGACATACTGAAAGTGTTCTGCAACTCAAAATTACAAAATGTAGTATATGGGTAGACTAAAATAGCTTTCAGTTGCAGTGAAATTCTGACCTGTAATGGTATGGATGGATTCTGAAGGCATCATATTAATTGTAAAAATCTGGACACAGAAAGAAAAATTAATATGACACAAAATGGATAATTTTATAGGCACAGCATACAGAGTTTACTCCGGCCTGATGGGTTCAGAAAATGATGGATTACTATTTAATGTACAAAATATCTGTTCAGGATGATGAAAATTTTCTGTAAATGGTTGTTAGCACACATTGTGAATGGGGTTTGCACACATTGTGAATGAATGTAATCAAATGGGTTTAAAATGTTGAATTGATACATTATATTAATTTTAAATTTTACATAATTAAGTTACTATACTAATATGAAGACATGTAAAATATGTACACAATGTACATTATATATACACATATTCTGGTTTCTTATATGTGTGTACACTTTGTCACATTTAAAAAATTATAAAATATACTATAAAATACAAATTTATCTAATGTGTGGGGATATTATAATTTTTAAATGATACTTAGTTTTTTTGTGCTCACACAGTGATCATATTTTGGCTAGAACCCAAAAGATTTGGGGGGGGGTGTAAGAAAATGAGGGTGTCCTCTTGAGTTTTTAATCTCCCTGTCTTGAATTTTTTTCTAGATTAGTATTGTTCTTATCACACCTGAATCAAGAAGAGCTAGTTCCATCCTCTTTACATTCCAGCTTGGAGTCTCAATGCATTTCTGTTTATTCAAAGTGATATGTAGCTCCTTAGACTGGAAATTGTTTGGCAGATGAACATAATTTGTCATTGTTTCCTTCACTGACAAAGACAAATAAATCCCTGCAGATAGCAGTAGCAAGAATAAATTACAAGTGAAGGAGATATAAATTTTTCCGATGATAAATGAGCATGTTTCAAGGTGGACTACTGCAGTTTCTTCCCATGCTCATCTACACGTCTGTCAGCACAGGATTCTGAGCCTGAGTCCCTGAGTCATGAAACCTTCATGAACATTTGCCATGGATTCACATAGCGGGGCAGTTAACATTGGCCGTGGGAATTACTGATTTCAGTCCCACTCTGTTTTTCACATCTGCGGGTGATAAGGAGGCAGATCACATTCACATGTATACTTCTAGACAGATAGAACTATAGGGATTTAGACAAAGGAGAAGAGAACTAATCTCATCAGAGAAGGCTTCATGGAAGAGGCAGTGGTAACTATGAACGTATTTCAGGACAGGCACCATAGCTAACAGAACTGGTAAGGAATCAGAGGCCTGGTATTCAGGAGGCACGCACTGGAAATGAACTTCTGTTTGACTGGCAGGGGTGACTGGGAGAGGGACAGAGAAAAGCTGGATGAGCTATCACCCTGCATGGTAGGAATTACTCACCATAACTACTCAAAAGAGGGAGGTATTGCAGAACTCTAGCAATCCAGGAGCCGTGTTAATGTTCAGAGCAGCTTTGTCTGTCTGTCTGCTTGAGACACGGTCTCATGCTTTAGCCCAGCGGAGCCTAACACTCCAATATAATACCATTTTTCTCTACTCATTTTTAGTGGAAGCACTGGATGAAAAAGAATAGCATTTCTTCCTGTCTTTCTTTTCTACTTCTCATTATTTCAGCAGAAAGCTATTTCAAGTGTATGCATGGCAGAGGTATGGCACAACATATTCTTTTGTCGTGAAAAGTCGCCTCTGACCTTTCAGTTTGGCCCTGCTGAGCTTCTGATAAGAAGGCCTTCAAAAGAGTGTTCATGTGGTTGGCCAGCCATTGACTGGCTTCAGTTCTATCATGTCAAACCTACAGGACCACTCGCAGCTCAATCTCCATTCCTTCTTCATTTCTAAATACCAGCTGATTAATTCCTTATCCTGAGAAACGTGTGAAGTAAAGGAAAAACAGTGCTAACTCAATCCTCATCAGAGGACCACCAATGTGTACATGTATGTGTGTGTGTGTGTTTGTGAGTATGGTGTAGTGTGTATATATGTCTGTGTATATCTATGTGTGGGGTGTGGGTGTACGTGTGTGTATGTACATGTGCGAGTGCTGTGTGTGAGTGAGTGTACCTGTGTATTATGGTGTGTGTATGTGTGTATATGTGTGTACATGTGTATGTGTGTGTATGTGTACGTATGTGTCTGTACACATACACACATCTCTGCTTAGAGTTCTGAATTTATAAATACTTTCTCAAAACTGTTTAAACACACAAGGTCCATATCAGGAGTTTCTTAGGTGTCGCATCCTCCTGATTGTACCCGAATGAATGAAAAGTACATCTTTAAGTTGTTTTCTGGATTTACTTTTAGCGGATTAGTTTCACCTGTGAAAACACTGGCCTGCACCCTGCCAGTTCATTAAGTACCATCCCCTTGATCCTGAACCAATACATTGCTGGATAACTCAGTTCCTCAGAGGCCAAGCAGCATAACCTTTGAACTTTTAAGCACTATGGGGATGTGCTTAGGCATCTCTCTCTTAACCAAAGCATGTAGCCCTTAACAACATGAGAATTGTTTGCTTCCTGTAGGATCATGTGATCATTACATAATTGTTCTTCAATTTAGAATACATTGAGATAAGTTTATTAAAAGAATTATTTATATTTATCATTAGCTATTTTTTTTAGAAAAATGATTGATTTGTTAACTATTTTAAAATAAAGAAATGTAATGGAAGCTAGGACTTTTCTTTCAATCTCATTCTTTGTTTCCTTCATTAGATGTGACTGAGTCAGAATTCTAGAGTCTCAAGTCTTTACTACGTGATATGGAAACATATTCAAGACACAATAACAACAACAAACAAACAGAAACACCCTCCAGTTCCTCAAAATCCCAGAAGCAGTTCCTGGAATGGGCCCTTTTGAGTGGGCACCCCTCATTCTGCCCAGATTCTGAAGGTAGAGACAAAGAAACAAATTCAAATCTCCCTAGCGGGAATTTCTCAAAGGAGAATTTGTAATTAGAAAAATACCCAGTACACACTGGAATTAGCCTGACTTCAGAGAGTCTGTAACACTGGCAATGGAAAATACTCAGACATGTCATTCTTTAGGTTAAAGTCCCTCCTCTTTTTCATTGACTTTCCTTTATACTGAATAAAATGGCATGGCTGTGGAGTCAAACTGCCTTTCTGGTTTTAAGTGTGGAGATGCAGACCTCCATTTAAATGGAATATTGGCTGATGAAGTCTCTACACTCTGATCTACTGCAACTGCTCTGTTGGTGAGGCACACATTTCCAGTCCCCACAACAGCCATTTTACTGCTTCTCATCTTATTCAGACGTATGTCCCAGAGTGAGAGTAAGAACTTAAGCTGTGTGTGTGTGTGATGCTGTGTGAGAGGTAGAGTGAGAAACCTTTATGTGAGGAGGCAAACTTGGGATCCTCAAATAATCCAAGCCTGGGATTGGGTAGACCCCTGGCTTTCTGTCTGCCAATAGGAAAGCCCCAGTTTGAGGTTATTGGGGAATCCTGCGGCAAACACAATATTGGGATTTTGGAATGGTTGCCCTAAACTCCGAGAGCTAATTTTCTTACACCAAAGCTTGACTTGAAATGTTTTAATAGAACCCTATAGCATTCCCAGTTTCCCCCTACCTATGCATACAGAAAGAACTGCCCGCATAGCCCAATAAATTCTGTTGTTCCACTCAAGCAAGCCTTTAGGTAGCCAACCAGAGAGACTGAAATAAATGCAGTTAGAGAAACCCACGTCGGTCCTGAGCTGAAAGAAGGGCATTTTGTTTTATGTTTTTGGGGAAAGTACACCTTATTATGTTAAGGACATAACCAATAAGGAAGCCTGTGTGAAGCAATGCCCTTCTTGGGTCCTTGATGAAGTCAGTCATGGAACTGAAAAGGGGAATAGGAGATGGTAAGTTGACCTGTGACTAGACACAGCATCTCTGAAAAATCAAAGAACTGATTGGCAGAGAAGATGGAAAATAAAGGGAGAAGCTCCCAAGTGCAGCTCACACCAAGCAGAACTCAGGCGGGGAGCGAAGTTTCCCTTCCATTCTGACTCCCAAAGCCACAGCACGGAAGCAAGCAGGTGTTCTGCCATTGAAATGAGGGAAGAGGGAATACCCTGATACCGGGGACTACAGAGGACCAAGGAGGACATCGAGAGGTGAGGTTACTGATTACTTCCCCAACTGCTTCCAAGGACCAAGGACGCGCTGCTCGCAAGCCAGGGAATGATCCAGTGACGTGAAGGTAGAAGACACAAAGGTAAAACGGGCATTCAGATGCTTTTACATTTCTAATCCTCCTCAGCATCTAAACCAACCTGCCACGGAAACGGTTGTTCACCTTTAAGAACTGGAGGCTGAAAGCCCCTTTGTCTGCTCAGAACATCTCTCTTCCCACCTCCAAAGCAAGGCTGAGCAACCTTTCACTCCCCTGCTCTCCTCTCCACTGCAGAATGCAGCAGGGTTAGTCAGTCCTTCTTTCTCGGGTCCTACAAAGCCGGTCATCAACCAGACGGAAAGCCCGGCTCGGGGCGGCGAGCGCGGGCCGGCGGCTTACCTTTGGGATGGAGAGCGGAGTCCGGGCTGCCCCGGGCTGCAGTCCTGCCTTCTGGCCGCGCGTGCTGGGCTCTCCGGGCTCGCACGGCCCCCGCCCCACCTGCAGCTGCAGCCGCCGCTGGCTACTCTAGGCCGGTCGCATGAAGTCATCCCCCGCCGGAGCGGCGCACTGCGTGCGAGCCGCGGGGGGAGGCGCAGAGCCCTGGGTCTCCAGCAGCCGCGTCTGCCAGCTGCACCCGAAAGACGCTGCTCCCCGAGGTGGAGGTTGGTTTCCTGTGAACGATTTTACACCCGCGGCGTTGCCGGATTGTGCAACAAACCAGAAGGGACGGACAGACATTCTTTGCAGAGCTTCCTCGCTCTCTGCGCTCCCCTGTCATTGGGGCTGTTTGGACAGTTCCATCTGACTGAGTGGGTTTCCCACCCTCTCCATCTTCCTTATCAGTA
>CM053750.1:32026088-32049897 GCA_028658305.1 Pachyuromys duprasi | reverse complement strand
TTTCCTTACTATTGTGATAGAATAGGGTTCTTCCAAGCCAATGAAGAGTCGCAGAGCAGAGAAATCACTCAAGGACACAGAGAAGGGTCGTCCTAGATTTTAGTGCTGTTGGCTAGTGGAAAGATGTGCTTCCCAGCTGTATCCCTCTGCAACTCTGTCCCTCCAGTCCGTGCCTTTTGGGGAGACTGCCTAGGCAAAAGCTGCAATATTTGAAAAGCTAAGAGGCAGAATTCATGTTTGCAATTGGCTGTAACTCCCAATGGATTTCTCAGAATTTCCCTAGGCGATAAAATAGGCATTGATGCACCGGAGCCTCCTGCCCTTGCCCCTTTAAATTGGCACCAGCTATTAAGGTTGTTGTCTCTCTCCATCCACGCTCCCCCTTTGTTTCCCTCCAAGTTCTGACCCTTACAACTGTTTAAGGGTTGGGTACTGTTAAGAGAGAAAGGCAGCTTAGATTTTTTTCTCTTTGCAGCTTGGCCAGGGTTTCTTTCCCAAGCAAGCCATTTCCAAGGGGGGAATCTCCTTATCACCAGCATTCTGCAGGGTGGATGTTCCTCATTCCGCTTGTCTTGGCCTTCCCCCTGAGCATCATTGCATCCTGCCAGTATTATCCTGGGAACTTGTCCAGCATCTCACACTGACTTGCATAAGGTCAAGGGAGATACTAACTGAAAAGTTCCTACCCCCTATCAGTTCCAGAGCGGAAGCAGCAATGGAGCCAACAGAGCTAATAAACAAAACAAAACAAAATTAATAACTCAGAATTTGGGGTGTGGGATGTATGTGCTTGCAATGGGACAGCTTAGTCCGTATCTGACACTCATTTTCCTAAGAGTAAGCCCTTCATCCTACCACAGATTGCTGAATTCTTTATTGGCATCCTAGAGGTATGTGCATCTTGTTCACAACTGCAGAATTAGGTTTCATTAATGTCTAGCTGAAATTAGCATTGAATTTATACTTTAAACATAAATGTGGGTAAAATCACAAGAACAGTGAGAATACTGTAATGACTCCACTATCAGAAATGATGAATGCAATTTTTATACCCAGAACAACATATTGGTACTTTTCCGTCTTTAATAGATACCATTTTTAGCACAGTGTTGGTGTATAGGTGACCTGAGGAATTAGTACAGATTCCCATATGTCCCATTCACAATATCCTTTACCATGAACATCACACAGGAAAAAGCAACTTCCTTTCAATTAATAACATCACTTGACACTCATGCATGAACTAAAGGCTGTCTTTTATATAGGCTTCTCTACTTTTCCTAGCATCTTCACTTCTTTTCTACGTTGCTGTCCAGGATAACATATTTAATTGTTGTATCCTTTAAGATTAGTTCAAGCTGTGACAGTTGGGGGAAGGGAAAATCAAAATAACCCTGAGATTCCATCTTACACAGGACAGAATGGCTAATCTAAAAAACTTAAGTGACAGCACATGCTGGTGAGGATGTGGAAAAAGGAACACCCCTCTGATGCTGGTGTGTTGGGTGTTGTTCTGCTGCTTTATTTTGATGCTAATTAGCAGCTCTCAAGATCTGGTTACACTTATCCTTATTTTGCAAACCTGCCTAAGGCATTTTAACTGATTGGTTTATTGAAGGCCTATACCTGGACAGGGCAGAATGGAGAAGGCATGACTAAGGATCCCAGGCTTTGAGGACAGGAGAATCACAGGAAGGAGACAGATGGGAAGAGAGGAGGAAGGAGGGCACCGCGATGACTTGGAAAGGCCTAGACGAAGAATAAAACCAAGTATTTATAAGATTATGGATGGAAGATAGTTCAGAAGAGGATGGATAAGGAGGATGGCACTGGATGGGGGCTGGGAGGTGGATGGCGAGGCTATTGAGACAGCGTAGGTGAAATATCTGCTCTGCCCAAGGTAAATAACAAAATTATAAAATCTAGCAGGTGTCTGTGTCTTATTATTTGCGATAGTAGGTTAGATAATGCCACTGTGATAATCTTTGAGCAAACAGCCCAAAACTAAGTTTTATTTACTATACCACTGGTAGGAGTGCAAACTTGTACAACCACTGTGTAAATCCATCTGGTGGCTTCTCAGGAAACTGGGAACAGATCTAGTTCAAGACCCAGCTATTCCACACCTGGGCATATACCAAAAGCTGCTCCACCACAGCACTTGCTCAGCTATGTTCAGCTTTATTTGTAATGGCCAGAAACTGGAAACAGCCCGGATATCCTTCAACTGAAGAATGGATAAAGAAACTGTGGCACATTTACACAATAGAACACTACTCAACCATTAAAAACAAAGACATCATTCCATTTGCAGGCAAATGGATAGAACTAGAAAAGATCACCCTATGTGAGGTAACCCAGATTCAGAAAGACACACATGGTATGTACTCACTTATAAGGGGATATGAGTTATAAGGTACAAGATAACCATACTACAATCCACAGACCAAAAGAAGCCAAGGGAGTGCTCAAGGGAAGATGCTCGAATCTCAAACAGAAGAGGAAATAAAATAGACATCCAAAGTAGGTGGGGGAGGGGCTACTGGTTGGGAGATGGGTTAGGGATCAATGTGGCGAGAACAGGTGTGGGAAGACTGGGAGAGAGAAATGAAATCCATGAGGGGTCATCTCTGGGACAGGGGAGGGTCCTGGGACTCTATGGAGATGACCCTAGATTAGATTCCTAGGATTAAGGAGCCTGAAGCTGCCACCTCCTGTAGCCAGGTGGGACTTCCAGTGGAGGGAGGGGGACACTAACCCACCCACAAAACCTTTGACCCCAAATTGGTCCTGCCTACAAGAAGTGTAAGGATAGAGACAGAGAGGAGTTTGAGGGAATGGCAGACCAACTTGAGACCCACCTGATGGGAGAGAGCCAACCCCTGACACCGGTAATGACACTCTAATTGCAGACAGGAGCCTGGCATAACCATCTTCTGGGAGACTTCATCCAGCAGCTGATGGAAACAGATGCAGAGAGCCACCATGAAACAATAGATGGAACTCAGGGAGTCTCGTGGAAGAGTGAGGGGGAGGATTGAGGGAGGCGGATGGATCAAGAACACTACAAGAAGATCTACAGAGTGAACTTACCTGGGTCTAAGGGGGCTCACCGAGACTGAACTAACAACCAAAGAGCATGCATGTAGACCTAGACCTTCTACACATATGTAGCAGATGTGCAACTTGGTCAACATGTGGGTCACCTGTCTCTGACGCTGTGGCCTTTAGATCTCTTTCCCCTAGATGGGCTTCCTCGTCAGGCCTCAATGGGAGAGGACATGATTAGTCCTGCTGCAACTTGAGATGCCAGGGTGGGTTGGTACCGTTTATGGGGCCTCCTCTTTTCTGAGAATAAGGAAAGGTGGGGAAGGAGAAGAGGGAGGGGGCCGGGATAAGGCTTTAAAGTGACGAAAGCAAGCAAGCAAGCAAGAAAGAAAGAAATGCCATATTTAGTTGTTATATCCCATAAGATGAGTCTAACCTCTGACAGTGTCTCAGTTTTCTAGGGTTGTGGAGCTGATGACCGCAGGGGTGAAGTGCCTTTTCCAGCACAGTATCTCAAGATTGCATACCACCACAATGACTTGACTGTTGGCATTGATTTTGATCATCTGACAAAGACAGCCAGAGTTTTCTCATGTAAAGCCCATCACTATTGTCCTGTTGGAAACTAGTCACGGTGTGAAGCCCAAACCTATGGGGAGCTATCTTCAACCTGTGTGAGGAGTAATTATGTACATAAGAATGTGAGGTAAGTGAAATTCTCCCACATATTGGCTTTGTCTACACTCCCCCATGTTTTATTTAATTCAAATGGTTAATGTAAATAGGGAGTTTATTCTTTTGGTAGTTGTCCAGTGTTTCCTTATTTTATTGTTCAAAATATCTCAGTTTTGGTCACTGACAGGTCTGTCAGTTGAAAGCTGTATTCCTCTGTCTTACCCCTCTCATGCCCTCTGTGTGTTTAACATTTCTTTACTATTAATCACATTATACTTGTATAACAATTCCTTGTGTTTTCAAGATGTTCCAGGCTCAGAACTACCTAGAACTGCAATTGGTCATTTCTTCAAGGAGACCTATTTCCATTCATTGGAGAATGGTAACAGAGACTCAGGGATGGGTAACAAATGTGTTTCCAGGTAATGCAATGCTGATTAGGCCTTCTACACCAGAGAGCAAAACTCTGTCTGGATGTAATAAATGTTTGTTTACACATACCAATAAACATTCCTGTATATACTATATGTATACCTAAATATCTATAATCCAATTGAGACCTATGAGGGCCTCTATTACTCTGTTAGCACAAAGATCCTTCTAGCCAATCTCCCATGCTTATCTGTGAATACTCATATTCCAACAGTCAGAGATATAACTCTCCCTCTACTATTATTTACCTAATTGTTGGAATCCAGTGTCTTTTACAGGCACAACAGCCTTAGAACTATCAATCCACTTCTCTAATAATTACATTTTAGGATGTATAGCTTAATAGAGCTATTTGTTTACTTTTTGTAGCCCCGACTCTTCAGGAACCCTCTATGCAGACCATGCTAGTCTTGACCTCTCAGAGATTGCCTGCCTCTGCTTCCCTAGTGCTTGAATTAAAGGTGTCTACCACCATGCCTGACTCTACTAAATGTTATAGAGATTCACTGTCTGTTTATTTTTCTCTCATTATATTGTTTCTTAAATACTGTGATTACTGCACAAAAAAATTAGTACCTTTCCCTATAATTCTCTATGCCAAGAGTGCCCTGAAAGGTCTTCACTTCAGTTCCTGCCCCTCAATTCCTGCCTTTTCTGTTCTCAGTGACAGACTGTTAACTGGAAGTGTAAGCAGACATAGTCTTTTCCTCTCTCAGCCGATTTCTGTCAAGGAGTTTATCATAGCAATAGCAAAATAATTAGGACCCACTTGTTATAGACAAGTCAGGAAGTCTGCTGTGGGCTTCAAATGTGATCTGATGGTATTTTAAGTTTTTGGTTAGTAGAAAGTAGGTGTGTGGCTGTAAATTTCTAAAGACTTGCCTAATTGTCACAAAGATGTTAGGTCAGATTTGGAGGAGGCAATGCATAGCTACTAAGGGGGCTCAAAATGCTCTCCTGGTTCTGGACTTGCAACATTCACTTCACTGAAGTTCTGGCCTGTCAACCAGCTTTGCAGAAGTTCAGCAGAAGGCACAGTGGGAACTTCTATTCACTCCAGCATGCAGATGGTTTCATTTGATGAGTAGAGTGAGAGTTCATTTGTTTATACTCGCGCAGTTTTCAGTAAACATCATGTTTAGAAACTGAATTCTAGCTCTTGATTTAGTGGTCAAGGGCCTTTGCTTTCTTTATGGTGTCCTCAAGTTAGAGATCAAACAGCCTATTGATATCAGCAAGGGACAATGAACTAGCAGAGCTAGCGCCTGCCAATATTCAGAATATCTCCTTTGGGTTAAAGGAGTCCTCCCAGAAGGATTTATTTATATGCAAATGTCTTATCAAAAGGGTAAGGGAGTATTTCATTAGCAGCCATTAACAATTTAGCAGAGATTAGCGTCTCAGATTTATAATTGAGAGGGACATGGTCCCAGCATCTGTCACCCCGTAGATAGCCAGGTGTCCTGCTCTCCACACTCCATAGGGGTCCTAGGGGTGATGAGACTCCATCTACTAGAATGGAACTAAACAATGCTTGGGGCAGGGTAGTCAGTGAATGTTGTTGCCTGTGACTATGACCTACACAAAGAGCTGAGGAAGATGCTTGCAGCAGAATTGCTTTTATTTGCTCACTCGTTATCTTTGTGAGTGTGTCTAGGCCTGAACTGTGATTCACTCTGTAGACACCTTCTAACTTCACGATAACGTTTTTTTTAAATAAAGTTAAAAGAATATTATATAAATATATATGCAGAATAATTTAAGTATGGTAAGGCTAAGGGACAGAAACCATTATAGATATACCCAAGAAAAATGCACCCTAAGATATGTTTGTACTATGCACTTACAGTATACTTATATTCAATAACATAAACCAAAGGAGATCGAAATGCTGTTTCTTTGGCCCCCATCTCCTGCCTTATGGTAAGGAGTTGCCGTATAACACCTGCATAATGCTGCATGAGGCTGAAATTGCAGTCTGCATTGAATGTGAGATGAATATTTGCTTAAGCAAAGCATTAACTCTCAGGCTGTCCAAATATCCAGAAATAAGCTCAACCTAGACTCTAGAGGGATTTCTGGCAGTTCGATAAAACATTCTCCAGAAACTTGGGAAGTGGTCCACCGTCCAAAGGGCATCATTTCCCTTATCTCTAGCAGAAGGGGTATATGGCTACCTGAGGCACCTATCGGCATTTTAAAAACTCATGCTGGCCTCCAGGATCCCTCAGTGTCACGAGTAATAGCCCTTCTCACCTCTTCCTCTATAGGTAAACTCGCGATCACAGGACTCCCTCGCCACAGCTACCCCTCCCCCTTCTTCTAACCTGGCTGTACTCAATCTGCTCTTATTCCCTTGCTCTCGCTTGCTGTGCTCTGTTCTGTCTCTTGTCATATCGCTTTCTCTGCTATTCTATCTCATCTTCCCTAGCTCTGGCCGCATCCAAGCTGTTGTTCCCTCTCTTTCTACTCTCGATTCCTCCAGATACCTCCTGCTCTTCTCTTTCCCATGTCCACAATAAAAATCTTAACACACTGTGGAGTAGTCATGTTGGCAGTTTCTTTACTGCTCATTGTCACATACACTTAGAAATGAGCTTGGTTGCATAGTAGAAAAGAATTCTCAAATAATATTTAAAAATCAGTATGAAGTCATGAGTTTAAACACTTTTTGCTTTTTTTTTTAAAAAGCCATTCTAAGAAAAAGTATACTTTAATGAAAACTTTCCTTTCATAATGCACAAACTATAGCAATATGTCTGAAGAAAGTTATTGTTAATACTTTCATATTATACATGTATAGAATACAGTCCAGTTACTCTCACAAGCCCCTGCCTCCCTCCCACACCTATCCAACACCTTTCTTCCATATAATTCCCCTTCTCATACACACATTTTTTTTTCGTCTTGTGACCCATTGAGCTTAACCAGGACTGTTCATGTAAACAAAGGTCCATTGGTCACTGTAGGCTCATCTAGGGGTGCTGAGCTGAAGACAATGTTTGCTTCCCCCTCACAGAATTGACCAGTAACGAGCAGTTTAGAAGAGAGAGATAAGGCTCTGTGAGGCCCGTCCGCAGTTCTTTATGACAGGCCCAGCGGCAGAAACCGAAGAAAATGACCACAGTGACTGAATCGGGTTGAGAAGACAGCATTTCCTCCTTCTCGGTACCATCTCACTCTTACATTCTGTTCCCTCTGGCACCCACACTGTTCCCAGGGTCTTAGATGAGGTGGTACAAATGGTGAGGTTAAGGCTGAGCGCACCAACCATCACTTGCTCTCACCACCTAAAGCAGTCAAAGGTTTCTGGAGTTACTGCCATTCACCGCAAAGGGAAGCTTTTCTGATGGAAGCCGAGCGTGGCATTTGCCTTGGTTGGAGTGTCATACGTGTAATTTTCCAATGACTTTGGCTGCTTCAAAGACATTGAATACCTCACACTGTTTTATCTGAAATCTTAGCATTTCTCCTCTAACTTTGCTGTATAAAGCAGGGCAGGCAATGGAGTCATAATTAAAATCAGATGTGGAAACAGAAAAAGGTTTTGTTTTATTTGTTTGTTTGGAGATGGACATTTTTGCATGCTAATGAGAACATCTCATGCAGAGGAAAGTACTGATGCAGCGTGGAAGAGGACACACTCTAGGGAAGAAGCCTTTTGTGTGTGTGTGTGTGTGTGTGTGTGTGTGTGTGTGTGTGTGTGTGTGTGTGTAAGTCGGGGTCCAGGGTGGAGGACCCAGTGAATAGAACAGGGCTTGGCTTTGGGTCAGAAGACAAACATGTATTTTGCCAAAGAAGGAAGGACCACGGAGCATATCATATGCTATGGGCCCAAACATGTCAGTGGACTTGATGTATATAAAACATGGAAACTGTGCACTGGTCTTACCTGTGTTCCCAGTGATTGAAGAGAAAGCTGAATCTTTGGAGAGAGAAACTCTGGAATTTGTAAGCCAAGAGAAGTCCTGCTGTGTTTGTGTAGGACAGGGAGAGAGAACTGATTTTATTCAGATGGCCACTGACCTCTGAGTTTGCTCAGGGCTGTTGATGGAAAGTTTAAACATGGCCAGGTAGCATAGGTACCAACCAGGGTTTCTCGAGCCCCACTGTCTGCTTGGCACAGGTGCTCAGGTGGCTCAGTGTCTTAGGGTTTGCCTGGCTAGTCCACCTGAGAATGGTGGCCAGTGTATTCAGGGTCAGCATAACAAGTTCTTCCCAAAGTGGACAACAGAGTCTCATTTCAGTAAAGAGGGAAATGAGACTTAATTCATTCCTAAGTCTTCCACTAGTCCTTCCTTTGGCTTTAACTTTATGGAGGATCACAGCAGCTGAAAAACTTGGCACCTGATGACATACCAAAATCCAACAGCTCACCCTGTGTTGCAACTGGCTTTAAATTGTCAACCTGCCACAGCCAAGAGTCACCTGAGAAAGGGATCAGAGAAGCCTGTGGGGTGCATCTGTGTTGACTGATTTGACTGATGCTCAGGGAGGGAGATCGTGCTAGCAGTGGCGATGCCTTTCCCTGGGCAGGAAGGCTAGGCGTGCACACGCACTCTCCGGTGTGCCCACTGGCAGTGAGCTCCATGAGTTCTGCTTCAGATGTTTGCAAAATCTCTGCCCTGCTTTCCCTCAGTGATGGGGTGTAACCCACAAGGAGGGCCTTCCCTCCCCTGATCTGCTTTTTGTCTTAGTGTTTCATCACAGCAGCCAAAAGGAAGCCACAGCACCCGGCTAGTCAGGAATACCCACAGTGATTGCCTGACTGTGAAGTTAATGATATCATACCAGGTGAAGGACGGATTTTTAGTAAAATCTTTCTGAAATGTGTTTTACTTAACAATTTTTACGGATACATATCTAATTTGATAATTAAAGAAATACACTGAAATATCACACTAATTCAGCTTACCCATAAATAGGCAGCATTAAAAACAACTTAAAACTGATGTTGTCCACATAGAAACAAACACAGCAGGGCTTGAAGAGTTTCCTAACTCGTGCTTTCTCTAATTTTAGCCATGACTGCTTTAAACTTGACCAATTTTATGTAAATATTCCATGGCTCTGGAAATAAAGACATACAATAAAGTTAAAGAAACATTTAATCTTCAAAGCTCCACACGGTCGCTGTTTTCCTTCTAATACATATTCAGTGTTGTTACAGACTCCAGATTTGTTTGCTTGCCTGAATCTGCTTTATCAGTTCAGGAAGTCTCTCCATTCTATGCGTGATGCAATCCCGCCCTCTGGTGGTTCCTTCTGGAACTGTCTATAAGATTCTGCTCTCATCTCGCCCACTTTGGCTGAATGTAGAACACAACACTCAAAGTCATTCATTCTATTTATTTATATTTCATTATATCATTTTGATCTGTCCTGTTCTATTTTGTCCCAACCCATCATGACCAGGCCCATCCTGCCCTATTTTAATCTAATCTATTTTATTCTAACAGCGTGTTAGTAACTTGGAACTTTACACTAATCTTCACTTCAAATATGAGAAGGCAGAATTTCTGAGGAGAGTTTGTATCACCATTATTTGATCACTACAACAAAAGGGGTGTTTTCCACTGGCCAACCCTCACTTGTTAGGGGTGCACAGAGAACGTGGAAAGGCATTGCCGCCGTAGCGCACACGCCAGCATCTGACTTTGCATTAACCAATTTCTCTACCACTGTAGGAAAGTAAATGCTTCATTGTGCTTGCCTAAACCTTCATGATTTGAAAACCATCGGTTAAAGAAGACCACAACAACCTTTCCTCCTTTATGCACTCACTCATTCAGTTTAAAAAGTCTCTTGAGCATCTCCTACGTGCTTGGCATTGTTTTAAGTTGCTGGAGTGACATTTGTTTTCTTGTACTGGAGGGAGACAAGTGTTGCGGTTTGCTGACGAAGTGACTGCAAGTTGTGTATTTTAAGCTCTCTCAGAAGAGAGCAACTGGGGTGTCTTTAAATATATTTACACAGAAGGGGTGTGGGAGTGAAAGGGCAAAGGTGTTTCAGGACAGAAAACCAAGTTCAGAGACATAATCTGGTGACATACTCACATATTGTTCTTAAGGGTACTCATTGGTAATTTGTTCATAACTGATAAAGCTACTACCACAGTGACAATGAGTGCTTTTTTTCCACATGACCCAAAAACTTTTAGTATAGTTATCTACAGTTTTCCATCATCAATTTTATAAATTCGGTGTTAGAATTTTTCTCATTTTACATGGGACAAATGAAAATCTTAGGAAGGTTGTTGTTTGTCTGGGCATTTCGATGTCGTGGTCATGTTAAATCTCTGCAGTTCCTTGGGAAGAGATAAATATTGATTATATATCATAATCTTAAGTCGCTCTTAGGTGACTGAAGTAGCCATAGGTGAAATATGCAGCTAACAAAGAATATATTATATATAAATCTTGCTTTTAATGATATTTTAAAATTCAAATACCTTAATTCAGAGCGTGTTATTAAATATCATGGATAGCAGCAATGGGGGGCTCTCATATAATAGGGCGATGCTAAGGATGCTTTCTGTGTTCTAAAGTATAAGATATTTGGCACATGAACTATGAGGATGAAACAAGATAAGACTAGAGGAAACCAGGGTCAGCGACAAATATTAGAGCATACCTTCATGATAACAGACGATACAGCTTCAGATGGAAGTATGGTGTCTATGGGCCAGGTTTAATTTGATAACGTGGTCAACCTTTAAGCAATTAGAAATTTTCAATAATAGGATAGAATGCATCTTAAAATTATGATTTCCCTGTGTCTGAACGTCTTAAGTAAAAATTGTTTATAAAAGTGGAAAAGTACACACAGTGTTTTTCCAGTGAGTGTGGCCTATGGTGCTAGTAATTCATGTAAGTTTGCATCTTTCTTGTAAAAATTATATGTTGCCTCTAAATTGCCAAGATTCACTGTTTCCCAATATGCATATTATGGGTGTGAGAGGTGATAATTCCAAAATCTTATCCTTCATATCAATTTTCCAATATTCTAAGCAAAGTGCCTTTCTTCCTAAGCAAATTGAAAAGACTCAGAAATTTTCAGACCGTTTTCACTAGCTCTCATTATCAAATTGTCCCAACACTTTAGACAGTGACCACACAGGGCTCATGAATCCCTTTCCTACTTTTCCTGAGTGTTAACATTTAATAGAACCATGGTAACTCATTGAAGACAAACCATAAAGTCTCCTACATTATAAGGAACTGTAAATTTTGCTGGGCCTCTTCTCTAGTTAAGAATACAACTTGAAGTCACTCAAGTTGTAGTCCCGCTATCCTACTGTGTACTCAGCCTGCTTGTTTACACTAACTTTAAGAGAATAATGTAATAACCAACCTGACTTGCCTTGGATTTCCCATGTAAACAACTTTTAAAAGTGAAGCTAACTAACAAACAGCTGTAACCTTAAGTTATGTACTCTTTAGTGCAAGAAGAAATGCATGCTTATAATTTGCTGAAAACACCAAAAAAGGAAGTTGAAACAATGTTATGAAATCAGTTACCACCATAAATGTTGAACATTTGGATATTGCCTGATGAACAATAAATGATAAATGATGTTTGTAATTCTGTTTGTTGTGTAGGTCAGTTGGAGTTATTTGGAGTCATTGACTTAATCCTCTGTAATTTTCTGTTAAAGATTTCCCTAAGCTCTCCCACAATCCTACATCCTGTGCTGTTCAATAAATACAGAGCAACGCCCTTTGTTAGTTACTCTCTCTCTCCCCCCCTCTCTTTTTTTCTTTCCCTACCCCACAGATTTACAACATAGCTTGCCTTCAGGCAGGCATGGATTCATACAACAGAAGATGGAAGACAGAGAAACATGGATTACAGAATTCGAATCTGAAATCGTTCTTGATTAAATGACACCAAGAGATGTACTTTGATTTCTTTTTTTTTTTAATTATTAAAAAATTCACTCTACATCCTTGCTGCAGCCCTAGCCCTTCCTTGGGCTCCTCATTTCTTCAGAAAAAGGGAACTCCCTTTCCCCTCTTCCCCAGCTCATCAAGTTGCATCAGGATTGAGCAGGATCTTCCCCTGTGGCCTGTCAGGGCAGTCCCTCCAGGGAAAAGTGATCTAAAAGCTGGCAAGTGAGTCCTTTTTATGACACAGTCCACTTCCCTTACTAGAGAACACACTTGAAACCTAAGCTGTCCGTCTGCTACATCTTTGTAGGGGACCTAGGTCCATTTCATGCACGGTCCTTGGTTGATGCTTTCAGTCTCAGCAAACTCCTCTGGGCCCTGTTTATTTGATTCTGTTGTTTTTCTTGTGGGGCTCCTGTTACTTCTGGGTCATTTTCTCTTTCCTCCCACTATTCCCCCAAACTCCCTATGCATCAACCAATGCTTGAATATGAGTCTCAATATCGGTTTTCAGGAGCTGTTGGGTAGGCTTCTCTGAGGACCCTTGCTCAACTATGTTCATAGCACCTGGAAACAACCTAGATGACCCTCAACCATAGAGTGGATAAAGGAACTGTGGCACATTTACACAGTAGAATACTACACAACTATTCAAAACAAGGAAATCATGAAATATGCAGGCAAATCGATGGAACTAGAGAAGATCATCCTTAGTGAGGTATCCCAGACTCAGAAAGTCACACACGGTACTTACTCACTTGTAAGGGGATTTTAGCCACTTAGTACAAGATAAGTTTACTAGGAGCCACAGACCCCACAGAAGCTAAGTAATAAGGAGGACACGTGGAAGGGGAGACAAAATAGACAGAGGTAGTGGCTGAAGAGAGGGAACAAGGTAGGAGAGGGAGCACGGAGAGTCAAGAGGACGGAGATCAGACCTGGGGAGAGAGCGGCATGAGGACAGAGGCCTGAGAAACTGAGGGTGGTGGCATCTCTGTGACAAGCTGGAGATCTAAGGCAGGGTAGGCTCCTGGGAGCAAATGAGAGGAACTCAAGCAGACTCCCAGTAGCAGAGACCGTAGAGACCGAAGAGGACCTCTAACTAAACTAGTCTAGTACAGGAACGGGAACACCAACCCACCCACAGAAATCTTCGACCGCAAATTTACCCTGTCTACAAGATGAGCAAGATAAAGAGAGAGCAGAGAGAGCAGAGACTGAGGGAATGCCCAAACAATGCCTGGCCCAACCGAAGACCCACTCTATAGGAGAGTGCAAACCCCTGACACTATAAAACTTGCAGATGGGAGCCTGATAAAGTTGATTTCCTTGTTTAATGGGACACTGAAGCATTATCGCTGGCTCAGAGTCTATTATTAATGTCTACAAACTGACTGCATTTTGGTCTCTTTTGAGAAGCACGTGAGGAATGTGAGAGACTGTATGAAGAATCTTTAATGTGTTTAAGATTTAATGTGTAAATGATGCACATTGGAATAATATCAGTCTAATTCATGAGCACGTTCATACATGGTGAATTGTCTTCGGGAATAAGGTCAGGATTACTTAGTGTAGTGAGTTGATTTGTTTGCTTATGCTGTCTTATGTGGGATCTTCTATCATCTTTTATGACATTTAACATGTGGGGTGTGCAATGTGCCTTTCAAGTTTGGGCTTTTGAGTTCCTGCTGAGAGCCAAGGTCATAGATTATTTGAACAGCATAGTAGCCTATGCACTTTAGCGTGCCATGCCACGGAGTATGAGAAAACTGTGCTATTCAGTGATACCAGCTTTGATAGTGGCAACATAATGCATTTATCTTCACGTGAAGTACACACTTTAGGAGGCTGTAATTTCAGATTACTGAAATCATCCATTTAGGATTGAATTTTCCCCACCCCAATTTTAGCTCTATCAGTAATGCCTGTCTTCAGAAGCTGCTGTCATGTTCCATTATGATCCATGTCGCTCCTCTTGCAGGTATTAATTATCAGGTAACTCTGAAGATGAGCTCTTTCTTCTCATTACTAATATTTCATTATACCAGGGTGAAGGTATGGATCTTTATTTAGTTTACTAGGTTCTACTTCACCTACATTATTGATCACTACGTCACTGATACTGTTCATTCTTCATCAGTTTCTTCCCACCGCCTTCAGTATAATCTCAAGATTTGCCTGAAGTAAAGTTTAGTTCTGGGTTACACAGGAAACCAAAGCAAACAGTCGTCACTGTTGCAGTGCTCAGACAACCATTCTGAAATCCTCTTTCCACAAGGTTAAAACATTAGAGATCTTTAGGCATTTGCTTCTGTGGAAAATAGACAGGGATGCTCTTTTTCTATCAGAGCCTACAGCAGGAAGAGCTTGGAGAGTTCACTTTACTGGTTGCTTACTTTAGAAATAGATTTTAGATATTTTATTGGAATAACATAAAAGTACATTTTATGGTATAGATGAGTTGCTTTATTGTTTAACATTAATAAGCCAAATATAATGTTTCTGAGTGAGGTTTAATTTGAAAGTTTTTAAAACCAACCCAGTTCCCTGTTCATCTGTAAGGATGTCAGCAGAGTGAAAAAGTATTGATTAGCTGCATTCCATTGCAACCTAACCATTGAAACCCAAGCCCTAGGAAAGCTTTCTGATGTAGTGTGGCATTGGCCTTTCCTACCTTATGAGAGCCAATATGGTGGTTGTTCTTTTTTTTATTGTTAAAATTATTTCTCCCATTTACTTTCTAAACTACAAAGTCTGAGTCCCTAGAGTGAGACAAACTATCCTGCGAATTCAAAGGGCACAAAGGAGCTCAATGTTGATGGCAGGAAGAGGAGAAAGAATACAAAAAGCAGGACTGACTACTCTTTCAAAGAGCCCATGTTTCAGAGCTTCCCGTAGGGAGACTGAAGCATGCTTTCACTCCGAGAGGCAGAAAGCAGCCATGCCCTACATTTCAATATCTAGGGTATATCTTCTGTTTAAAAATGAAGCTTGATAGTTACCTATAAGAACAGAAGAGGGTAACACAAACTGTGAACAAATTCTTTCTGTAACATTAAATGAAGCCAATTACAATGACTACTTCTTAAATCCCTTGGGAGAAATAATCCATGTGTTATATATGGGATCATATGGATTATTTACAGCTCTTCTATCTGCTCAGTTCACACGTATTCAAAGGTTCTGTTCAGTATCACAAGTTTTATGCCTGTAATTCTATAAAGACAATACCCAGTGATTCACATGTTTCATAGCAGCAGAGATACTATCCATAGTTATCCAATCAGGTTCCGAGGAGTTGCATATTTTTTCTCTCCTTTTAAAGGACTGAATTATTATGATCAATTTTAATAAAAGTGTTCTTCTATTTAATTTTTAAGAATTTCCCACATTTGTTCTGTATTAATATTTTTTGCTACAGTGTTATTCCTTTATATTTTCAGTATTATCCTCTGTAACAAAAGTCTTTAATTAGATGGACTCCAGATTGACTCTTAGATTTTCTTGTTCTTGCTTTTGTTTTAGTGTGTCTACGAGTTTATTGTTAAAGCAGTATTCACAGCATTTTTTTATATCCTTCAAGAGTTTATATTTAGTTTGCTGACCAGTTTGGGATTGATTCTTATAGAGTATGATTGTGGACTGTTCAGTTGGAATGTCCAGAGTAATGTTGAAGAGTAACAGTGAATGCAGACATTTTTGTTGACTTGATGACCTTAGGATGGGTGATTTCAGTCTTTACTATAAAGTAACTCCCTAAGTGAACAGGATACCCTATTTTCTGTACAGGGTTGAGTTATCTTTAGATTTTTAAACATGAAAGACTGTAAAGATTGACCAATGCCTTTTATTTTTGTTATTCATTTAAATAAAACCACTTTTTTCTTCTTTCTAGTAATGTGATGTATTTCACTGATTGGTAAACTATAGCAGAAGTACTCTAACTTTCCAGTGAAACATGTTGGATCAGAATCATTTGTTATTGGCAACTACAGATTGTTCATCTTCCGGTGCCTTCAGGTAAAGTCCACCATGAATATGAGCATCTTACACTGGTTCTTCACCTAGCCTCCAGACAGAAAACCCATATAAGTTTGAAACATGATGTGTATATTCCTTCTGAAACCAGAGTCCTACCAGGGAATGTCTCTTCTTCTAAACTCCGTCATACTGGAAAGGGGATTTATACAAAGCATGGGGGTACATGTGATTCCTCTGCTTATTTATTTCTGAACATTGAGTACCAATTTTGGAGAGAAGACCCTCAACATCAAATTATGAAGCAAGAATATTTGCAGCTACATTTGAATAACTGAAATGTTTCTAAAACAATTCTATATAAATTATTTAGAGGGAAGTTAATAAGAAGATTCTACAAAGAATTTCAAAGACAAATCTTGTGTAAATGTATTTTTAAAAAGTGTGCCTGTAGATACAAATATATAAATACATATTATAATAAAGGGAACTTTTGTGGCAGGTTCCAGAGGTAGAAAGTACACTGACTTGGGAAATGAAATCTATCATTGCCATGCACTGGGATCCTTAAGTCACTTAATTTTTTTGGCATCTTTTCAGTTATTTATGACTTGGAAAGGTTGAAGTTAGTGATCTTTAGGGTGGTTAAAATTCTCAACTCCATGAATGTGTTTGACTCTCTTGGCATGCACTTACAGTGTAGGAAGGGAAAGTAGCCCATGCTGTTTTGTTGCAGCAAGAGTAATTTCTGCTGGATTCAGGCGCGGGGGCTTCCCGACACTCTTCCATGCAGGGGCTGTCTCTGGGGACAGAGAGGCTGCAGAGTATCTAGAAAGATTTATTACTATGCATTTTATTGGTTGATTGTTTTTCTATTTGGAAAACCTGGTAAGGAGATTTTTTTCCACTCAGATTAGGATGAACTAATTACACAGAGGAAAAGAGAAATTAATATGAACATAAATTTACAATGCATTAGATAAAGTATGACACATTTAATTAAAATGACTCCTTTAAATATTCTTGTTACATTAAAACATTTGAAACTGAATATCTGTATATACACAGTTATTACAGAACAGTGAAATGTTTCAGAATGATGTTTATGGGTATAAACATAAATACTTAGAAGAAAATTTGGCATGATGTCAATTTAGTTAAATGAAAGTATTAAGTAGTTTTCTTATAACAGGGACTAGGACCTCTCATGCCATGAGTTTTGGAAGTGCGTATATTTCTTTCTGTGGAGCAAGTCTCAGATCTAATGAGGGAGTGGTTGGGTTCTTCCCCAACACTAGCGCCTCTAATAGGTTGTATTATGCCTAGAAGGTTGGTATAGTTCATTTTGTTCATCAGACTGTTGACATCTTCCCCAGCAGCTGCATGGCACCTTCAGTGACTACGAAAAGAACCACTAAGAAAGAAGCTGCCAGCTCAGTTACTGCTTAATTTCCCCACATTGTGCAACCATAGTGTTTGGTATCCTTTGGTTCTTCAGGCAACCAGAAGGAAAGCATCGTTTAAGCTGTCTTTAAATCAGCCAGTGAAACCTTGAAGGACGCAGAAAGCACTGCTACCTAAGACGGGGTCTAATTTGGAGGTACAGGGTATGAGGATAAGTGTGAGAAATTGTGTGGAAATACTGAGTAATAGCAATCTCAGCATTCATAAAGGACATCCAGCTGCTTAGGTAAAAGCAACAGCAACATTCTATAAGCCTTCTATAAGCCTGCATTTACCACCCGCCTCCCTGAGACAGAGTCTTGCCACGTAGCATAACCTGGTCTCAAACTTGTCACCCTCTTGCCTTGACCACTGTATCCTACACTGCTTATCTTTATTTAATGAATTCATTTATTAATTAAAGTAGTGAATTGGTTCATTAATTCATTTAATGAAGCAGTGAAATGTCTGTACTACTTCTCTTTTACATAATGGAATATAGAAATCTCGAATATCTTACCTTCCTCTAATGAGTATGTAAGTACAGAGTAAAGAATATAAGCTCTAAGTCTTTGAATAAAATTATATCCCAGAGTTAATAACAGTAGGTTAGAAGGGCACATGGGAGGAAATAGTTGAGCTGAATCCTGAGAGAAACTGAAGTCATCATGAAACACAGAGATATGGTTTCACAGTTCAAAGCAAACCTAGACTGTGGTGCATGCCTTAGCAATGAAACAAAACAAAACAAAACAAAACAACATGGTATTTTGTTAAGGTTCTTTAAGAAAATACATCCAATGCATTAGGTTCCTTCTAATTGCTCCCTTAGAGAACGGAGTCAGAAGAACTAATTCCAAACCTGAATTCAAATGTAGGGGGCCTGTGTTTAATAAGCAGGGCATGTTTAGAGGTCACCTGCATTTGACGAGACTTTCAGGCTCCAGGACTATATTTTTCTAGCAATAGGAGCTGGTCATCTAGTGATCCTGGAATTCACTGTTTGACGTGAACAGAAGGAGAACCTTCCAAGGAAAGGCCTTGTTTGGATCTAGTCCAGTATTGGAAGTATGTGTAAAAATTAAACCTAAAGGTACTTACGTTCCTTTTCCATATACTTTAAAGTTACTGGTAGACCGGTCCTCTTTACAAGTGCCTATATCATATGCATAAATTTAATTTTAATTTACCTCATAAACCCACGATTAAGGACCATGAGGAAGATTGTTTTCTCTCCAAGAGACGATTGGAAATTACTTTTCTCTGTTCTTAGAGATCAGCCTGTGAATCAACACATTACCAGTCATTCGGGGACTACGTCTGTCACTTGCGTCAGCTTTTACTCTAGTTTAAATATATTGCCGTCTTGGAAACTGTTCTTTTCTCCAACCTAACAGTCCTACAGTCAGTGTTAAGATCTCTGTCTGCTTTTTTGTCCTCTGTAACCTATCTCATCCTATGCCTTTGGATAGTGTTATTTACAGCGTTCTGAGATTCTGCTTCTCTATGTGCACTTCCTCTCCCTCTAAGTTTTCAAGAATTGGTCTTTGATTGGCAAAGAGTAGCTTATCCTAACAACAGTATAAGGTCAGTTTCAGTTTTAAACAGGCTGTGTTCTCTGTTATTTATTTGTAAATAAGAACTTAATAACATCTATTAAGTTTTTTTCTTCTTTTTTTTGTGTGTGGGGGTCGAGACAGGGTTCTTCTTGTGTGTATATCTGGCAGTCCTGGAACTTGCTCTAGGGAATACGCTGGCATCAAACTCAGAGATCCACTTACCACTGCCTTCTGAGTGCTGGCGTTAAAGGCGTGTGCCCACAGAGTGGCTTTGTTAATTTTATTAATTACTGTTTATAACAGCTTGGAAACACAGCTGTTGCATTCAGTCTCCTTCTAATTCACTCCACCACATCTTCATGTGAAAATATGTCTCTGTGTCTATTTTGTTAACAAATGTTTTTGGAAACCCTTGCCTCATTCTCTGACAATGTGTGTATTGTATGCCAGGACATTCATTGTTACAATGGACACATTGTAATCACCCTGAATGTTTGCATATTACTACTTGTCAGCATCTCTATTTTGATGCTAATTTACAGAGAGACTTGAACAGCAATTTTCCAGTATAGTTCCAGCATACAGATCAATATTTTCCTATGGTATAGAATTTAAAATAGTAACGATATTCAGAAACTTAAATGTGTGTAGCACAGGCTTTTCATCAGGTTGGCAATAGCTGATGTTTGCAGGAGTCCACTGTACTCTCTCGGCCAATGACTCAGCAGGATGTAGCTCATTGTCGGCACTGGAAGCAACGTGGCATAAGGTTCCTGATAGAGGCATTGTCTCTTTCATTACATGGTGACTCCATTTCAATTACTTTTATATATGCATATATTTTAGGTCTTTTCTTACAGAAACAGGCTTCTATATGCTTTTCCAGTGGCCTTTAGGATTAGTTGTCCTTCTCCATATTCCTTCCTTTACCCAGCATCCCTACCCCCCCCTTTCATACAATTTTTCCTACTCCAGTTTTCCTTTATCTTTTTATAGTACTATATTCTATTTCACTTCTTTGAAAGCGTTCCTCCTACCCTCTGGATCCCTTACTAGGTACCCAGCCTCTGTGGTTATTCAGACTGAAACACACACATCAAAAGGCCAGAAGCTAACATCTATGTGTAAGAAAAACTTTACAACATTTATCATTTGGGGCCTGGGTTGTCTCACTCATGATAATTGTTTCTAGCTCCATCCATTTATCTGAAAATTTTATAATTCCATTTTTTAAATAGTGGAAAAAATATTCCATTGTATAAATACATCATATTTCATAATTCATTCATGAGTTGATAGATATCTTGGCTTTTCCAAGTTTTTGCCTATAGAGCATCAATTGACATGGATGTGTTGGGCTGGAAGATACTCTGCATGCTATCAGAAGAGAAGAGTAGTCACCAATACCACCTAGCTAAAACTGTGGTTATTAACAGTGCCAACCTACAAATTATGCTCACTGATGCAATTGTGCCATAAACTTTATGGGGGTAACAAAACACTTTTTGATTGGATTTAAGGCCCACTCCCCGAGGTTGAAGCCATAACTGGCATTTTGGCTAATGCCCTAGGACTAGATAGGGAGGGGACCTATGGAAACACCAGATACTACTGGTCTCTTAAAGTGGCATAGCAATAGATGACTCCTAATGATATTCTGTTATGCTCATAGATCAGTGTCTTGCTCAGCAATCATCAGAGAAGCTTCTTCCAGCAGAATATGGGAACTAACACAGAGACCCACAACTGGATAACACACAGAGAGTGAGAGACTTTGGAGCACTTAGACCTACATAGGATATCATCATCAAACCCCTCTCCACTGTGCTCAGGGAACTATGCAGAAGTGAAGGCAGAAAAAATTTAAGGGGCAGAGGGGATCCATGATAGCGAAGAAACAGTGTTTTCCAGATGCAACAGGGCTGACAAACATATAAACTCAAAGAGACTGTGATCATGTTAGGGGATATTCTTTTTAAGGCAGAAGTTCATGGACTTGGAGTTGACAGACCTGCAGTTGTGCAATTCAATCATGTAAATTTTCATAACCTCAACTTCATAATCTGTGAAAGCGAGAGCTCAAATGTTTTAATATCTATTAATACTCTATTGTTTGATTTTATAGTAACTGTTATGATATATTTTATTGTGCACTTACGTAAAAGCAAATGGAGATTACTTGAGTCTTGCACTTCAGGACCAGAAAGGGGTTTAGAAAAATGTTTCCTTCTTGCTATGTTCTGAAAGAACTGATTACATTCCAATTTTTCACTCTATAATTCATACACAAAGGATATCCATTACTTAAAATTTCATGTTGCAAAGACCATCTGGTCCTTATAAGTGCTGTTTCTGCTTTACCAAATATTGATAAATTGTGTGGCTTTGTGCTGCCAAATACTTAGACCTCTTTGTCATGGCTTCCTACCAACTTCAAAATGAATATTGAATACAATTATTCAGGAATGAAAAAATCATGTAAATAAAACCATATGTTCACCAGGAAAAAAACATTTTATTTATATAAGTCTTAGTAATATTTTTTGGCAGTTTTGTCCACTTGTAATACTGAAAAAGTCCCATGTTCATTATGATCTAGAACTGTAACTTGGGCAGTGATCTATTTGAATTAACAGGTCAGGCTGACTTTAGTCTGACTAGTATTTGAGTCTATTCCAGATGGATCAAACCAGTATTTTGTTTGTCATTAACAAAGGAAAAATGTGGAAATGAGTGGATTCGATTGCTAAATATCACTCCTCAGGTTCATAAACAACTACTGAACACTAGTGCTGGCTACATTAACCTCTAGCCAATTGATTATTAATTGTTGCATATTTTAGTTTTGTACACTACCATTAAATGCCCATGGTTATTAGCTTATAAAGAGAAAACACTTGTCCTGTTCATGCATTTGGAGGTTCTAGTTCAAGATCAGGTACCTGTCTTGCTTTGGGATCTCTGGATGTACCACAGTGCAGTGGGAGTAGGTAGCAGAGAGAATACATCCTGAACCAGTAGATACAAATAATAGTCCTCTCATCATTGTTATTCTCAGCTACACAGCCCAAAGATGGCTCATGGAGATCACTTTTTAAAGCTCCACAGAAGCTTATAGCAGTGTCAGTCTGGAGATGGGAGGCTTGAAACACACACAGCAGGGGAGGAGAGGATAATGACACAAACATACTCCATCTAAAGCGCTGACTATTCCAGCTATCTGTGCTCTGAACTTTCTCTCAGGAATTCAGGGTTCTCCAGTTTTTTCTTTTTCTTTTTACATGTCTCATGGGTCTAGCCCTCTGAAATCATACCATGGATATAGTAACAACCTAGGATTGAAAGAAGCCTGGGAGATGAAGGTATAGAATTTGTAGTGACAAGGGAAGCCGTTACAAGTTAACATGAAGTTCAAAAGCTAAGCTGAAATATTTGGATGGTTTTACAACGTAGGAAGTAGTATTTCTTCAGATGTATTCCCAGCAACAAAGCAGGAGAGAAGAGCAGGGTGTTAGGAGAGATTTTGTACTAGAGTCATTTCTAAGCATGTGAAAGGTGGGTGGATTTCTGCTAGGCTGGTTCAAAGAAAAACTTAAATATTAAGGAGGATTCATGGTCCATGGCACAAACAATAGAGGCTCTCTGGCTGTCTTGGTTCCTCAGTATTTCATGTTCCCTAATAAAATATATAAATATTAGAAGGGATTTGCTGGCCCCCTTTCCACAAGCCCCTGCAGGCATTTTGAATACACACATTAAGAAGTGATTTTATTTTTGCATCAATGTTCATAAGAGAGATAGGTCTGAAGTTCTCTTTTTTTGTTATTGTTGGGTCTTTGTGTGATTTAGGTACCAAGGTGACTGTGGCTTCAAAGAATGAGTTTGGTAATTTTCCTTCTGTTTCTATTTTGTGGAATAGTTTAGAAAGAATTGGAGTTAGGACTTCTTTGAAGGTCTGGTAGAATTCTGCACTAAAACCATCTGACCTAGGGCTTTTTTTTGGTAGGGAGGCTGTTGATGACTGCTTCTATTTCCTTGGGGGATATAGGACTATTCAATCTTTCTACCTGATCTTGACTTAATTTAGGTAGATGGAATCTATCAAGAAAATTGTCCATTTCATTTAGATTTTCAAATTTTGTGGCATATAGGCTTTTGTAGTAAGAACTAATGATTGGATTTCCTCAGTGTCTGTGGTTATGTCCCCCTTTTCATTTCTGATTTTGCTGGATAGTTTCTGTCTGCCTTTTTGTTAGTTTGGCTAGGGGCTTGTCTATGTTGTTGATTTTCTCAAAGAACCAGCTCTTGGTTTCATTGATTCTCTGAATAGTTTTATTTGTTTTTAATTTATTGATTTCAGCCCTGAGCTTGATTATTTCCAGCCGTCTACTCCTCTTGGGTGATCGGCATAGGAGACTACTTCCTGAATAGAACACCAACAGCACAGGCTCTAAGATCAACAATAAATAAATGAGACCTCATGAAGCCTAAAAGCTTCTGTCAAGCAAAATACCACTGTCATCAAAACAAAATGACAGCCTACAGACTGGAAAAGGATCTTCACCAACCTTACATCTGACAGAGGGCTAATATCCAGTACATATAAATAACTAAAGAAGTTAAAAAGCATCAAATCAAGTAATCCAATTAAAAAATGGGGTATGGAGCTAAAAAGAGAACTCTCTTTAGAGAATTGTAGAATGGCAGAAAAACACTTAAAGAAATGTTCAATGTCCTTAGCCATCAGGGAGATGCAAATCAAAACGACCCTGAGATTTCACCTGA
>CM053750.1:31966923-32025588 GCA_028658305.1 Pachyuromys duprasi | reverse complement strand
ATCCAGTATATATAAAGAACTCAAGAAGTCAAAAAGCAAGAAACCAAGTAATCCAATTAAAAAATGGGGTATGGAACTAAAAAGAGAGCTGACTGTAGAGGATTATAGAATGGCAGAAAAACACTTAAAGAAATGCTCAACGTCCTTAGCCATCAGGGAGATGCAAATCAAAACGACTCTGAGATTTCACCTTACACCCACCAGAATGGCTAAAATCAAAAACTCTAGTGACAATGCATGCTGGAGAGGTTGTGGAGAAAGAGGAACCCTCCTACATTGCTGGTGGGAATGCAAACTTGTACAACCACTCTGGAAATCAATTTGGCGCTTTCTTAGACAATTAGGAATAGTGATTCCTCAAGACCCAGCTATACCACTCTTAGGCATATATCCAAAGAATTGTGTTGTTCTTAAGATACTCCTAGAATTTGGAAAAACGTGGTGGTACAATACTTTAATCTCAGTTCTTGGGAGGTAGAAGCAGGAGGATCTCTGTGAGCTAGCAGACAGGTCTACTTATTGAGTTACAGTGCTGTTGCACTTATTTAAAAAAGATGGCAAAGGGAAAGAAAGAAAGAGGGATAGAAGGAAAAAAGAAAGATAGAAAGAGGAGAAAAGAAATTAAGAAAACAAGAAAGTTTGCTAAAATTCCCGTGAAGCCTTTCCCATCTGAGTAGGAAGTTGAAAAATTATTTGCCATTTCAATTTCATTAACTTCTTCCATCCTGTTCATTTACTTTATGCTACAACAGTCCTCCCAGGGACATCAACTGAACATGGCATAATGAATCACAATAAGACTAGGCACACAAACCCTCATTTCAGAGCTACGTGGGGCACCCTAGTAGGAGGAAGAGGTTCCCAAGCACAGGCAAAAGAGTCAGAGACACCAGCACAGTTGAAACTTCCCACAGTTGGAAGTCCCACAAGAACACCAAGATATGCAACCATGTCATATACCCAGAGACCCACCTCAGGCCCACACAGGGTCCGTGATCATAGTTCCATTCTGAGTACTCCTTTATACTAATGAGAACAAAACTACTTGGTAAATAATCTTTGAGTATGTTTCCTCTTTTTGGAGAAAAAATTTGAAGCATTGCTATATATATATTTTTTTTAATATGGAGAAAAGTAAGATCGGACTTCGAGTACACATCACACACAAAAGTCTCCTGATAGAGTTAAAATGAAAAGCATTAGTAAAGGTAAAAATTCTGGCACTAATTAAAAAATGTATAGGAAAGTTTCTCTTAGCCTGAAGATCAATATAAAATTTAATATAAACTAAAACTCAAAGCTCATGAAGAAAATAGACAGTTATCTCCTTTATTCATGACTTTCCCCGTAGTTTATTATCTATCATCAACTGAGGTCTGGAAGGGTCAAGGGAATATTTTAGAAATGAATTATGTATTTTTATATAGGTTGAGTTTCACACTTTCCTTGTTGAATAAAGAAACCTAATTCTGCTCTTCTCTGTCCTGACGAGGGTGTCAGTGACCCTCTGTTGGGCACATACCCGTGAAGGTGACGTACACTAGTTAGTCATTCAGCAGCCATTATTATGAGATACATTGTCACGAAATTAAAGTGTTCAAACTTAAGCAATTCTCATTTTACTTAATGATAGAATACGAGTAGTGACTATGGTAATCTTGTTAGAGTGCATGGCAATAACTGGTCTATTGTTACCTTTATTGCCACTCTCTCACAGCTTCTAGTTATGAAATAAGTTGATCATAGGAATGTACATAGAAGGAAAAACACACAGAGTCCTGGGGTTCTGTATTACTTGTGTTTTCAGGTGTCCAGTGAGATCTGGAAATGTGTCTCCTGTCCATATAGGAGACGATTAGATGGATGGTTTTGACAGAAGCACTCTTAAAAGAATTCTTTTCTATGAGTCATCGAAGGCAGGATGAACAAATGGGAAAAATATTTTAAATAATTTAAATTAGCTAAAATTAACTATCTAAGATACACAGAATATTTACAAATTCATAAGAAACCATTGAAAAAGAGATCAAACTGGACAGTGTAGAAGGTCAGATCTGAGTTGTTATGTATATAAAGAATCAATCAACCCCTCTTAAAAATGGACAAGAATCAGAGGTAAGGCAGCTATGAGATGAGGGAAGATGGATGCTGCACGTGCTGCTGAGAATAGCTCGCACCAACCGGTACAGCAGCATAGAGAGCAATCTGGGCATACCCCGAGGAAATAAATAAAACCTAGTAATCAAATCCAGGGGTGCATCCAAGAGGAACCTGAGAGCGGGTTCATAAGGGGACATGAACAAAGATGTTCATTGTAGCCGTAAGTTAAAGGCTGTCCTTCACTCCTGGAATGGGAAGGCAATGTATGATGCCTGCATCAGTTAAGTTATCATCCATCATTCAGAGCAGTTACCCAGCGCTAGCCACATACTTGCAAATCTCTGGACAGGCGTTGACATTTTTAATTCAAAGGTAAATCAAACCCCCAAACAGTGGTGTATACTTATAATCCTATTACTTGGGAGACATAGTCCAGAGGATTCCATCTTCATGGACAGCCTTCGCCACACAGTAAATCCCAGGCCAGACAGGGCTCAATGAGACGTTGTCTCAAATAGCAATTTAAACGCAAATTATAAGTAAGCAGAAATCCATAGTAAAATATCATTTGTGTACATTAAATTCAGAAACGTATATAAAAGAGCACCATGTATGTTTGAAGGGATCACTGTACCCACAGGTTTCTGTGACTGCAGAGCATTAACAGTGTCTGCAGTGAGGAGAGGCTGCTGCAAAGTGCTGCAAAGAGAATGAACGACAAGAGTGCAAATTATTTAGAAAGACATATCAGACCGTAGAATTAATTCAGTACCTGGCGTTGAATGTATGAATTCTATTGCCCAAACCCTATAAGTTAAATTGGAAAGATTTTATGCAGTAATAAAACATGTATACAAGTGCTATCTTTGTTTCTTTACTCTCTGCCAGAACGTGCAGGGCAAACATGGTTTTCTTAACAAGGTTTATAACATTGCATTGTCAGCGGTCCCTACCTCTCCATGTCTTATGCAGATCTTTTTCTAACTGAGAACAGAAAGACGTGGTTCTCTTACCCATGGAGAATAATGCAGCTGTACATCAGCAGAAAGATGAAGTCTGCTTTAGGCTTTTCTTTATCAAAGCTTCCTTTCTTATTTGGCATTTTCTTGCCTTGGACACCTTTTTCCTCAACAAATCTCACGTCCTACAGCATACATTATATTCCTTTCTGATTGTGAAAACCTATAATCAACCATTCCTAATTTTTTCTCTCAACATTTAATAAATTTTGCCTTTACTTCAATCTGAAAAGAAAGAAATAAAGAAACTTGCCTAGTTCAGACTACAACAGCCTCTTCTCCTCACTGACAAAATGATTCTTTTTGATATATACTAAAAATATGTCTTTTGCTAAAGATTGCCTAATTATATCATTTTTTTTTTTAATACCAGACTGAGGCAGGTCATTCGCTTTGTGGCCCCACACAGTGAAGCTGGTTGAACTGAGCGATGTTTATCACAGTGATTTAGCCTTTCATTCAGCTGCACCCTGCAAATTATCTGAAGGAGAACCAATGGCTGGCTTTTGCAGAGAAACTTGAACTTTGTGTGAGACCCAACAGAAAGCTGGCACTTCTGAACACAACGATAGTAACTGACCTAGCCTATAGAAGTCGGAGAAGAAAAGTGGGACAGCTCCAGTGAATGGTGGCAGGAGAGGAGGAACATAAAATGAACAAATTGTGTGGTTGAAGTAATAAGACAAGGCAGACTACCTGTTTCAGCTACTTCCTGCTTTGGGGGCCTGGATCAGGTCAGACAAACATTTCCTAACTTAGCTTTTCCTTTTGCAGGGTAAGAAAATGAGAAACTCTTATTATCAGCTAATTATTAACATTTGGCAGCTAAAATGACAGCTAACAGTTTAGGAACATAAAAGAATAAAACTGAGAAATTCACTTTTGTGTCTGTCTAGTCGTAAAGTGAGCCTGAAAACTAAAATTTAATCAATACATGTCTGGTAAATAAATTCACGAGGAAAATGAAATGGACTTTAGATGTCAGAGATGTGTGCCAAAAAAAAAAAAAAAAAGGATTACATTATAGACTTTTAGGTGGCAGGGGAAAAAATGTAGGCAATCAGAGAGGAATGTATGTTATTTTTGTTAGAGGCAAGATTCCTGTAACATAAAAGTGCCCGGAGTCACCATTCGGTGGTGGCACACGCCTTTAATCCCAGAACTCACTAGGCAGAGGCAAGCAGATCTCTGCGAGTTCAAGGCCCGCTTGGTCTACAAGTCCAGGACAGCCAGGGCTACACAGAGAAACCCTGTCTTGAAAAACAGAAGCATAACAAGCAAACAAACAAACAATCCCAAAAAGTACCAAGAGTCAGCACTGCAGAGAAAACCATCCAACCTGCTTTTAGAATTAAGAGCCACTATAGAAATGTCTATCCAGATGTATATTAAGGGATATGTCTGAATGACTGAGTTCTTATTTGCCACAGGAAGGAGACAAGGCAGGGGTCTAAATCCAAGCTCCATCATTCACTTCTGGCACAAATATTGACAAAATATTAATGGGTGAGACATCTAGAAGATGAAGATTTTAATTTTGAAAGCAAGATTGTAAACCCGTTTTGCAGATTGAATATATGATTATATGAGGCCCAAAACACACTTTTAAGATGATACATGTTTTTCTCTTTATTATCAATGTGCTGTATGATGGTGTGTGTAAATGTGTGGAGGTCACAGGTCAACCTAGGAGTTGATTCCGCTGTGGGTTCTGGAGAGCAGACTCACAGCACCAGGCTTAAACACCGAGTACTTACTAAGTGGCCTGGCCTATCTCTGAATGTGCTTTGTTGTTGTTGTGTTGCTATTTTTTTATTATTGTTATTGATGACTTTGTCCATCACTTTAACGGTTGTCTTAACTTCAGGTGAAATACTTGCAAAGTGAATGGCTTTTTTTATTTTTGTATTTTCTGTGTGTGTGTTTGACAGGGTAACTCCATTGCCTCTGTGGCAATCACCCAGGCTGCCCCTGGTTTAGACACTCAGAAATGAGGGAAGGCCAGCGCACAACAAGGGAAGGACCCAGGAGACAGCTCCTGGATGGGCCGTTCCTTACATGATTCTGGACAACGGGTGGTCTCTACCACACTGACATGCGCTTTAAGGAATTTCTCATAGACAAGGCCTCTTGGGGTTTGCTTGCTTAAACAAGACAAGGAGTCACTGGTTTGTCAAACATAGAATTAAGATAGGATAACTTATGAATTAAAATAATGTAAGACCTGCTACGGACAAAATAATATTGATAACTTACTAATGGATACATCAGAATCAGTAAACAAGTAGGCTAACGTCTCAGTGTAAAGCCGTCAGTATGGCACAGTTGTGGTGAGATATAAAACGTCATTAGATCTAAGGAGAACGGACTGAGTGCAAGCCTAGTGCTGGGCAGAGAAAAACGGTGTGAGGGGGGAAAGTTTCATTTCTAAATTTGGGCCGAACTTTTTATACTATTTTCAAAAGTTGAGCGCAATCTCAGTTCCTCAATCCCATACAGAAAATATAACCCAGCTGGGAAACATTGTCTTAACCCACGGAGCTGTGTATCAAGGACAAGTCTAGGGGATGTTGTTTGACTAAAGAGGCGACGAACCCGGGAGGGTGCAAGAGCTAGGGTCCTTTGGATTGCTGCAAGAGCTCAGAGGGACCCTCAAAAAGTCATCCTTGCAATGACTGCTGATGAGGCGCTCGTGCGGTGCCGAGGTATTCTAAGCAGAAAAAAAAAAAAAAAAAACAAGGTGGGACAAAGGCGTGGCAGGATCTCTGGACGAGGACCAAAGCGGCCGCGGCTTCCAGTAAGGAGTGCTGGAAAAACCCTGGCTAAGGGAGCGTCCCCGTGGAGACCGCAGGAATCGCGGCCCCGCCCACGTTGGCCCCGCCCCCGCCAGCGCGGACCAATGGGAGGGCGGGATGTTAGAGTGTGGGAGGCGCGGCCGGGTTGCTACAGCCGGAGCTGGGCGGCGGCGGGCGCTGCCTGCGGAGCCGGAGGCGGCGCGCCATGGAGGGGCTGGAAGGTGAGACGCAGAGGGCTGCGGCCGCGGGGCTCCAGCGGGCCGGAGCGACCGGGGCCTGGGCTCCCGGGGCAAGTGCGGCCGGACGGCTCTGCGCCGAGGTCCCCGCGCCCGCCGACGCCGGGCCGCCCCGCACGGGAGCGGTGACCACGGGGCTGGCCGCCCGGCACGGTCCTCGGCTTCTCCGCGGGGTCGGGACCCCCGCGTCCTCACGCCTGGAAGGCCTTTCCATCCTTTCTGCGCCTTCCTGGGCCCCCGAGTCTCCTTTGGGCAGTCAGTGTGTCTGGTCAGGTTTTATTATCTTTGCAAGCCGTGTGCTCGGTGAAGGTCGGCGACGTCCGGGTCGCCAGCCTTTGCTGACCCCTCGGGACTCGCCCCGCCCCGTGCGAGTTCTGGACGTGCACCTTGGACAGTCTTAGGTTAGCCTTCCTTCCATTTCTACCGCACCTTGGTCGGAGAGATGCCTGAGCATCTCCCAAGGAAGTGTCCCTGGCCATCTCTACAGCAGGGACAATAGCTTCAGCCTTAATGGTTTATTCACGAGGACTGGTTAGGGAAGAGCCAGCAATTGGTTCCTTATCTTTGCTTTATCCTGGTGATGTAACCATGGCTTCAGATTTTGCTTTGTTCCCATTTCTTTAACTTTTTCTTCCCTTTCATCCATTTTTAACTCCGAGCTAGGACAACATTCGCTTAAAAACAAAGGGAGGAAAAAATATCCAACCACCTAGCAACAGTTTCAAGGTTTAAAAAACGATTGTAAATCCTTCTCATAAACAAGCGTTCAGAATGTTTGGATTCTGTTGTCTTAATACAGTTTTGTTTTGATTTTTTTTATTCTTTACAAAGATTTCACCACTTAATGTACTTGGAATGAGCAGAGGCAGTGAGCCCTGCATTTTCTTGTATTGTAGATAGTTAAATATTTCATGATGTGTTATGAACAGTGGTAACTGATAACTTTTTTCCGGTGATTTAAAGTGCATCAGAAAGAAAATGCCATACTATGATTATGAGTTTTATTTTATAGTTTTGTTTTGCAGTGAAGCCTTCACCAAACACCTTGAAGTTGATAAAGAATTTCAGTTGTCCATTTATCCTAGCTCTAGTTTACTATTACCTGTGAAGGCCTTATTTCCTGTACCATCCAAGTTACCATGAAATGAGAAAATGTAATGACAGCACTCCTTCCTTTCAAAAATCTCTTCTCTTGGGAGACTCCTCCAGGCAGCTTATTTTAATTATTTGAAACTCCACAGATGTAGAGACTAGATAGAAAACAGTGTTGAAGCATGGGCTCGAAGACTATAACCTTTCAGAGTGCATGAAGAGTGTTTCAGAATACTGCAGTTTTTTACTGAACATTTACAGTGAAAGAAATATTCATCCAGTGTTTGACTTATTTAACTATTGCATGCAAAGAAAGTGCCACCCATTCCAATAATCTTTACATTTTAGCCATGTTAACATTGCTGTTGTAATCTGAATCAGAAATTTTAGAGATATAATTGAAAACTGATAGTGTCACTGTGTGTGTGTGTGTGTGTGTGTGTGTGTGTGTGTGTGTGTAGCGTATGGATCCTGATTTAATATGGAGTGAGCATGATTAATGAGTCTGGTTTATGGTAAGCAGTGCTGGCCCTTAAACTCTGTTTTGTTTTGTTTTCTAACAAAATAAGATGCTATCATTACATGTGTTTAATTGTAATGAATTAATAAGAAAATAGTTCTGTCTGGCAGAACAACTGAGTGTTGGCAATTTCAAGTGGTTCAACATAGTAAAAGCCCTGAAGTGTTTTGTTGAGTGGAAGACAGTGGGTTTGTTGTTTGGATGGTTTGGTTTTTGCTTGTTAGTTCTGTCTTCAACCTCACCCCACTCCATCCTTCCTTTAAAAAAGTCAGTTCCTATTACATCAGTCACATTTTGCAAAGCTCACAACTTTGAGTCTTAAGAATGCCGTTCATTAATTTTTTCACCCGTGCTTTCACTTAATAAGCAGTAAGGTTTAGCTTTTTTTTTTACATTGGAAGTTAGAGGACAGCATGTAGCACAAAATCTTCAAGCTTGCTTTATCTTTGCAGTTGAGCAAAAATAATCTTTGACAGTTGACTTATATTTTTAGTTGAAAGTAGTTACTGCTCTCCAGAAAAAAAGTTTACTAAAGCTGTTCTTATCCTTTCGGCCCACACCTGTAATCCCAGCACTCTGGGAGGCAGAGGCAGGAAGATCTCTGTGAGTTCAAGGCCAGCCTGCTCTCCAAAGGGAGACCGAAACAGCCAAGGCTACACTCGAAAAACCAAAACAAACAAACTAATTTATGTTATTTTTTATGTCTGGAATTGTCACAAAATGAACTATAAGATTGCATGCTGTATTTTGAAACCAAATGTTAAGTTTTCTTATAATTTCATATAATTAATAGCAGGACTTTTGCATGGCTTGAGTAATTAGAGAAAAGAATTTAATTATTTTTCATGTGAATGCTATATCCTGGATGTATCTAAGGAACATAGAAGTAGTTGTAGAGTTGGGAAGTTCTAATCTCTTACAAGTTTTATCATCTATATGATTGAGGTGATAAAGTTTAAGGTTTTATCCTTACATACAGTATTGTCATTGCCTTCCTAATAGTCTAAAGTATAGTTAGAACAGTTATGGCAGACATTAGGCAGGCCATTCCTCATTTGCTCTGCTAAGCTTATTATCTTAGTATTGCCTCTGAAATTTGACTAGGATCCCATTACTCTTCTCTGTTGTAACACAGGTCTGGTGGAAGTCTGAAGTCATACTTTGTTAATGTCTGTTTGGTTTTAACTTAGCGTAAATGTATACCTGGTTTACTGAATAACTGTTCATCTTTGTTAGTGACATTCATTTATGTGTTGCTGTGTTTGTTAATAGGCGCTGAGTTGGAATTTAGGTATTTTAATGGCCAAGGTTTAAAGAAGCCATTAGCTAAGCTCTTGCTTTTTCTTGTTTTTTTTTTCTCTCTATGATTCAAACATCTATAATTTTTGAAAATTTATTTTACTTTTTGTGTATGAGTCCTTTGCGTACATGTATGTATGTGCACCATGTGTATGCTTGGTGCTAACAGAAGGTCTAAGGAAGCACCAGATTTCCCTGGAACTGTAATTACTAACAGTTGTGAGCCCCCATGTGAATATTGGGACCTGAACCCTGGGTCCTTTGCAAAAGCAGCAAGTGCTCTTACCACCAGCTGGCCACTTCTGTCTAATCCGCTCTTTGGGCATATTATTCAAGTCAGAATCTCAGCAATAAAAAGCAAAGCTATTAAACATTAAACCACATTGACAATATTAAGTATTAAACATACACAGAGAAAACATTAGCTAAATGTCAAGTGTATTGAAGCACTTAGTCAGTGGTTAAAGGCATGAGGAGACATGTTAGATGCTTAAGAGCATTCCATTATAGCTAAAACATAGTCCATCTTTCCTGGCCTACCAGCTGAAGCCCAAATATCTGTGCTCAAGATAAACTGGAAAAAAGGGAGAAATTTTAAATTTTATATACGATGAAGATTAAAAATATGGCAAATGTAAAAGGAACTAAAGGGATAAGTTTTGAAGATATTTTGGAAAATGAGGTATGACTGCTGAGTTCAAGAGAGGAACGATTCCTGACTTAATGACTGGCTTTAGAAATACTTAGGAATATCAGACTTAAAATAAACAAACTTCACGGTTACTTGGAAATTATTTACCTAGAGATTTTAATGACTATCATTATAGCAAGTGGGAGCCATTCCCTAAGCAATTTAACAAATTGAGAAAAGAAACTATAAAACTTTGTTTAAGGGTTACATGGGATGGGAAATTGAGTGGATAGAATATTAAGGAAGCTTTAAAAATTGCCCTCCCCCCCCAAAAAAAAAAACAAAAGAAGAAAAGAAAGGAATGTGGGAAATTAACTAATATGTATGGAGAAACAAATGAACTGGAAGAAGTTTATAGTACCTCGTGGGTGTAGGTGGAAAATCTGACTAGCCTGCTAAATCCTGCTTAGGTGCTGAAACCTGGGAAATTCAGGATTGGGAAGAAATACAGAAACAGGAAAAGGAAGGACATTAAAGGCCAAAGAAATTTCTGAACAGTACCTTCTGCTATGGAAAAGTCTAATCAATAGGTGCAAAAGAGGCATTTAAATATGACAGTTAGGTAGTGAGTAGTGACCTCCCGTTTCTTAGTCTTTGTTACCATAGCGTTCCCTGATCCTGTCCACTTGACCGGTTTTGTTCTTTCACTGTTTTTCTCTTTTTCCTTCATGTGATTAATCACCTGACATTTTAAACGGTTTTTACTTAAGTTTTTCCACTAATATTTGAAAAGTAGAGTCTGTAAGATTGGGACGTTTGTTCTCAATCTTTTTTTTTTTTTTCTTTTAGCTTCATACGTCAGAACAGTTTTAGCTAATGCCAGAAAATCAATTAATATTTGTTGGATCGAGTAAGGGGCCTTTTTTAATACAGTGGATAGGCTTAGAAAGTGTGCCTCTAATAAAGTAGGAAGTGAGTGAGAGGGAAAGACTAAGCAGACAATGCCAGTGCTTAGAAATATACTACTTGGGACATTGGACATTATTTCTTGGTTGTAAAAAGGTTTCTTTTTTTTAAAATTTATTTATTTATTTTTCTTATAAATTATAGTTTATTTGCTTTGTATCCTAGCTGTAGCCCCCTCCCTTATACCTTCCCAAGCCTTCTCTTCCTCCCCCTTCTCCAGGCATGCCCCTTCCCAAGTCCACTGATAGGGGTGGTCTACCTCCCCTTCCCTCTGACTCTGGCCTATCAGGTCTCAACAGGACTGGCTGCATTGTCTTTCTCTGTGGCCTCTTAAGGCTGCTCCCCCTTCAGGGGGAGGTGATCAAAGAGCCAGCCACTGAGTTCATGTCAGAGGCAGTCCCTGCTCCCATTACTAAGGAACCCACTTGGATTCTGAGTTGCCATGGGCTACATCTGAGCAGGGGTTCTGGCTTATCTCCATGAATGGTCCTTGGTTGGAGTATCAGTCTCAGAAAAGACCCCTGTGCCCAGATTTTTTTGTTCTGTTGCTCTCCTTTTGGAACTCCTGTCCACTCCAGGTCTTTCTATCTGCCCATTCTTTCCTATCCATATGATTAGGTACATACTTATTTCTAGTTCAACTGGTGAGGATGTCTTAACAAGGAGAAAGTACATTTTCTTTCCGTATAGATCCCTTTATATTCTCAGTTCTCAGTCTAGATATCTAGATGTGATTTCATCAGGAAGCATGTTTCCATATACATTGGCTTATTCATTTTTATATCTGAGGAATTTTAAAAGTGCAATAGAGGTGTTTTGTTATCCAATTACATTTTTTACTAATATAGTTGTGATGTTTTGTTAAACTTTGGTATGTTGTAGATAAAAAAAAAGACCCCCTTGCATCCTGTAACCTATCATCCTTGTTTTATACTATACAATTAAATTCCCATTCAGGGACTTAGTTCCCAGTGGTAGAGTAACAATTTAAAATTAGATAACATGTGACAGATTCCAGTTATTTTTCTACTACACTGTACTATTCTTACTGTCAGTATCTTTTAAATAATTGCATTAGAACAAAATGTAGCTTCTGGTTCTTGAGGTCTATTTTATTTACCATAACCACGTTGTATAATTTTTTTTTTAAATTAGGTCTTGCTATAAATAAGTATGCTCACATTGGTAAAGCAAAAGGAAAGTAGATTTGTGTTTTTCTTATTTTTGAAAGACGTTTTAGAAATGATAATGGCTCCCATATTTTCATATGTTTTAATATTTGGTCCCCAGTTGGTGGAATTATTTGAGAAGGATTAGAAGATGTGACTTCCTTGCAGGAGGAGATATGTCACCGGAATAGGCGTCGGGGTTTTAAAGCCCATGTCGTTCCCAGTCAGAGCCTATCCTGCCTTACGGTTTCTGTCTGAGGATAGGCTCTGGCAACTACCACTCCAGTGCCTGCTACAGTAATTGTCCTAGACTGACCCTCTAAACTTTCTTCTATAAAGTGCCATGGTCATAGAGTAATAGAAAAATAAACTGAGACAGAAGTAGATACCAGGAATTGGGATATTTATAGACAGGCCTGACCATGATGTTGTTTAGAGGAATGTGAAAAACTTTGGACCAGGAAAATGATGGCATGCTGTAAGTGGGGCCCTATGGGTTATCCTAATAGGAGTTTTGAACACATAGTTAGGAAAGCAGTATGGACTATGGTGGGGCTCAAGAGGTTTCGGGAAACGATATTAGCAATGAAGCTAGATAACATTCTTGTGATATTTTAGAAAACAATGTGGCTGCCTTTTGCCTTTGTTATAAGAATTTGCCTGAACCTAAACTGAAGACTTTTGGACTAATTTCTTTGTAGAGGAGATTCTAACACAGCCTAATATTGACTCTGTCACTTGGTTATTAATAATTACACTTGTGCATATGTACGATGAAAAAGAGTAAGTGAGGCAACAGAGATGGACAAATGTACACCTTAAGGAGGAAAGGTACCAGGAATTTAAAATTAAAGCCAAGGTTTATGTGTAAAGAGATATGGGGAGGCTTGATAGGAAATGGATTACAGGGAGAGTGGTGCCCTCAGGGCAAGAAGCCACCCAGTTAAGCTTCCCGCTCGTAAGAAATAACATTTGTGAGGCAAAGGACAGCTAATGCGAAGTCAAGAGTAAGGCCTGTTCCATTTCAAGCAGGCAGCTAGTTTTGATGTCATTTGCCAGGTGATTCTAGCATTTCAGGAGTAAAAAATTTGTTCCTCAGTTAAGGAAAGCCCCTGAAGCCAGGTATGTGAAAGTGGAGTCCCTGAATGGAAACCTAGAAAGGCCATCACATGAAGTTGTGAAAGCCAGATGAACCCAAGATGTTGGAGATGCCTGAACCATGGGATACCTGGGAAGGAGAGGTGCAGAAGGGAATGGAACCAGTGCAGGAGAGATAAGTGTGTTGTAAACTACAAAGCGGAGCCACCTAAGACCTTTGAGTCAATTGTGGAGTCATAGGATTTGGAGTTTGCTTTGATGGGTTTTAGTCTTGCTTTGGTCAAGTATTTCTTCACAGTGATAATATATATTTTGTGCCATTTTATCTTGGAAGTATGTAGTTTTGCTTTTTGCTTTTAAAGTGGTTACCATTAAAAGATTATCTTGAGTCTTAGAGATTTTGGCCTTTTAAACCATATTGAAACTGAAAGACTGCGATTTTTGAAGTTGGATTAAATGTATTTTGATCTGGCCAGAGCCTATGGAGATCAGGAAATGGAATGTGGTAGTTTGGCTGATGGAATGCAAACAGGTCCTTAGTACACACTTTTAATCCCAAACAATTAAGATAAGGTTAGTTTATAGAAGGAAGTAGCCGTGTTTGAAATAGACATCTAATTCAGGGGCAGACAAAGTGATGAATCAGAGAAAGATTTGGCAGAGTGAGTCAGAGATAGGATATGGCCAACTCACAGGAACAGGACAGGAAAAAGACTAGTTAAGAGCTGTACAGGGAGAGAGAGGAGAGATTTTACTGGGCCACTTTTACAAAGACAGGTTGTAGAGAGAACAAGTTAGACACAGATGAAGACGGAATGAACCAGAGAATGAGAAATGTCATTCTCTGTTCAGCAGGGGGCCTGGATATTGGCTGGGGTCCTGGAACTCAGCTTCCAGTCAAAGAACTGGGTTTCTGTTTCTCTTATGGGCAGCTAGAGTGCTTTAGGGTAAGGCCCCAGTACACTAAGCCAGGGTGTGGAAAAGGTTTTCCACAGTTTTACAGTTTGGCCCTTTTAGCATGAGATTGCCCTTGGCAATGGAAGCCATGCATTCCAAAGCCTGTGGTAATACCAGAGTGTTACAGCTCTTGGTTAAGGTGCTGCGCTGACCATGGCAGAGGTGCAGGCAAAGGCCCATGCCTTGTGGCCTTGCAGCCAAGACAGTCCTAGTGAGGTCCAGGCCCAGCAGGCTGGAGGGCAGTTCCAGAGGGACACGACATGGTGGAGGATAAATGATGAATCTCAGAAGGTCTTGAAGTGAGAAGGTATGAACCTTTATTCATGTGAAATCAAGGGTAATAGAAACACTAGGCAGAGGGGAGGGATTTTGAAGGTGAATGTATTTGATTCATTGGGGTGAGGGGTACTTAATGGTCCTATGACAAGAAGGAAAATACAGTACTTAATTATCCTACGGGAGTCTCCAAGTACAATGGAAGGTCACTGCTCGACTAAGATCTTTAGCAGGATGGGGCGTTTCTAGGAATTGCTAAATGCTTGCCAGAGTGGTTTCCTTATCAGGGAAGGCTCTGGCTTATAATCTTCCCTGATGGCTATGGGACCTCCTTACAAGACCTGGAATCACCTAGATCAGGGGAGACTTAAAATCCCACTGAGAAAAGGGTGTCTATCATCATAGACCAAGTGCAAATAATTGACTATCTGGAGACAAGGACTTCAATCTTATCCAGTGGAGCCCCATAGAGAAGGAGCCAGAAGATTAAAATATATTGCCAGAATTAGTTTGGGGCCAGGCAGAGCAATTCAGTCAGAAGCTAAAAGAAAGTAGTTGAATCAGTCAGCTCGGAGAGGAGTGTGGGCCAGAAGAGCTGAGTTGAACCAGCCAGCGAGAGTTCAGGTAGAGCTTTGGGAATAGGTCTCATTTCATCCCCTCGTCTGAGAAAAGAACATTTACAGACTGACACAGGCACCGATGGCTTTTGTGTCGGAATACTCAGTCTCCAGTTGGTGGAACTGTTTGGGAATGATGTGTGGGCTTTTTGTTGGAGGAGGTGTGTCACAGGGGGCTGGCTTTGAGGTTTCAAAAACCCATACCATTCCCATTTTGCTTCCCCCCTCCTCTTGCCTTGTGGTTGTTGTGTCAAGGTAAGCACTTTTAACTACTCCAACACCATATCTGCTTACCTGCCTGCTCCCATGCTCCCTACTACAATAGTCATGGACTTACCCACTGAAACTACAAGCCCCCAATAAATTGCCTTGGTCGTGATGTATTTACAGCAATAGAAAAACAAGACACTAGCTCTCCCCTGCCCTTTGAAACAGGGTATTGCAAAAGAGCCCAAACTGGCCTTAAAGACCCGATCCACACTTCATCGTTTAGAGTGCCAGGATTATAGGAATGGATCAAGCATAACCTGAGATTATTGCTGTTGTATACATTCCTTTTTATGTTTATTTTAGTGATGGTGTTATTTTTTTCTTTAAAGACATTTTGAGCATGTTTGATGGCTTGTGAGAATTAAATCCATAAGTTTAAAACTTTTCGATAAAACATGAGAGAGTTTCATTCTTGCTGAGTTGAATAGAGAAGTAAATAAGTGGATTGTGTAAATGATTCTTTAGCTCAACCCTTGTGGTCCAGTATGTTTTCAAATAGCCACTCAGATCATGTCACTTAATTGAATTCATTTTTTTCTAAATGGTTAATTAAGAAAGGTTGCGTGTGTTTGTGTGTGATTGAACTTGTGGTTGAAGGCAGGGCAAGTAAGCACCTACCACTAAACCATCCCTACATCCTTTTGCTTCGTAAATGGACCTATCAAGTAGTTAACTAAGTAAATACACTTTTAAGGAAGTGCACCGTATGTGTTTTAATGTATACTATTGGATTTTTAAATCATGAAAATATATGAAAAGTCAGGAAGCTCAGTAGATTTTTAAGCTTGTCCTGTTATTTTGACTCAGTCACTTAAAGACATTCTTATTTTAATGAACCTAATGAGGTTCTATATGGAAACTAATTCATCCTTCATAGTCCAGATCAGTGAGGCTCTTAAGTAAAGTTTTTCAATGCCAGTGGTAGAGGAGGAACACATTAGGGGAACCTTAGGTTTGCTTTTCGAATGAGCAGCGTAACTCCTACTGTACAGACTTCTCACCTCCATCTGAGTTACAAATAGTCACTCTTTAGCAGTGAAATGGGGCAGTGGGTTACTAGGAGAATGAGAACAGGGTTCTTCTGTGACTGTCTTCCAGTATCTTCTTACTGCTCTATTTTGGTTCACTACATTGTTTTTATGTGGGCTCAGCTTTTGACCAAGAGACATGCTTTATGAAGTCAAATTGTACATTTTTCAGGAGTTTGTTACTTTGAGCAGAAGATACTGTTCTAATTTTTCTTTATATAAATAAAGAACTGTTGGGCTGGAGAGATGGCTCAGCACTTAAGCACACTGGCTGCTCTTTCAGAGGACCCGAGTTTAATTCCCACATGGTGGTTCACGACCATCTGTCATGAAATCTGATGCCCTCTTCTCACATGCACCCTATATGCTCACAGAACAGTCATAAATTAAAAAAAATAACTGTCACAATCAGTAAAATCGCAACAGAAGATATATGTGCAATTTACAGGTTTCCAATTCAATTTTAGAAAATTACATGTAAGAAAGTAAGTCTATGTTTAATAGAACAGTTAGGTAGAAAAAATGTTTCATAAAATTCCATGCATTCTGCCCAAAGTTTGGGTATGAGTCTCAGTCTCTGCTTCGATACCTCAATCAGTAAGAGTCTTTGAGAGGCCCTCTGTGGTAGGCTCCTGTCCTGTTCCCTGTCTTCTGCTTCCGATATTGTATTTGTCCTTCTGAATGAGGATTGATCATCTTACCCAGGCTCCTCCTTCTTGCCTGGCTTCTTTAGGTGGACGGATGTTAGTATGTTTATCCTATATTATATGTCTAATAACCACTTATGAGTGAGTATATAACATGTGTGCCTTTCTGTTTCTGGGTTACCTCACTCAACATGATATCTCATTCCCACCATTTGCCTGTAAATTTAATGATTTCCTTGTTTTTAATAGCTAAGTAGTATTCCATGGTGTAAATATACCACAATTTTTTTATCCATTCTTTCGTTGAGGGACATCAGGATTGTTTCCAGGTTCTGGCTATAACGAATAAAGCTGCTATAAACATGGTTGAACAAATGTTCTTGTTGTATACTTGAGCATATTTTGAATATATCCTTTTTTATAAAAGAAGAGGGAGATAGAGAAGACCTGGAGGGGACAGGAGCCCCAAAAGGAGACCAACAGAGAAAAAAAAAACCAACCAAAAACAAAAAAAAAACCCAACCAAACAAAAACCCCTGAGCCCTGAGGCCCCTGAAGAGAATGATACCCCAACCAAGGACAATGCATATGCATAGAGAGGCCCTAAATCACTGCTCAGATGCCCATAGACCCAGTCTCAAGTGAATTCTCTAGTAAGGGGAGCAGGGCCTTTTCTAACTTGAACTCAGTGGCAGACTCTCTGATCACCTCCCCCTGGGGGGTGCTGCCTTGCCAGGCCACAGGTCCTGATGAGACCTGACAGGCTAGGGTCAGAAGGAAAGGGAGGAGGACCTCCCCTATCAGTGGACTAGGGAAGGGGCATGGGAGAAGAGGAAAGCAGGGTGGGATTGGGAAGAGAAGAGGAAGGAGGCCACAGCCGGGATACAAAGTGAATAAACTGTAATACATGATAATAAAAAAATAAGATGTTTAGCTAAATCAGTTGCATAGTGTCCCAAAGAACATAGGTTAATCTTCCTTTTGAATCACTTCATCAATCAAATTTCTTGCATCATGGTACATGGTAGGTCTGCTTAAATTGTATACAAATTGTAACTAACTTATTATCATTTAATTCATTGTGCACAGTAAGTTCAAAAAAACTTAGTGTAAAAGACTAATGATGATCTTAATATAAGTATTACATGTACAAATAAAAATGAGTAATTCACAGGATACATGACATGCAGTTTACATAACTAAGTAGTCTTAACTTTGAATATGTATGTTTTGTATTATCTGTTGATAAATAGAACATGATTCTTTTGATTCTAGACTCCCCAGATAATCTCCAAATGCTTAATTATTCCAAAGAGATAGTTCTTCATGCCTTAGAGCTATTTCCAAGATAGATACGATTCTGAATTTTTGTACTTACATTAGATATAAGTAATTAAAAGAAAACTATTTTTCCAACCATATGAATTCATTTGTCTTTGGATTATCATTGTTTTATGTGTAGTATTGTCTTTTAGGCCATTGATAACTCTGAACCTTAGGCCATTTTAATTGATAATTTTGCTCATTTTCAAATGAAACTTTTAATAAGAGCTCCCAACTTACCTGTGAGACCTAAGAGAAACCATTGAACACTAAATTTGTACTATTTGAGTTGTAAAAATGTTTAATTGAATTATTTTATGTTTTAGAAAATGGAAGTATGGTCCAAGTTGGAGAATTGTTGCCCTGCAAGATTTGTGGAAGAACATTCTTTCCGTTAGCACTGGTGAGTAAGCTGATTCTGACCTGTTTGCATTGGAGCCTAGTGGATCTGTGCTTGCCTCATGCTTGAGGACAGTTGCTATGGCTGAAAGATTACACAGGGTAATCTTAGAAGATTAGTTTTATCTGCGTATGGCTGAACTTCTGAACTCTGAAGTTATGTGATAAATCTTCAGCTCTAGAAGTGCTAGGAGTATTAGGAGAGAGAAACACGAAACATAAACCTAAGAGGCACAGCACCACTTAAGTGTAAGTGTATTAAAATGTGTTTATCTCTGTGTTTGGCTGTAAAGCACTGCAGTAGCAGGGGTTATTATTTTTAAATGTGAGGTGTTGCTGAGCAATGAGGTGAATAAATGGTCACTCATTCTGCTTTCTTTCTACATTTGAAATCAAAGGTTTTGCTTTTGTTTGTCAGTGTGGAAGTGCAGCTAGGGGCTGGGGCAATGGCTCAGGTTAAGAGCTGCTGTTCCGAGGTCCTGAGGTCAGTTCCCAGCCACCACATGGTGGCTCCCAACCATCTATAATGAGATCTGGTGCTCTCTTCTGGGGTACAGCCATACATGCAGGCAGAATAGTGTATACATAATAAATAAGGAAATCTTAAAAGAAAAGTGCAGCTAAAATGTATTAATTTTATCTGCTTAACGTACAGAAATTGAATAGAAGCACGTTTAATTAATCTTGATAGAGTTATGTAGGTATATAGAGAATAATAATTAGGCTTTCTGTCGTTTTAATCTCAAAAATAATTGTGCAGTTATTAGTATTTTAATGCTAATTTTTGTAAAATGCATTCAGCTAACTGGCATAGTCCACTGTATCTTGCAGGCTACTTCTGTTAATGAAAGGGGGGAATTGATACTTAAGTGTTCTGATTACAGATACCTAATGAATAAAGATGGCTCTTTTTGTGATCATTTAGAAATATTATCCTTACATCTTCAGCAATTTCTTTTCAACACATTTAAAAATTATGCAATTTAGTTTCTACAGAAGAAAAATATGTTCTTTTTTATTTAAATGTTTAATTATATTAGGTCAGTTACTACAACTGCAGTTTGTATACTAACATTTCTAAGCATGCACCACATACCCTTGACGTATTCTGGAAAATTCTCAAGAAGAAACATATGTGAGAACAGTAGAAAGTTGCCTGCCAGCATTGTTTTTATTACTCAAGATAGAGCAGGGCTAACACCTGTAATCCTAGCACTTGGAAGTCTGAGGCAGGAAGATTGCTGCACAGTTTCAGGCCAGTCTAAGATACATTTGAGACCCCCATCTCAAAAGAAAAATCAGAGATATCTAAAACATCATTCTAGGGGCTGGAGAGATGACTCAGCACTTATGAGCAGAGGACACAGATTCTGCTTCCAGTACCCACCTGGTGTTTTAATATCCTCCGCAACTCCATTTCCAGGGATCCTACACTCTCTCCTGGCCCGTGGGTACTAGGCATGGACATGATACACGAACATACTTAAAAGTCCACTCTCGTACATATAGAAGTACATCTTCAGACTGTTAAATTTATAGTCCAGTGTTTATTGAAATAAAGCTAAAAAACATATACAGGTAGACAGCAGGTTCATGATTGGTAGCAGTACTAAATGAGCTATTTTCTTGTGGTTATTTTTTTTTTTTCCAGACAAACTTAACAGTGGCATTTTCGTGAGCATTTACTGAAATGCGAAAGGAACAAAGGTGCACTTAGTACACCCTCTCAGTAAACAAAGTTTCTGTAGTGGAGGAAGAATTTTTTTCTATACAACTGGTTATTTGGAGATTAGCTGAGATAATTTTAACTGTGTGTGCTTAAAATGAACAAATGAGTTAGTGCTTATTAACAAAACAGTCTGTCGATGTGGACTATGATACACTTCAAGAGAAGTCATGGATGAAGAAAGCAAGCTTGAGTTTTGAGTCCTAGGAGAAAAGGGATAATTATATAGGAAGAACATATATTTGATCACTCTGCTTGTGATTTGGGGTTAATGTTGTGTTAGTCTATGTTTATGTTACCTTATGTAATCTACGTACCATTTGACTAACTTGTAACCCATGGCTAAGTCATTCTTCTCTTACAAGATTTTCTCATGTTTTGTATTTACTAAGGACTTTTCACTGAAGTAGCTTTGAGTAGTTTCATCATTGCTTATTCTTAGCAACAGTGAAAACTGTAACATTAAATGACTCCTGATAAAATATTAAGACAGTATGCTTCTATAATGTCCTGAAAGGTAGTTTTTGTGTGTGTGTGTGTATTTTAAAGCTTAATATAATTAAGGAAAGATGTAACTTTTTTCCTCGGGGTTTTTTGATATGGTGTTTAAGCTGGACTGAAGTTTTAGTTCTGTAGTCTTTACTGTAGCAGAGAAAATATTATGCTGCATTTCTTCATTTTAACAGAAAAAACATGGACCCATTTGCCAGAAAACTGCCACTAAAAAACGGAAGACTTTTGATTCAAGCAGGCAAAGAGCTGAAGGAACTGATATTCCCACAGTCAAACCTCTTAAACCCAGGGTAACTATAAGCTTTTGAATACTATACATTTTTATATCACTTAGTGATAAAATTATAGTGAGTCTTAGTTTAGGTAGAATAAGCAAAATTCTGTTATGTGTCCAGAAGAAGTATCATCAGAAACATAAATATTATTTTAATTAAAAACAGATGAATGAATAGAAATGTTATTAGTAATGAAAGTGTAAAATTGTACAGAAAACTCTATGGTTTCAGGTGGCCATTCTATCTGTGTAGAACTTCACTGTGAGATAATTTGAAAGTGAGCAAATATTTGAATGGCTTCCTTAAACTAGTTACATGATGCTTTTATTGTGTGTTAATTTGAATAAAGTGATGAAAATAAATTTAATAAACTGGATTCTTTTTAAAGTTAAGTTGGTACTGGAGAGAGAGCTTGGCAGTTAAGAGTATTCTTTCAGATACTAGGTTTTTTTCCCAGCCTCGGTGTCTCATAGCCTCACTTTCTTAGATAAATGTAAGGCAATATTTGAAGTTTTTCATATGAGGTTCCATTTATGTAATTACAAATTAGATAAATTAGCCAAGTATTTGAGACAGTATAGCCTCATAGGCACAGAGGCTGGCTAATGAGTGAGGATCCTAGACTTTGATCTCATTATGTAGCATGCTATGTTCAGTAGTCCATGTAACAGTTTTTTTTAATAAACTGTGTTTGTTTTTCTCTTAACTTGGCTATCACACAAATAATTGAGATTCTTTTATATTTGTTTAATAATAAGTAACGGAGTAGTTATTAATTTATTCTTAACCCTTTAACCTAATTTGGCTTCCTCCCAGCATACATCTCAGAAATACTTGCACTTTATAGTTTTCCTGCTCCAGCTCCTCCTCCTGATGTCTCTTGGACCTCTCCCATAACTGACTCCCCTACTTCCTCTTCTAACTCTTCCTGCCCTGGCTGGCAGAAAGTCCAGCCCTGTTCTCCCCCTGCTCAGTGACTGGCTGTAAGCTGCTTTATTGGTGCATCAGGAGCAGTTGGGGAACAGTGTTTATACAGTATTGAGACAGGAGATTCTTAGAACAGGGTTGCAACCAGATATAGGGAGGGTACAGAAATCAACGTTTGAATTGCACAATAACCTTATTCCTAAAAGGCCAGTTAACTTATATATGCTTTTGCTTACCTGCGCACTGCTGCTGAAGGTAATATCTTACAGGGTTATTGTGGAGATCACACAAGACTGTAATTGTCAAGTGTTACTCTTTTTTTTTTTAAATCTTATTTAATTATTTAGGAATAAAAACAAAAAAAACTATACTGCTAGTTTATTGCCTTGCTTCTCTCTAAAGTGTAATCCAGTGTCTTAATAGGATTATTTGAGAACTTGTTAGAATCTGGGGTCTTGAATATACACAGATACACACTGAATTAAAATTTGCTGTTAACAAAATCCTTGGATGAGTCAAACATTTTAAAATTTAGAAAGCAATTTGAAGATTTTAAAATTGTAGTATACTTTTTTTCTTAAAGTTTTAAATATTAGTTACAGTTTATTAACTTTATATCCCAGCTGTATCACGTTCCCTCATTCCTTCCAAGTCCCACCCTTTCTCCCTCCTCCCTGCCCTTTTCCAAGTCCACTGATAGGGAGAACCTCCTCCCTTTTCATCTAACCCTCTTTTATCAGGTATCTTCAGGACTGGCTGCAAAGTCCTCTGGGCCTGGCAGGGTTGCTCCTCCCTGGGGGAGGAGGGAGGTCAAAGAGCCAGCCATTGAGTTCATGTCAGAAATAGTCCCTGTTCCCCTTAATAGGCTACCATTTGTATACTGAGCTACCATGGGCTGCGTCCGAGCAGAAGTTCTAGATTATATCCATACATGGTCCTCAGTTGGAGAAACAGTCTCATAAAAGACCCCTGTGCCCAGATATATTTGGTCTTTGTGGAGCTTCTGTCCTCTTCAGGTCATGTTAACGCCCCCTTCTTTCATATGATTCCCTGCACTCTGCCGAAGGTTTGGTTATGAGTTTTTATATCTGCTTTGATACACTGCTAGGTAGAGTCTCTCAGAGGCCCTCAGGGACTCTGGAAGAACAGACAATGCTCTTAACACTACTGAGCCATCTCTCCAGCCCTCATGATGCCTTCTTTAATTATTATGTGCACACTATATGCACACATGTATATGTACAACCTATTTAGTTTATTTAGTATTGTTTATAGATACACGTGTACAGGGTCGACTTCCTGGGGTTAGACAACCTGTGCAGGATCTTATCCCTAGAGAAAAGTTATTCTTCCTCTCCAGTGGCCATGGACCACCAGTAGCTCTTGACACAGGGATTTTTCCCATATACCTTGATATGTCAGCTTTTATTGTCATGATGCTAGCTTGGCGAGCATGTTGTTTAGGTTTCATGGATACAGTCTTCCTGCCATGCCTAGAGGGCACTTATCTTGCACTAGGTGTCCTGTGCCTCTGGCTCTTATGATCTTTACTGTGATTTCCCTTGAGTATTAGGTGTAGCGGGTTGCCTTACACTTGTATCATGTGGGTTTGGCCCCATAGTCATATTCTGTGCAGTTATGAACCTCTGTAAAACTCTCTGTCATAGAAAGAAGTTTCTTGGATGAGGGGTAATAGCTACACTTACCAGTGTAGACTTGCACATATGCAACTTGACCAAAGCTAGGCCTAGGAGTTATGGTTTTAATTTTTATTGTTTAATTTGGCATTTGAGGTTTTAAATAAATATCTTTTGACTTTGATTGAATTCATATTCTTGATGGTTGGACTAATTAAGTCAGTGTCATGTTCAGTGGGAAGATAGCGGAGGCAGTAGACTTACCAGTCAGGAGCTGGATTCATTTACAACCAATGCATGAGATGCCAGCAGATAGGGTTAAAGAAATGAAATGAAGCTATGTGCACTTTGGAAATTATGACATGCCTAGAAAATTCAAGGGAATCGACTAAAAAATTACTATAGATGGTAAGACAATAAGATAAAAGGAAAATGTACAAAATTACTAAGTAATTTATCACTAATATTATTAGTTAATAAATAACCTTTTAAAACAAATCATGAAAAATCTTATATACAAGAACAGCATACGGTATAAGATTACTTAGTAATACATTTTACTGTAAAAGAGCATGCCTTTTATGCAGAATACATGAAATAGAAAAAGATAGATATGAATACTTTTCCAATTGAGATACGCAGAACATGTTTTTATGTAGGTCAGTTTAGTATAATAAAGATTAGGTTCCCTAAATTATTTATGAATAAAATTCATTTTACTAGTTAAAATAATTTTTAAATGACAAGCCATTTGTCAAAAATGATACAGAAAAGTATACATTAATAAGGAAAAGATTGAAAAATGACCATGAATTAAAATTACTGTCAAATGTCATATATGCCATAAAGTTTCAGTATTTATAACCCTAGTTCTAACACAAGAATCATCAAGCAATATAATGAGAGGGAAAAATCAGGAATAGACTTACACTGGTGTGTTTAGCTTATGGTGAATATTTTATCTCAATATTGGGGTAGGATAGGGTAGGTAGTTAAAGGATACAGAAATCATGGCATGACCATTTTTGTAAATAGACAGCTAAACTCTTATGTCATACTATATACAAGAATGAATGAAATACACAATGAATAATATAAAAATAAAGTTCAAAAAACAAAGTCAAAAGCTGACAGAAAATAGTAAATTAACTAATAGTTTTAAAATAATCTGAATATCAAAGAACCTCTAGGTCCACAGGAATTGGAGGAAAACGATAATTTCCTCTATATCTAGTAAGAATTATTGCTAAAGGCTAAAAACCAGGGAAAGAAGTTGACTATGAATATGAACCATTCATAGGTTAAATACAAATGACTCAGTGAGATAATGAAAACATAGTTTCACTCATAAAAGAAATTCTAATGAAATCCAGAGAACTGTTTTCTACTTCTAAAACCAGTTAGAACCACTCAGATTTGGTACATTTTTATTGTATAAAAGATCAGAAAAGAGAAATTTAGAATACAAACATAAATATGGTTGAACACCTGTAGAGGACACTTAACAGTATCTGCCTTAAGTGGAGTTTTATTAAAAAGTTGCGTACAGTGTGACTGCAGATTTTTAATTTGAGAAAGATCATGGATGGATTCCTGCTAGAAAACATTTGAAATAATGCATCTTTTGATTTCAGTCTTCTGAAAGTATATTTTGATGTTGCTTTTTCATGTTTTCAGCCAGAACCACCAAAGAAACCGTCTAACTGGAGAAGAAAGCATGAGGAGTTCATTGCCACCATACGAGCAGCGAAAGGCCTTGATCAGGCCCTTAAAGAGGGTGGTAAACTTCCTCCTCCTCCTCCCCCTTCCTATGACCCTGGTATGTGGAGCATTGTGGACAAATGTTCATGTGGGCGGTGATAGAATTTGTCATTTAAGTTGGTATAAAATAATTTTTATCATGAAACCTAGTGACATAATCCTTAAATACTTTTAAATATTCGTGATATTTCAGGAATCTAGGTATAAAGATATCCTTATAGAGCATAAAAACACACTACTTATCAGAATGCTATTATTTAAACATACACTTTATGTCTTAAAAGTTGTAATTTTAAAATATTGATATATAGAAAATCAACTATGCTCATTACACATTCATTAGGATTTGAATACTTATGTTTCCTGGTTCTTTAGTGTTTTGCCTGAAAAGAAAGTTAGAATATTTCTAAAATATATAATGAATGCAGAACCTTGGGTGTAGAACAATTACCTAAATTATGTTTTCCAAACAATGTATTCTTATAGTTTTTACTGGGAAATTAGAAGTTGTACTGTTACTTATTACGAAAGTAAAAAGATGAAGGCAAATCCATATGGGAAATTGAGAGAGTTAAAGCAGTATGATTGCCATTTTTCTGTAGGCTTCTTTACAGGTCGTTCTTTTAATGTGAGCAATCACTCACAGCAAAATTGAATTGCTGCTCTAGATTGGAGTTTACTTCCTAGGAAAGAGAATATTCTTTAGCAAACCTAGAACTGCTTATTTTACACATTTTATTCTAGAGGAAACACTGCTAGCTATTTCAGTAAAAGGCCAAGTTGTAAGAAGTTGAGGTATGAATGTTGGTAAGGCTACTACTTAGCTTTGTCTTGTTATAAGCCATGTATAATGTGTCAGTGAATGGATAGGGTTATATCCATATAAACAACAGCAACAACAGCAAAAAGAGACATTGCCGTACTACATCTTAGCTTCTTAGCATGTAAGTGATGAGGGAGTGCCAGTCCCTCAGCGCAGTGCGGCCTGCAGGGCTCCATTAAGCTTTGGCACTTGCCATACAATTTGTTGTTGGATAGCTTGGACTGTTCCATTAATAAGGGATTTTTCTGAAATTTAAATTATGTCAATGACGGTTTGATTTTTAAATTACTTCTTCCATTTCTTGGGACCTCCTTTTAGTATATAAATTTCTTGTCAGTCTGTGTACCTATTTCATGATTTTCTTTCTAAAAAAAGATTTTATAATTTAATCTGTACATCCATTTATATTTTAATGTGTTAGGTACCATACAAAGTTTACATGCTCGATGAAAACAATTCTTGTTTACTTTTTCCTTTCTACTGATACTTTGTTTTTACTCTTTTTTTTTCTTCAGTTTTTCCTCAGATTGATTCAAATATAGGAGATACTGATTTCTTGTACGTTTTCTTAAAAAGCCTTACTAAATTTAGGCGAGCCACGTTGGATAGTGTATGGGATGTGAGTGCTGCTTATCCATGCCGTGATTTCTTTCACTCATCGTGAACTCCTGATCACAAATTCCCCCTGTCCCCACAGGTGTTCTGCTACTGACTTGTTTCTGCTCTAATGTCTTTAGATTACATTCAGTGTCCATATTGCCAGAGGAGATTCAACGAAAATGCAGCGGACAGGCACATAAATTTTTGTAAAGAACAGGCGGCACGGATTAGTAATAAGGGCAAGTTTTCTACTGATTCCAAAGGAAAGCCAGCTTCTCGGCCTCAGGTGAAATGCACAATTTAAACTATTTCTACAAATGAGTGAGAATGTGCCTTTTTGACACTCATGGTTTTATGTTTATGATTCATAACAGTAAAATATATTTTTCTCAAGTGTTTTTTGTTGTCTTGCATGAGGTCTTTAAGTGTATGCTACATCACATCTGGAATAAAATCTTTGTAGTTGTGTATTGAGATTTATAAATGTCAGACTGAACTGACTGATTCTTACTGACATTTCTTTTGATGCTCCCAATAATTATAAAAGGAAATTTGTTAAATCTTTAGTTTTGATTGTAGTATTTTCTGTCTCTCATGCTATTTTGTCTCATATATCACATACTTAGAAATTTTCTTAAATTGTAGTAATGTCTGCTTTTGTAATCCATAATATAAATGCCCTTTCTTGAACCTTTAAAGTCTATTTATTTCTGATGATTTTTAAGTGTATTTTATTTGATAAGAAAATAGTCATTACAACTTATGAGTCTTGGTTTTGCTCACATTTTATTTCTTTATTTCTACTTATATATGTGTTTTTCCCAGTCTAGAGACTAGATTATAATTAGCCCCCCTCCCCCACACTTTTTTAAATGCTGTCTGGTAGGCCCTCTGGGTTGAAAATTGTTCTAGGTCTTTCAATTATTTTTCCCCACATACACAAACACATGTATGTTCTTGTGCTGTTCTTTATCTTTTTTTTTGTTTGTTTGTTTGTTTTCATTGCCTTTCTAGTTCTTTGATACTATTCATCTGGAGACATATCAGATTGAGTTCATTGGTGTCAGTCTGGATGACTGACTTTTATTTGAAAATCTGATCTATTTGCTGGCAGGCAATTGCTACAGCCTCAGATGGGTTAACATGGCAATTTCTTTTTGCCTACTCTAACATTCAGTGCTTTTTAAATGTTTTTCATGTAATTGTAAACATTCTGTAGTTTCTTGACATTTATAGTTTTCATAGAAGAGTTGGTCTATACAGTTTTTTTGTCAAAACTAAACTTGTTTTGAGTTCTGTACTATGTCTCATTTTAAAAACGGGAACATTTTGCTTAACCAGTTTTAAGTGCATGTCAGTATTATTGAATTCATTCCCAGTGCTGCATAACTGTCATCAGTGTCTATCTCTACAGCCTTTTCTTGTAAACAAACAAAATCTGATGTTAAAGATTATGAGTTGTTGAATTACTGGTTTGTATGCCCTGATAACAAAATGATGTTTTTTTTTAATTTTTCATTATTTTAGTATAAGCCATCTCCACTTAAAAAATCAAATTCTCCTGGAACCACATCGTCAGGATCTTCCCGACTACCACAACCAAGTACTACTAGCAAAACTATTGTAGGTAATGAGAGCCCTATGGCAAATTAAACAATCAAAGAGAGCCATGTTAGTTGATAAGGAAATAACAAACGTGATCTATTCTAGTTTATTAAAAGGTTCAGATAAGAAGTTTAACTTAGTGGTTATTTCTGGGAAAAATGGAAATAACTTTGAATAGCTCTTACAACCAAGTTCCTTTTTTGAATGCTTGATAGGCCACAGTGTTTTCACTCATTTCTTGTATGTGAATTTGAAGCTGTCCTATAAGACAAGTATAATGACTTCAAGAAGATTCCACTAAAGTGGGATGTTCTTTGTGTGTCAGTAATGAGATAAATGACAAGTGGACACATTTCTCATTAATAATTTTAAATTATTATTTTGTAACTAGAGGCACTAAGGAGCTGTTTTCCTTGTTGTAGACTCTTGTGTTATGTGAATTTTCTGTCAGACATCTGTTAAAACTCTTGCCTTTTTATTATAAGGTGTGCCTTCGGGTAAAGCATCTTCAGTTAACAATCCTTTGGGAAACAAAGCTCAGACCTTATCTCCTTCTCATAGAACAATAGCAGCCCCTCAGGCAGGGTAAGTCTATGCTGAATATGCTGTTAGTGCTGTGTTTACATTATTGCAGTGCTTTGTGTTTGTCCTCAGTCTTTTTCCGAGTCATTTGTTTAACATATGGCTGGTGAAGAGACATTCAGTGATATAGCTGTTTCAGAAAAACAGAGTTGGTGTTCATCAAGATCCTTAATTTGTTTTGTGGTGTGTGTGTGTGTAGTATGTGGTGTGTGGGTGGAGGGGGTATGTGTGATGTATGTGTACATGTGTGTTTGAGTGAACAGTTTTACTTTGGGGCCTCTAAGGAAATGATGTGAACTGTTGAGGTTTAGTAATAACTCTAATATATTGAGCATTGTATATGGACATTGTGCTGCACAGTTTGCATAAAATTTAATTAAGTCTTCTCTGCAGTTATGGAGTAGCTCAGAGAACCAGATTTCTGTAAAGGTGCATAAGTTTTAGGAAAATCCATTTGCTAATTGAGATCTCTTTGACTAGAAAACAGTCAAGCATTTTCATGTACAAAAGTCATTAAGTGGATAGTTTTGGTGGCGTAATATGTATAGAAATGCATATAAAGATACTTGGCAATCAAAAATAAATACATTTTTATAATGATTTTTTTGGAAAACATATAAGTTACAAAATTCTTTATGGAATTTTCCTGTATTGCCTGAAGTGTAGTATGATGAAAAGTAAAAATATGTGTATATAAAATGTCAAAATATATGGAATTATTAATAAATTATTAGTAACAAATAATATTATTTTTCTTGTATTTCTATCATTCTATATACATAACTTTTAGTGAAATAGCTTCTACTTTCAACAATCCATTGTAATTTTGGAAAACTTGATAGGATTATATATTTTATTATCTAAATACTTATTTTCATAGATTTACTTTCTTTGTTAATAAACACAAAACTAATAGTACAGAAGTTTTTGTCTTTTTTTAGATATGTAGTTGGTTAAGGAAACATAGCTCACATTATTTTCAAATACACTTTATCTCTGACTCATAGTCACTTGTTTTCATGAAGAAATTTTACAGAGGCGTAATTGTCAGTTGGGATTAGCCATCTTTTCCCACTCAATTCAGACAGTATGGGAAGTCCAGGATACACAGAGACTTTTCTGCTGGGGAGATGACTTAGTGGGTAAAACATAGGCCGTGTAAGCACGAACACCTGTGCTCAGATCCACAGGATTTCATGGGGATGCTGCCATTGTAATACAGTAGCTGTAATGCTAGCTCTGTTGGGACTATGGGAGGCAGAACAGGATCCTGGGAGCTCACAGACCAGCTAGCCTGATGTACATTGCAGAAAGTATGGGGCCTGTTCCCAAAAGGTGGAAGTGAAGACCGAGCGCTGACACTGTCCTCTTAGCTTCTCATGTGCACCATAGCACATCTATGCCTACACTCAGACACACCAGTATGTGTAGACATACACGCACATATCATACCCACATATACCTACACTCAGAAACACCAATATGTGTAGACATACACGCACATATCACATACCCATATATGCCTACACAAAAAGTTTAATGAGATGACCATATAGCTTAGTGGTGGGACAATTGCCTAGCATGTGCAAGGCCTTGGGTTCAGTTTCCAGCATTACTAAAAAGAAAAACAAATAAGCAAGACCACAGAAAGAACAAAAAAAAAAATTAACAAAGTACTCACAAAATATGGAGGTATTTGTCTCTTGTTCTATCTTCTAGTGATTAAAAAACAAAACTGTACTGATTTCTTTTTGTCTTCTCTACTGGTCATCTCAATGCATAGTAATAGTATAGACAGCAGATAATTCTACAAAACCTTTTAAAATAGCACAGAGAATTGCTTTTGTTGGGCTATAGTCTTCTTAGTGTTTTGATTTGTCGATTATAAGTTAGAAGGCAATTTTTTCGATACTTCTATTATACTGATGGTTTCTTCTTTGGTCATAGGAAGTTTTATGACACACTTTTTGAGTAATCTATGCACATGAAGCTAGATCATAGAATTTTTCAAAAAGAATTTTGGGCTGGGGAGATGATTCCATGGTCAAAGTGCTTGCTATACCAGCTTGAGATGTAGAGTTGATGCCCAGAAACCGTACAGCACTGAGTGGGCATAGCAGTCAGCCTGTGTTTCCTGCCTTGGAAGATGGTGTCTGAGTCCCCGGATTAAGCTGACTAACAAGACAAATCTTGCCAGCTAACTCTGGGTTTGAGAAACCTTGTTTTAATGAATAAGGTAGAACAACAATCAGGGATGATTCCTGGTACCAGCCTCAGTCCTCCACCTGCCCAGACACACAGGCACCCACACACAAGCACCCACGCTCATGCCCTGCAACAAACAAACCCAAATAAAAACAAACATGAAAAATGCCTATACATATATTGCAAGCGCCACACACACAAGAGACAGAGAAAGCCAGAGCGAGTGAGTGAGCACACTGATCATGGCGTTAGGAAGCCAGGCCCCTGCTGTGCCACTAAGTAGGTATGTGACTTTGAGTATAACTCTCTAACAACACTTTGACTCTGATAACTGATTTGAAAACCTGACTTACATGATCCCTAAGAAAACAAGTTTTTGCGAAGAGGCAAAGATTTTGAACACATACTTTTCTAAGTATTGTACTGCTTATAATGCCATGAAAATCGAGCCCTTTAGTTGCCCCATAGCATACTAAACTGGCAGTCATATGTGTTCAGATTCTAATCGTGTATATAGAGGATCCTTCTACTTGAACCAGAGTTATTGTTTGGGTGTGGTCCGAGTCTTTGCTGTATTAGTTGGAGTATTATTATGTTCCTGTTGTGTATTAGAACCACTCAACCACAGTCTATTTAGTGTCAGTTACTATTTATTTTTCAGAATTTTTGGAGCAGGGATTCATTTTATTGTTTCTTTTGATAAATTGTAAACACTCTAATAATAGAGTCAACAATATGAAGAAAAAAGTAACTAAATGTCTAGTATTCTTACAGAATGATTGATAAAACTGATGAATTGATAAATTAAATTTCTCAGCTGTAAACTTATTGGTCCATCATAGAATAGTTATCCTGTAGAAGAATTATCTAAAGTTTGCATAGCAATGCTCTTTTTCAGTTACGCATTGGCTTAGGATTGAAGACTGGATTAAAACATTTGGTGAGCATTGAAGGAATTGAGCATCATCTGAGATTGATAGATGCTATCACATCAGGATCCTACAGCTGTTTCAAGCATTCTGTTTATAGTCTCTACTGTGGCTCACTTTACTTATATATGCTAGTCCTATGCATCATATATTGGATTTAAGACATCTTAATATTTGGAAAATTAATAATTAAGTTCTAGATTACCTGTGATTATTTCTGCAGTTATTTCTTTTAAACAAAACACCTAAGTAGAGTTTTTCACCCTAATTCTAAAAGTTAATTTTATTTAGCCCCAGGAAATTTCGGAAATATGGTACAATATTGTTATTAAATATTGTTACATTTGAATAATAAAACAAAACTGACATAGCCATTTAAAATATATACTGAACATCTCATTTCTTAATAGTCGAAGTACTCTTTCAGTAACTTATGTCAGTTACTGTGAAAACCGAAAATCTGTTTGTAGATTGATCATAGAGCGCTGTGATTGTGTGTGCGCGTATGGAGGCCTGGGGACGGTGTGGACTGTCATTCTCTCCTCATTATTTGAACCTGTCATTGAAACTGCAGTCTATAAGGCCTGCCAGCTGGTCAGAGCTGATTCTCCTAGCATCCCCTAGTGCAGTTGTGCAGGATGATGCTCAGCTTTTCACATGGTTTCCGGGGGTTTGAACTCGTGTCCTCTTGCTTATGCAACAAGCTGTTGGCTGAGCCACTGTCTCCCCAGACCTGCAGAACATCTTTTAATAAAAAGTTGAATTTAATTTTAATGCTTTATTACATTAAATTAGTAAGAAATACCTCTGGTTTTTATATAATAGAAACATACTCCTTCAAAAACTTCTTCTTTAACATTTATTTATTTTGTGTGTGCATGTGCATGCTAAGGGATTCATGTTAGTCATAGGACAGCTTGTGGGAAATAATTCTTTCTTTGATCATGTGCAGTCTCGGGATTGAACTCGGGCCATCAGGCTTGCCTGAAAGCACCTTTACCTGTTGAGTATCCTGACAACCCAGAAACCCTCTTCTCACGTAAAATCGTGTTCGGGCATATGGACCTAGCATGTTGTGTAAATAAAAATGATTGAAGCTATTGTATTAGGGTATTTTTTAATTTTGGAATTGATACTAAATTATTTATGATAAATTAGAATTTAGATCAAAATAAATATCTGGATCATTCTAGAGCTTTGGTATGTCACAGAATATCCTAACTGCAGAGATCCACTAAGTAACAGATGCTGCCTGGTAATCTTCTGCAGTGTGACTCCAAAAATCATCTTTTGATTATGCACCCATCTGTGCTGTTTGATGCAGTAAAAGACTCTTCATAAGTGGAGAGGCTCCTTTCTCAGTGGACTGATTCTTTATATCAGCACTAAACATGGAACTTTTCTTCAGTTGAAATTTACTTCAAGTCAGAAATAGGTTGAGATCATTACCCAATATTTCCTAAAGTGGCCATTCAGCTATGAATCCTTTGAAAATTCAAAAAGATGCTGGGTGAATCTTGATAATGAATTGACTTTTGTAAATCTTAGTTTGTGTACACAACCTAACAATAAGACATTGTAGCAGACCATGTTTGACTTTAGCCCAATAACGCTCACTAATAAGAAACATTTGAATTATGTGTTTGTCTAAACCATAATCATTTATATAGTCCATATATAAATTTTTATATAGTGGGTTTATATTTTATATAATAGTGATTGATTTTATAACTCACGTCTGGTAGAAATCGTCGGTGGGGCCTACCTTTCAATTAGGTTTTCACAATGTGAACATGTTCTCAGCTCTCCTATATGCAGCACAGGGAACAGTCACATTAGATTTTTTCATCTGAATCTTATCTTTTTTTTATTCATTGGTTCACTGGATTTAAATTCATTGGATTTAAATACTTGTTCCCCAACAGAACCAAAAAATCTGGGCCTAAGGGTCTTTTCTGAGACTGCTACTCCAAACAAGGACCATTCATGGAGATAACCTAGAATCCCTGCACAGATGTAGCCCATGGCAGCTCAGTGTCCAAGTGGGTTGCCTAATAAGGGGAACAGGGACGGTCTGACATGAACTCGGTGGCTGCTCTTTTATCACCTCCCCCTGAGGGGGAGCAGCCTTACCAGGCCGCAGAGGAAGATTCTGAAAGACAGTCCTGATGAGACCTGATAGGCTAGAGTCAGAGGGAAAGGGAGGAGGCCCTCCCCTATCAGTGGCCTGGGGAAGGGGCATGGGAGGAGATGAGGGAGGAAGGGCAGGGTGGGGAGGAGACAACTGTGGGGCTACAGCTGGGCTACAAAGTGAATAAACTGTAATACATAAAATATTATATTAAAAATAAATACTTGTTCCCATAATTAAATACTCTGTTTTTATATAAATGTACTTATATAAATTTATACATAAATTTATGTAAATTATAAATATTTACATAATATAAATATGTAATATAAATATAAATATTTGGGTGTGTTCCTGAAGATTAAATCTATGGCCTTAAATGTAATAAGCTGAAGTTGCTTTTTTTTTTCCTTTTGGTCAGGTAAATTTTTTTCCTTTACAATTTATTCATTATATATCCCGATTGAAACCCCCTCCTTATACACCCCAAGTTCCACCCTTCCTCTTCCTCCCATCCCCTTCCCCTCGTCCACTGAAAGGGGGAGCTCTCCACCATTGCCACCTGCCCAGAGCTTGTTAAGTTTCATCAGGATCCTCTTCCTCTGTGGCCTGGCAAGGCTGCATCATCAGGGGCGAGTGATCAGAGAGCAGTCAACTGAGTTCATGACACAGGCAGCCCCTGCTCCCCTCCCTCAGAGATCCGGATGCAGAGTGAGCTGCTGATTGGCCACATCTGCGCAGGGATCTAGGTCCTCTCCATGAGGTCCTCCCTTGGTGCATCAGTCTCTGCAGGCCACCCTGGGCTCAGATCTTTTAGTTTTGTTGGTCTCCTTGTGGGACTCCTATTCCCTCCGTGTCCCTCTAATCCCACCCCCTCTCTTCCGCCTTAATACTCCCTGCACTCTGCCCAAGGTTTGGTTATGGGTCTCAGCATCTGCTTTGATACACTGCTAGGTGGAATCTTTCAGAGGCCCTCTGTGGTAGACTCCTGTTCTGTTACTTGTTTTCTCCTACTTCCAATGTCCATTCCATTTGTCTTTCTAAGTGAGGATTGATCCTCTTACCCTGGATCCTCGTTCTTTATCTTCTTTAGGTGTACAGATTTCAGTATGTTTATCCTATCTTATAGGTGTAGTTCTCACTTATAAGTTAGTATATACCATGTGTGTCTTTCTGCTTTTGGGATACCTCACTCAGGATGATCTTTTCTAGATCCCACCATTTGCCTGCAAATTTCATGATTTACTTGTTTTTAATTGCTGAGTAGTATTCCATTGTGTAAAAGTACCACAATTTCTGTATCCATTCCTCCATTGATGGAAGAGTATATTCTTTAATCGTGAGCCATGGATACCTTTTTAAGTATAGTGTTTGTGATAGTATTGCTTTGAAGATTATTTAACATTTAGCAATTCAAAGAAATTAGAATTAGAATCTTAAGTCATTGGATTCTCTAATCTGTTATAAATTAGAGATAGGTTTTAATCTCAAAGACATGTAGAAATTATATTTAAGACATTTACTGGAGGCTGTGTGCCATGTACATACCACCACATGCATACCGTGAGCACCAACTGAATGCGTAGACAGAACATCAAATGACTGTAACAGTCCTCAGGGTCCCTTACATTCTCAAAGATGAACAGATCCTTCTTGGATACTAACCTCCTTAAGAACTCAGCTCCTCTGTTTGCTACTCTGTTCTCTCAAATTAGCAGTGTCTGACAAAACATGATCCATGTTTAGAGCCTACTGAGTTACCTAATGATGAAAAAAAAAAACAAAAAATCAACCGAAGTGAGTAGATATCCCTTTAAAAGAAATTTATGGTATAATATATATATTTATATATGTATGTATGTATATATACACATACATTTGAGACAAGATCTCACTGTAGTTTTGGCTGGCTGAGAATTCGCTATGTAGAATAGGTTGGGCTTGAACTCACAGTGATCCTTCTGCCTCTGAAATGCCAGAATTAAAGGCATGCACTGCCTCACCTAGCGCAAGAATATATTTTTAATCATGAGCTAGCATGTTTGTTACCATTCATTTGAGATACTTTCTGTAATTTGTTAGGTTTCCTGTTCTCTCTTGTGAAGTGGTATTTGTTGGTGATGGTATATAATTAGACTTTATAGCTTCCTAATGTAAAACGATTGTCCTATTACCTTGCAGTTACTACTAGTATCCAGTAGGTGGAGATATTGTGTACTTCAGGTTTAAAAAGATTTCACAGTGGTGTGGTTGGTTAATGTGTTACCTGTGATGTTTAGAATGACTGTGTCTTTTAAAGTATAGATCATGTTTTGCCTTTTCCCTACATATATTTCAGAATAAACACATTCCGTATTGGAAAGTGAAATAAGATAAATATATAAGCATTACATATTCAGTTATTATATGTTTTAAATGTGAGGGGAAATAATAAAGCAAGATTAAAACAAATACTTCTTCCAGTTCAGGAAAAGTGAAAATTACGTTATTTGTGAATGACAGCCTGAAGTACATGTCTAGCTTTATACAAACCACTGTTTCCTGATTTATTCCCTACTTGGGATAAATGTGGCATTGAAACTGCATGGAAACTGGCAGGGTGGCCCGAATGGTCAGAACTTACAGGTCTAACGATGGGCACTGTGTGAGCCCAGATCTGTGGCACATGCTTTTATCCTGGCAGTCAGAGAACTAAGGGAAGAGGGTGGATTTCTAGTGAACAAGAATGTTTTTTTTCTAAGGAAAAATAATCCTTATGTCTACATAATTCTTTAGAAGCAAACAACCGTAGCAATCTCCTTATGGGTACACCTTTATATATTTTGATAGTAAGATGGACAAGTTAGGCCCTCCACTTCGAACTGGAAGACATGTGCAAAGGTTGTATGACAGTGATACAAAGTCAGACAGTGCCTCCAAAAGACATGAGTTATTACCCATTTACAAGTAAGTATAATGCAGTTTGGTTGGTCTTTATCAGATATTTCATACAGGCTTTATGTTATAGAATACTGTACTTACCTTACCTTCTACGTAAAAATAATCTTCCCTTAATCATTTTCAGCCATTTTAGTGCTAAATGACCTTCAGAGCCATAAACTATTTTTGTTATTATTAAGAGTTTCTATTCAAATTAACATTGATCATGTCTTTTATTCTGTTTAATGTTAATTTTAAAAGTTATTGTGGCAGTCACCTTTAACAGTTATTCTTGTGTAGGCCAAATTACATAGTCAAGCAGATGATGAACTATAGCTGGAGGAAAAGGAGCCTAGAAAAGCAGACCTGGCATCCATAGTCCTTTGTTAGTTGTTTATAAGTCCCAGCCCCACATGATACACAAAAGAGGTATGAGATGGCTGGATACAGACCTCTCTGTCCTGGCATGCTGGCCAAGAAGACTGGCAGTTGCATCTGTCTTGAAACTCTTAGTAGCATGAGATTTCAGGAGTCACAGGTTTGGGCTGCTGATATCTATCAATTTTAGTCCCTAGTTTTAATGATGAAATTAGACTGTAACAAGTGAATAACTGTTTAAATTTTTTAAATATATTAACAAAGTTAACAGTGCATCCTGCTTATTACTCATCATGAAATATAATGGTAAATTTAACTAGGCATGCAATGAAACAGTTACAGGAGAAGATTCTAACAACATCTTTGCTTCTCATTAGTTAGAGATCATTTGTAGAAGGAAGACACTGTGTTTTGATCCTTGAGTTGATACAGCTATCAGGGGAGATTGTCTAGGAAAAAGATGAAGTGTGATGTCATAATTAATTTTTTTAAATATGTTTGAACTATCGCACATAAAATTCATATATAGGCTTAGGGTAAATACTTACTAGGTTGTGACCAGAAAGAAAGTTAATTTGAGTATGTGATAACATGTTAAGAGTTGATCAGAATAGTTCTTACAGTCAGATTTCATCTCTTAGAAGATATTGGAAAAACAGTAGTCATAAAATACCATAGCTATTTAGGTTGATAATCTTATTTTCCTTTAAATATATATTTAAGTTTAATCATTTAAAAATCTAATATATTTATAGATGTTATTCAAGGTATATTTTATCTGTGTATCTTAGACATAGTATACAAAGCGATAATATATCCAAAACAACACTTGTAGAGCTTAAAAAAAAGAAGGAAAAAAACTATTCAAACTATTCAAACTCCGTTTGAATGCCAATCTTTGACTTTTTTGTTGTTGTTTTTAATATGGAGATCAACTTAGGCATGATTCCAGTTCTGCTTTATAAAAGCAGAATAGAATAAACCTCACAGGGGCATTTGAAGGACTCTTTGGTAGCTCATCAGTGCACCAAGGTGGTCTTTTCTTGCTGAAGAAGTAACTACTCAGAGCAACCATTAAATTGTAGCGCTGTGTATGGAATGTAGAATCTGTAGTGTTGGTCACTTATCAGGTACTAATCTAGCTACATACAGTAGTGCAGCCTACATAGTCTCAAAACACAGGCTTTCCAAGCTGGGCATGCTCTAATAATATCTCAAAAACAAATCAGATGTCAGATCGCAGGGAATGATAACTTCGTGTTTAGCATAGTGAGTATTTGAAGGATAGTTACAACTTGTGTGCAAATTATTTAACCTGTTAGGGTACTTCTGACTTTACCATGTAAAGAAATAGAGTAGTAAAAATTGCAGTCAAAGATTGGTAATGTGAAAAGAATTCTTACAGTTTGTTTTCCATTTATATTAAAAAATGGTTTGTTTGCAAAATGAGCTTAGTCCTTAATGAAGAGGAGGGGACTGCTGCCTGACGGGCTCTCAGAATCTTGACTGTGCAGCACATCCGTGGAGTCACATTGCTTAAGTTACTCAAGGGCTCTTGCTTTCTTTATCTCATCTAGCATGAAGTTATTTACTGGAATTAAATAACTTACTTATGCAATACCGAAGTGTAATTAGTGTGTAATAGTCACTAAAGTTAGTGTATGGTGGCAGCAGCAATAGGAGTAACATAAGCAACGTGCCGTGTTTTATATGAGTTTATATTTTAAAACCTTTTTGTAATGTAAATGGTCAGTTTACCAGTGAGGAAGCTCAAGTCATCATTACTGTTACTATTGTTATACAAAGCTGATCAGTAACCGTGGACTTTAATTGAAATTTATATAAATTTCGTAGCCTCTCATGCTAATGTTTTATCAAAATTCAGATGTATAAGGTTTTTTGATTCTTAAAGTCTCCCTTATATTAGATATTTCAGTCTGTACAGTTGGTGAGATTAAATTTTTATTTAATTTTAGTCATTGTAAGAACTTGCATAAAATGAATATTGTCATTTAAAGTAGCAAGCAGATTTTCTTATTTTAACCGTATTCTGTATTCTTAGACTAACAATAATGCTTGTGTTATGTTTGCTTAAGAGTTGTCTACCAACAGTTAACAGTGTCCATGTTGTGAGCAGTTATGAGGCTTTTTAACTAGGCTTTTAGAAACTTTCTATGAGGCATAAGAAATATTTGAATCTGTTTGGTACCTTATGAAGGTAATGTTATAGTAACCATGAATATTCACTAATTCTGCTTGTTTTTAGATTAAAAATTCTTACTTGGAGGGAAGTTACTCTGAACTCTTCAGCTTCTGTTTTAATTCCAATGTAAAAAAGTAAATCAAGAAATGTTAAATTCAATATTTTTTCATCATGTTGTCACTTTCTCTCTTCCAGAGCTAACATCAAATCTCGAAATACTACACCTCCTAGTTTGGCAAGAAATTCTGCAGCAGGTGTGCTTACCAACAAAAGAAAAACTTTTACTGATAGCTACATAGCCAGGTTTGTTTAGCTATTGCAGTAAAATTCTGTACACAAAAATAGATAACATGCTCTTGATAATTGGATGTTTTCTTTATTATAGAACTCAATATGTCTTTCAAATTGACAAGAAGTTGTTGAGACCTGAATACTGTTTTCTTATACTTTTTAATTGTAAATACTGAAATACTTCTTGTTCATTTTTACTAGATATACGTACCCTTTCCTTCTTCTCTCGCATGTTTAAATATCAAGCATAATATTACCTGTGTGAATAGACCTTATGAATACCACTGTTGTAATTTTCCACATTTTTACATTTAAGGCTGTAAAAACTTTATATATGTAGAAACACACACTCAGAGGGAGGGGTGGAGGAAGAGAAGGAGAGAAAGAGAGAGAGATTTTGAATGAAAGGATAAAGAGAAAAATGGAAAAAAGAGAATTAAAAGAAAAGTTGAACATTAGTAGCAAGTTTGTCCATAAGAGATGTGTCACAAGACCCTGTACACAGATGAGCTGCGAGTTGCCAGCTAGATTTTGAAGTTTGTTGTAGTGGGGAGCAATGGCTGTATGCATATGGTTCATGATGTCTATCACGTTAAATCAAACAAACCGCCTACATTTTCTCTAAAGAAAGTATACTTAGCCTTAAAATTTCTCCCAGGGAGCTTCATGAGGAAGATACTGTGTAACACTCTGGCTTATAGTAAATAATATTCTTACTATAAACGTGGAATAATTTCATAGTGTGTTTCACTGTAGACCAAGGATATTCTACCCTACGATTTACTCCAAAATTGTGATGTGTATATATATATTATATATACACATATATATATATATTCTCCAGAATTCTGGTTTAACCCAGGGATAGGTTCAAATCCTGTCTTCTCAATCTTAACTGCCTATCAGAATGATCTGCAAGCTTCTGAACACTGAAGTGATTTTGAGATCTTTTGGTTTAGAGAGTGGGCATTTGTGCATCTGTCATGTAAAGAGCTTTCAGCGTGATGCTTTGCGTAACAGTGATGTGAACGGCAGTGAAGCAGTGAATTATTGTGTTTCCAGCTGGATCCTGGAACAAACACTGTTTTTTGTTTCTGCATATCAAGACATGAGCCTTCGAGATATGAAATGTGGCTTTACTGCAATACGTACACAAGTTTACTTATGTATCTCTATATATTTTGAATGAAGGTTCAGAGTGGGATTAACATTCTCTTAAATTTATGAAAACTAAAATCATCTGTGCACCCTATACTTCAGTATTATAAAATGTCGGATTCAGAGAAGTGACCAAAAGAAAAAAAAATGCTAACAAGCAGGAGCAGAATTTTCACAATAGGAAACGCAGTTTTCTTAAATGATCGATAGTTGATAAAAACCCAGTTACTCATTGACTTTTTAACAGTTTTACATGTCAGGCGTTAACAGTTTTATTACCGTAGCAGTCCAGGATATCTGAGATCTTTTTTTTTTCCTTAGAAAAATAACAGATTTCTCAGTCTCAAAATTGTTCTTGGAGAAACACCCAGAAATGGGGGATAAAATTGTAAATCTGTTATTATGTATGTGTATATATGTACTGAAAGACCAATTATCAAGTAAATATAATTCATACTTAGTATTTTTTTGATGAGAGATTGGTATATTAAAAATTATTAAAATCTTTTTCTCAACAAGCAGGAAATAGTTTTTATAAAATTGTGAATACACAAATTTAAATTACATGAGAATAAGTTTAAAGACAATGAAAAATTTTTGACATAAAAATTTAAAACATTAAATGATACTGAAGAACATTTAAGTAAATATAATATACCCTTTTCATAAAATAGAATATTTAATTCCAAAAATTCATCTTATAAAGCTGATGAATCACTCGCTGTGCCAATCGCTGCATTAGTATACAAAGTTGTTTTTAAATAAGGAATAACAAACGAATCTTGGTTAATCATTTTGAAAATATGTATGAAGAACAAAGGCCTAAAATTAAACAGGACAAGGAAGAAAACAGTATTGTGAATGAAGCATGACATTACAGTAGTTCTGATGGTTTGATAGTAATTCGTATATAAAGAAATAGAATAAAGTGATCAGAGGTAAAGACTTTAGTCACGCAAATGACTAGAAATCTGCCCCATTTCAGAGGAAGCAATGCAGATGTCTGAGTATTCTGGAATTAACAGACTTACACATATGGGGAAAATCAGTTATGATGCTGGGCATGTAGACCAGTGATTAGAGCCCTGGCTTTTGCATAAGTGCATACAGCTGTTCACAACACACGTGCACAGACACACACAAACACCAGTAAATTAGTTCCTAGTAAATTAAATGCCCCAAAATGGAAAGAAAAGCCATTTAAGGTTTTGGAAAAACAGGAAGTCATTATCTGAGATAGGAAGGGATTTCTTGAATAATTTAGTAAATACTGATTTATAGTAAAAGATATATTTGATCATGCAAAAAGTGAAAAAAGTTCTGCAAAAGCCTGAGATAAATTAAAATTATACAACATATTGGGTGAGGAGATTACTATATACAGCCAAATGTGACATTGTGACACTACATTGTCATTTACAATGTTCATTTTTGAGAACAGTGCAGTTGACTTATCAAAAAATAGAAAAAAAACTTACAATATTTTAATAAGCTTGTGATTTGTGTTGGGTCCTATTTATAGCTGTCTTTGGCTACATGAGGCCCACAGTGAGGTGAACTTGCTTGACTGACAAGGATCTGTGGAGATTTTCTACACATACAAGAGTAAGGATGAACCCATGTAACCAATAGCTCTGGGGCTTGAAGAATAGAGGGCAGGAATAGAGGCATATTGCCAGTAGAAGAAATACCAGTGCCAGAGAAATGTGAAAAGAGTTTTAGCCTCAAGCCTCATGAGCAGGAGTATATATATATATATATAATGAGATGTATAAAGGTAACCATTTTATACTTCCAGGTGAACTAAAGACAACCTCTTCACAAAAACACATTGGTAGAAAATGTGATAATGAAGACACTCTGTGGTCCCAGTTAGAGCAAACATTGACTAACAGTTATGTACAGCATTTAGTAATGCCTAGTAAAGGTGAAGTTTTAGTATTTACATGAATTATTTACTAATGGGTGCTCATGTTGAGTACTTAAATGATCTTTTACATTTTGAATTCGTAATGTGCTTCACTGCGGAAAGCTGGTTTATTTTATTACTTTCCCTTGATTAGTGTCATTCAGTTGTTGTGTTTGTGGTTTGTAAGGGTTATACCAAGCTGTAGGTTACTCTCCACATTTGACAGTGTGTGTGTCTCCCTTCAGAGAACTTTGGCGATTGTACAAACTATTCCTCCTGGGACTACAATCAGGAGAGTATAGCATATTAGAACACACGAGTTACTTCATTTTCATCTCACAGTTTTAAGTCCATAGCAGATTTTTGTGGAAAGTCCAGTAATTTGTTGTCAGCTCCAAGTTGTATTTTTATAAAGGAGCTGCTCAAATTGGGAGTGTCTAGAGTTTCACAGACAGTAAATACTCTGAAAAAATTCAGTAGTGTTCTTCTCACCAGTGATTTTGGAGTTGCCTTTATGCTGATTTTAAAGTAAAGAGCGTGTTCTCAGCACACCGGCCTGGAGGACAAGGAGAGATGTTCTTATGGAACCAATAGCTGCTTTTCCCAGTTCGCAGTCCTCACCAGCAGTGTCTGAATTCCTCGTGTAGTGTCTGTCCTGAGTCCTTTATAGCTTCAAGCTTTAATTCTTTTTCATAATGTGTGGCTGAGACGTGGCCCAGCAGCTAGGAGCACTAGCAGCTTTGCAGGAGAACCTGGGTTCAAGTCCCGGGATCCACATGGCAGCTCGCAACTGACTAACTCAGGTTCCTGATGCCCTCATTTGACCTACACATGTGGCAGGCATGCACGCCGTGCACAGGCAAGCACTCATAAAATAATAATAAACTTGTTTTAAAAAACAGCCATAATGGGGCTGGAGAGATGGCTCAGGGCTTAAGAACACTGGCTGTTCTTCCAAAGGTCCTGAATTCAATTCCCAGCAACCACATGGTGGCTCACAACTATCTGTAGTGAGATTGGGTGCCCTCTTCTGGTATGCAGGCACTCATTCAGGCAGAATGCTATATAAATAATAAATTAATTAATTTTAAAAAAGCCAAAATGTAACCACCTTTTTGTTCTTCACATGCATTACTCTATTTGCTAACATTTATCATGAGAGCACATGAACAGTGGTTTTTATGTATCATAATAATATAATTAAGATCAAAGTAAATAAGATAAATTGGGAAATATCACCCTTGGCCATAACCTGTGGCCAAGGAAAGATCTGGAACTTGAAGGGCTCTGTCTGCCTGGGGTTGTGTTCCAGTTTTATGTTAAAATGGTCTTTTGTTTGTTTGTTTGTTTTCCAGAAAGGACATTGTGAGTACCTTTGTGTAGTGAAAGGTGACAAACACAGTAACGAAAGGCATGGTTGTATGTGCTTATCAGGGCGTCTCCAAGGGAGAACCACTTGAAATTAAGTCTTTTTGTGTGGAGTTTGTTTTTGTTTGTTTGTTTGGGACAAGATCTATATAGCTTAGTTGGCCAAGAACTCACTTTGTAGCTGAAGCTGGCCTGTTGCCTGTACCTTGCATGCTAGAATTACAGGGGTGCACCACCATTCCTGACCCAAAGATTGTTTTATAAATTGAACGAGAGGAATAAGGTTTTAGTTTCTATATATTAATAACTCCCTGTTCTTTACTGGGTAATGGTACTAACTACTGATGTGAGTGAAATTGATTCTGCACCTCTTTCTCTACTTCTGTAGGCCGGATGGAGACTATACATCTTCAGTAAATGGTGGAAACATTAAAAGCATGGAGGGAAACTCATCTGGACATTTACCAAAATTCTGTCATGAATGTGGGACAAAATACCCTGTTGAGTGGGCAAAGTTCTGCTGTGAATGTGGCATTCGAAGAATGATTCTGTGAACAGTCTCAAAAGCTAAGGGGCCAGGTTCAGAATATAATGATTATTGCTGCTTGACAGCCAGGGCACTTTTTCCTGTGCTAAAGCTCTTTACAATACCTTAGTCTTTGGAACATAGTCCTTAGGCTGTGTAATGTCTTTATATATATGTATGTATATATATTCTGTATATAATAAATCTCATTCCTCCAGCCCGTGCCACTCACGTACGTGTTAAAAAACAAGTTGATATGAGATCATTGTCTTTGGTGTTGCTCTTCAGTTGTTTAAATACATTAGTGTACTTGCACAAGCTTTCCCACTCTATTGATGAACCTTGTGAGCTTTAGGATAATCACATCTCTCAACAAGAAATCAGAAGAGATGCTGTCATTGATGCCTGTCACCAGTAGCATCATAGGAGGATGGGGTACTGGAGATTCTGTTACTGAAGAGAATGTTGTTTATTAGCAATTGATGTGAGGTCATTTTCACAACTGAACTCTTTAGCAACTAGTGTTAAATGCCTAAAAAATGATGAAAAGGAAAACCTGAGGTCCATGTTGCCTGTAATTTCATGGATTTTTAGTTACACAACCTAATTAAATTAGTAAATATATAATCCTCATTCTGTGAACATGTAGCTATGCAATCTCCTTTTCAGAAGTAACTGAGCATTTAAATGCATCTTACTCTACTTATAACTGAATGATTAAATTACCTCCCTCTTAGTTGGACACATTATCTCTCTGTCAATTGTGTTCTGAGATTTTATTTTCCTTCTTTTGGCATAATTTCTTTGAAGAGTAGTTTTAGTTTATTACTACAGTGTTTGCAGTACTAAACATAGAATTATTTAAGGTACACAGATTTTTTTGTAATATCTGACATGCTTAAAATTTTTATTTCTGTATATGTGTTTATAGGAAATTACTGCATTTCAAAGCAAATCACCCCACCCAATATATAATTGTGGTACTCATTAATTCTGAGCATGCAGGCAAAGCTGTATTTTAGTTCCTTATGGTTCATATAATTGCAAGTACATTGAAAAAATATCTACTTTTTCCTATTCATATTTTCTTAAGTGCTTAATGTTGAAACACCATACTTATTCCAATGAAAGTGTGCTGAAATGTTTTTGTACCTGGCACACATAAGCACAGCTAGAATATATATTTTCTCTTTCACCTGACTGCAGTACGTTTTGGTCACCTCACTTTCAGTGTAACAGTACTTCCTGGTAGGTAGTACTTTGGCTTTGGCAGAGGATGATCCGCAGTCCCATAGTAATCACTGTTCAGTTGAGTCTGAACTTTACCCTAAAAGGGTACCAGCAGCATTTTGTATTGATGTGTTTCCTTCTTGGTTTTGTTTATGATTAAGGATGAATGTAGACATTCATTGGAATTTCATTTCTGAAATTTACTTCTTTCTTTCTGTTTTATTTTACTTTGGGAAGGGATTTTAAACTTGAGGTAGTGAGTTGTCATTCACTTTATGCTTCTTTCTTGTTAGATTTCTCCCCTTGTTTATTCTGTTTGGTCATATTGATAAATTCAAAACTGGTCAGCTTGAGTAAGCAGTAATGAAGACTAGTTAGAAGACTAAGAAGACAATGTAGATTTTCACTTTAGTAACTACTTTTTTAAAATTGGTTACAAATATCTGAACAACTTTTAATTCATCAGTTTGTCTTTATCTAGGAATGAACATTATTTCTTTCAGTTTGTATTTGTACTTAGAGGTAGATAAATCGGTTTTTGAAAAACAGGCACACATTTTTTGTCATTGCCTTTTACAGTAGCAAATAAGTGTTAAAAGCATACTACCAAGAGATGAGCTGGTCAGACACATTCCACTGCGGAGCCCAGAGATCGCTGAAAACACTGTCTGGGAAATACAAATATGGAACCTGTTACAACTACTTTTAACACATTTCTATGGTCCGTACTTTACTCTCATGTTACTGTGTTGTGCAATAGTTTTTAAGGAGTTCCTATGCACCGTTCATTTTTATTTATTTGCGCAATTATTTGCAAGTGTGATAGAATGAAAAATGATTGTAAGGTTAAGTTAAAATGGAAAATTATGTATAGATTATTCTGAAAGGTATTCACTTGAAAAAATAAGACCATTGTGACTGCTGTTGTTTCCTATTCACTGTTTTTTTATTATAAATGATATATTCATTTCAAACCAATAAAGACAAAATATAAGTTGTTGCTTGGTATATTTATTGATATTTTTTTAGAATGATAAGAACAAACTAGAATATAAATAAAGTATTAAAATACCTTTTTTTCTACCATAAGATTTTTAATTGCTATTTCATACCTTTAAGAAAATATTTGTTACAAGTTTTAAAGTATAGAAATTCTGTTTTTATACCCAACAAAGTTTTAAAATTGAAAACAGTGCTATTCTAGGTAAATACTATGTACTTTGGTGGAAAACTATTTGTGATAAATAGTTAAAGAGTAGACCATTGTTTAAATTTTAAGACAAGTGCTATGTCTAATACAAATATGACTATCATATACATTTCATTTCTATTCAGTTTTTTCCCTTGGCTAAAGATGAATGCTTTTTACCTAGGAATATAAGCTCAAAAAATAAAAATCTAATAGGAAAAAAACCTACAAAATTACTTCATTGCAGTAAGAATATTTTTAATATGAGTTCAGTTGATTTTTGAAATGGATTAAAATATTGAGTAGATCTCAGAAAGGGTTAAAGTTAGAGGTAGAACACTCCTTTTTACTTAGAAACATTTTCATTACATATTGAAATGCCTGTGTATATACTTTTTCTTTTATGCGAATTGCTTTTGTTGCCACTAGATGGTGCTTTTGTATAATTTACTGTTACTAGCCTCCAGTTATTTTACAGGTCTCAGAGTTTTCATTTGTGAAACGGGAAATTGCAGAGATTTATGATCAATTTTTGTAGCTTGTGTTAGAAATCCCTATATGGATAGCTGAGAAACTGGTTTAAGCTATTTGGAGCACCACTGTGGGAGTGACTTAAGGAAATACCAAACATCTGTTGCCTGCTAGCTATTGCTGTAGTGTTTGACCTTGGCTGTATGTGAAAATGGCAGGTAAAGATTAAGAGATTTTATTTAGTTGCTAAGAATATACTTGTAAGTTGTGCAAGGAATATTTCAGTTGTGTTAGACTACAAATAAAAAGCTTGAAAATTTTTCATCATATTCTGCTTGCTTCTGCTAGACTATTAGGTGAATTTTATTTAAATTCCACACATTGTAGGCATTCTAAGTGGATGTATAGTATGTTTTATTCTTTATGAAGAAAGTGAAAAGGACTATAGTTTTGAGAATTAGTCACTCAAGTATGACAATCGCTTATCTGGCTTTGCTGGGTGTAAGTGCTGCTTTGTGTTCTAGTTAAGGTACTTTACATTCACAGTAACTTACTGTGAAAGTTACACTTCAATTTAAGGAAAATTTTAAATTAAAGTTTTCTTAATTTTACTCAAGAGACATTTGAAAACCATCTGTTTTGTTTTGTTGTACTCTTCTATGTGAGTTTTATTTTACTTTAAATAAAAATAAACCATAGTTTGAATAGCCAGTAGGTGTTTATCATGCTACTGTTGACCCACATGTTAACACAGCTTTGAAATAATTCAAAAATCTTCTGTACTGTGTTTGTTTCCCAACTATTTTTGTCAAGAAACATACTTCTAAAAAGTAGGAAGTTATTTTGTTTACCAGTCTCCTCTAACTTATAGTGCCTGTAGGGAAATTTCATGTAAACCTCACAAGAAATGAGTTTTAAATTTTATATTAAACACTAATTTCTTAACTCTTTGTAAAAATGGCCATTTAGCAAGTATTTCAACACAATAAAACAATTTTAGGAGCATAGTAGAGTATAAGATAAAATCAAAACACCATTTAAGTGAGCATTGTGTTTTCTGCCCTTTTAACACTTTATTTCTGTGTCTCTAGAGTAGCTGATGTTCCCTGATGCTGTTACCAGGAAACTCTTTATTATGGATAAGAAACTTAAGACTCAACCCCACCCCCATTGCTTAAGTAGGAAGACAGTGGGCAATGTGAGAAATTAAACATTGCCTAAGTAATATTTAAAGGTGAATATTTAGATGTGTGGTAGTTTTAAACTTAAATCTCCTTACCATTTTTGATGAACATTTTGCATTCTTAGAGCTAGTCTCTTGAAAATCCTCCTGTGTTTGGTGAGTTTTCTGCCTTAATTCTCAACACCGCTGAATCAGTTACCTTAGCTTTCCACCCTTTCTCGTAGTAAGAGTATGATTTTGGCATTAGTAGACAACTAAGCAGGTCTGTATTTAGTATTCTCCAAAAGAAGAGAACTGTAGAAGTATTATGTGTACATCTAGGTGTATATACATTTTACTATACATATGTGTGTGTACTTGTTTAAATACACAAGGAATTACTGAATTTATCTTCCACATCAGAGGCTGACTATTCCCATCAGAGTTCATATCTGAGTCCAACAGAGACTGTAATCTGGAGAGCTATGGAAATTAGCAGCTGCTCACTTCAGTCATCGAAGGAACTCCAGTCCAGCGGTGAAGGCCCAGCAGTCCGTGGATGTTACTCATGAAAGTTCACATTCAAACACTAGAAAATCTAGAGTCTGATATCAAAACACCCATGATATTAAAACTAAATAAGTTAAATTTAAATAAATTTATTTTTAAGGCACCTCTAATTAGGAACCTTGCATGTGCATATATCCACACATTATCCTTTTTGTTTGTTTTTTGTTTGTTTTGTTTTACCCAGGGATTCAAATAAGACCTTAGACCTGGTTTTGCCTGTCATAAAGGTGGCTCTTTTCCAACCAGCACACTGATCAGCTTGCCAGTACTTAACTGGAAGCACCCCCTACAGGTCATCGAACAGCATACTTTACCCACCGACCAGCAAGATAAAACATCACAGCTGGGTTGTGGAGCTATGTACAACAACTAACAGTCTCCGTTCTCCACACATGATGGTGGGGTATGGAAAGAGACAGCGAGTTTTAAGAATAGCAAAAAGGTAAGAGGCAGCCTTGTGTCGGGCCTGTTCCCTGTGGGACCCCCTGAGCTGACTGGCCTAGACAGACCCAAATTTGCTTTGCTTTTGACTGGACATGTCTGCCTGGCTTTCCCAGAGATTCTCTTAATTATTCAATAATGTTTAATAAAATAATCACATTTAGCTAGCTTGGGATCAGCTCTTACGTATGTAAAAATTTCAACCAATGTCTTAACTCATGATTCCCTTTTGCAATGTGTGGGGTTCTGGAAATCGTTCTTAAATCTATATTGTTTAGTAGGAACTCTGTATAACACTGAACTGAGCGAGACACCTTCCTCATCTTAAGGATGGTGGTAGATAATCACAAACCAAATTTTTAAAAAATGGATCTTGACTATACCTCTATCGATATTGTAGGACTAATTTATTAGATGATTATCAGTACTATATAAAAAAATCTTTGCCAAGATGTATGATGCTAAGCATGCTCTTAGTATGTTATGTAATTGGCTAACAATACTTGAATATATTAGGTGCAGTGAACAAGAAGGTAAGAAATCGTGGCAGTTTTGAATTTTAGAAATTCTGATGGAGGAAGATTGTACATAAAGATGGATAAAGAGAGATAATAGGAGGCTGTGACACTGCTGTGAAGAGCACTCAGGTATGGGAGTGGATTAGAAAGAAGATGGGAAAGGGAGAAAAAGTAAGTCACTTGCTGGATGAACATTTTGGAACTAATGCATTACGAAAATAATATTTGAAGACAAGCCTTAAAACAAGGTGTCCTGGCTTTTTATGCACTTGTTTATTTACCTTAACTTCAAGTTGCTTCTGCCAAGGAATATTCAATAGTCTTGAAGCATGGGAGAAACTGGTGCTTCCCGAATGGGGTAAACCTTAAGGGGAAAGGTACACACTTGGGGGTGGGAGTGTAGCTTCCTCAACAGAGTGCTTGCCTAGCGCACAAAAAGCCTTGGAGCACAGCGTGAAGTGAGCTTCAGTGACTCAGACTGGTAATCCTCGCACTTGGGAGCTGAAGACAGTAGGATCAGGAAAACAATGCTTCCTCGATTATATAAGGAGTTTGAGGCCAGACTGGATATATCAGACTGTCTAAAGTTCAAATAAACAAAAGGAAAAGCCAGACTATGATGATTTATTCAGAGTAAGATGGGAATAAGACAAATGACGTGATTTTAGCTAGACATGTATTCTAAGTGTATATTTTTTGATATCTAGTTGATGACAAGCAAAAGCAGTTGTCTTTACTGGGATATTTTGTCTTGTCTTTTGGTTTGGTTTGGTTTTAGTTTTTTTGTTTTTTAATTTTTTTTACAATTTATTCATTTTATATCCTGATTGTTGCTCCCTCCCTCATCTCCCCAAATCCCATTCTCCCTCCCTCTTTCCCTCTATCCCCTTATCCTAGTTCACTAAAAAGGAGAGTTCTCTTCTCCTGCCATCTGACCCTAGCTTATCAAGGATCATCAGGACTGCCTCGAACCTCTTCCTCTGTGGCCTAGTAAGGCCACATGGCCAGGGGGAGGTGATTAAAGAGCAGGCAACCGAGTTTATGACAGAGGCAATCTCTGCTCCCCTTACTCGTGTACCCACATGGAGACTGAGCTGCCTATGGGCTACTTCTGAGCAGGGATCTAGCTCCTCTCCATGTGTAGCCCTTAGTTGTTATATCAATCTCTGCAGGCCACCTTGGGCCCAGATTTTTTAGGTTTTTTTGGACTACTTGTGGAGCTCCTATCCCCTCCAGGTCCTTCTATCCCCCGGTTCTTCCATGAGACTCCCTGCTCTCTGTCCAAACTTTGGCTTTGAGTCTCAGTATCTGCTTCCATTCCCTGTTGTGTGGAGCATTTCCAGAGGACCTCTATGGTAGGCTCAGTCCTGTTCTCTCTCTCTCCCACGGTTTCTGATGTTTATCTTGTTTGCCGTGGAAACAACTTAGGATGTCCCTCAATGGAAGAATGGATACAGATATTGTGGCACATTTACACAGTGGAATATTACTCAGATATTAAAAACAAGGAAATCATGAAATTTGCAAGCAAACTGAAGAAACTAGAAAAGATCATCCGGAGTGAGGTAACCCAGAAGCAGAAAAACACACATGGTATAAACTCACTTATGAGTGGATATTAGACATATAATACAGGATACCATAGTAAAATCTACAGACCTAAAGAAGCTAAACAACAAGGAGGACCCTATGGGGGATGCTTAAATCTCATTCAGAATATCTTGTTTTACTGTGAAGGCAAAGTTTATTCATTGATGATGCTTTTTCAATATACTAAACATTCATAAATAAGCATGCCTTTCTTATTTCCTCATTAATTCTATGATATTTTTAAAGGGATTTTCACTGGTAAGGGACAGAGGTCCCTCCAATCTGTTATCTTGAGAAAAGGATTTTGCAATAAATTTCATGTGGATTAGAAATGCTTTGACTCTCTTAGTTCAAATGTCTATTCTTCATTCTAGTAATGCTTATGCTTCCCTATTCCTCCAGCTTACCAATACCCAAGGTAACTTCACAACTTTATTTCATACTTATTTAGTGCAAGTTCATGTGATTCACAGTGACCCATGGCAGGTGAGTCAGTATACTTACTAAACAATAATAACATAACCTACAAATAGCTGAATCTTACTTTGTTGCCCAGGGCAGCTTCAAAATGCAGGAGTCAAGGAATTCTCCTGTCTCAACCTCCTACAAATGTACATCCGTGTTTCCTGCTATTCTTATATCTAGGTATAGGATGGAAGTTCTCGGTGCATCAGTGAATGAACCTATCTTTTTGTCTTATGTTATAATAGTTATATAGATTCTATTATTGGCTCAAAGTCCAGGCTGAATATTTTTCACAGATTATCATGGGCATTTTTAATATTAATTTTAATTTTTTATATTAATTAGAGTTTATTCACTTTGTATCCCAGCTGTAGCCCCCTCCATTATTCCCTCCCTCATCTCCTCCCATGCCCCTCTCCAACTCCAATGATAGGGGAGGTTCACCTTCCCTTCCCTCTGACTCTGGCCTATCAGTTCTCATCAGGACTGGCTGCATTGTCTTCCTCTGTGGCCTGGTAAGGCTGCTCCCCCATCAGGTGATCAAAGATCCAGCCACTGAGTTCATGTCAACAACAGTCCCTGTTCCCTTACAAGGGAACCCCACTTGGATACTGAGCTACTATGGGCTGCATCTGTGCAGGGGTTCTAGGTTATCTCTATGAGTGGTCCTTGGTTGGAGTATCAGTCTCAGCAAAGACCCCTGTGCCCAGATTTTTTGGTTCTGTTGCTCTCCTTGTGGAGCTCCTATCTCCACCAGGTCACCAGGTCTTACTGTCTCCCCTTCTTACATAATATTCATGTACGCTGCCCAAAGTTTGGTTTTGAGCTTCTGCATCTGCTTTGATACCCTGCTGGATAGAGTCTTTCAGAGGCCCTCTGGGTTGGGCTCCTCAATTAAAAACAAGGAAATCATGAAAACATGGTGGGAACTAGAAAAGATCATCCTGAGTGAGGTATCCCAGAAGCAGAAAGTAACACACTGTATATGCTCACTTGTAAATGGATACTCTACATATAATACAGGATAAACATATGAAAATCTGTACACCTAAAAAAGCTAGTCAAATCAAACAGATGCTGAGACTTATGGCCAACACTTGGGCAGAGCGCAGGGAATCTTATGCAAGAAGTGGGAAATAGTAAGATCTGGAGAGGATAGGAACTCCACAAGGAGAGCAACAGAACCAAATAATCTGAGCACAGGGGTCTTTCCTGAGACTGATGGTCCAACCAAGTACCATGCATGGAGATGGCCTAGGACCCCTGCACAGATGTGGCCTATGGCAGTTCAGTGTCCAAGTGGGTTCCATAGTAATGGGAACAGAGACTGTCTTTTGAAATGAACTGATTGGCCTGCTCTTTTATCACCTCCTCCTGATGGGGAACAGCCTTACCAAGCCATAGAAGAAGAGAATGCAGCCACTCCTGATGAAACCTAATAGACTAGGATCAGAAGGAGGGAAAAGAGGACCTCCCCTACCAGTGGGCTTGGGGAGGGACATGGGTGCAGAAGGGGGAGGAAGGGAGGGATTGGGACGAGAGGAGGGAGGGAACTACAGGAGTAGATAAAGTGAATAAAGTGTAATTAATAAAGAATTTAATTAAAAAAAATAAAGATTTAGGATAAAAAAAAAAAGCTAGTCAAGAAGGAGGACCCTGGGTAAAATGATCAATCCTCAGAAAAGCAAATGGGATGGACATGGAAGGAGAAAACAGGAAACAGGACAGGAGCCTATTTTTAAGAGCAGAAAGCTATGGATCCAATCACGCTGTCTTAGTTTGTTCTAGAAACATTAACACCTATGTTTAGCAAATAACGCTTTATTACAGAATATTTTATCTGAATTACTTAATGGATTTTTAAAATTTTTTTTTACAGTTTATTCATTGTACATCTCAAATGAAGCCCCTCCCTCAACTCCCCCATCCCACCCTTCCTCCCTCTTCCCCCCATCCCCTTCCCCTAGTCCACTGAAAGGGGGAGCTCTCCACTATTGCCATCTGCCCATACCTTGTTAAGTCTCATCAGAACTGCTTGGATCCTCTTTCTCCGTTGCCTGGTTATTTGTAATAGTCAGGATCTGGAAACAACCTAGATCTCCCTTAACGGAGGAATGGATACAGAATTTGTGATACATCTACACAATGGAATACTGCTCAGCAATTAAAAACAAGGAAATCATGAAATTTTCAGGCAAATGGTGGGATCTAGAAAAGATCATCCTGAGTGAGGTAACCCAGAAACAGAAAGACAGGCATGGTATATGTTCATTAATAAGCAAATATTAGCCATATAATACAGTACAGCCATCTACAGACCTAAAGAACCTTAAGTGGATTTTAATAAGATGTCGTCACAGTGTTTTTCATCTGATTATCCATTAACCACACCTTTTCCCAGGAGGTGCTTAATAGACATTCAAAACGATACATTCTCTCAGAGGTCATAAAACATTTTAAGTGAACATTGTTCATGTAATAATTATATTTAAAATAAAGTACTGTGATAGATTTTGTCAAATCACAATGTGTATTCCTTGAAATAAAGTCCTGTGAACAACTAAAGAATCAAATATTAACAGTATCTAGGATTAACACAGAACCAATAACCGCAATTAAGGATAATGGAGTTCATAATAAAATGTGAAAGATATTTCTAAGTAAGAACTTAAAATTCCTAGTGCAGAGAGTGGTAAAGGGCACTGAACTTAAAGAGAGGCGGGCGTTTCAGTGAACCCCTTAAGGCAGGACTGATGAAATATCTTGAAAACACCTGTAGGTGGAAACCTGGCCAGGAGAAAGACTTCAGGTTCAGGTTTATCATGATCTACCTATAAGGGAATTATCAAAATGAAGAAAGATGGGTCACTGAGAAACATTAATAAGATAGAGTTAGGATAGACAAATAAGTATTGCTGCTTTGTTTCCCAACATGGTGACAACACTGTACATTTCAAAGAGCTAACAGAATTTTGAATATTTTTCATCAAGTAAGTAATTTTTGAGGAAATAGATATGCCTCCCTTTGTTCTAACATTACACAATGTATACATGCATTAAAACATATGATGTGAATATATTGCACAATCTTTTGTGTCCTCTAGCAAGTAACTATCTTGTACCAGGGAGATTGTGGGGTCCCTACTGTTAAGGTCTAAGTCTGGCTTTTTTTTTTTTTTTTTTTTATGTCTGGCATTTTAAGATAGCCTTTGAGCTCTGTGCAAGAGTCCATTTCTCTCTCCACCTGATCTGGTGAACCCCAGTTCCTCTAAGGAGACTCACATAGCCCTCAGGGAAAATCATAGGCCCAACCCTTTCTGATAAGAAACCCATTCAGTGTGTATCTGGGGATTTCTGTAAACACCCACCCTATGCTAATGAGATGTCTTGGTGTCTTGGCTTTCAACCAATGATCTTTAACCATACCTGGAGTTCTTCCCCCAGCCATAGGATAATTACTGTGTTCCCCTTCTTATGATAGTACTGTGTGACTATTTGTAAATGAAGTATTCCTGTATTTCTATCCCCAGACAAACACATTCACCCTCAAACCCCATCCCACTGCCCAAGGTTTGTTAAGTCACTGTTTTACAGGAAATAAATGTGTCAGCATCATCTATTTCACCCTGACTGGGTGAGACTCATCATTTCTTCTGTAGCAAGACAGGCTCCCATTCTCCCCCAAATCGCTGACCCCCAGGGCTTGACTGCTGGTGTTTTGAGTGCAGCTCCACCCACCACAATGCCCACGTGCAGGAGCAAGTTGCTGGCTGTTCCCAAAGGAACCATTTCGTTCGCCTGGAAAAACAGAGCCCCCACATCTGCCTGTCTCAGTTTCAGAGCTCTGGTGCTCACGAAGCAGCCACAGACCCGCCCAAGCCAGCCCAGGCCCGTGTGGCTGCCCGGCTCAGGTTCCAGAGCCCTGAGCTTCTTTGATTTCCGTGCTTCACTGTTTTCTGCCCAGAGGGTGCCCTTCATTTTCAGCTAAGCTGAGTTTCCTGGGACAGTACCTGACAAAGACCAGGTTCCCTGGAATCCACATAAAAAGCCAGGTGCACCCATCTGTAAAGCACTAGTCTCTGGTGAAGACCTAAGAGGCAGAGACAGGATAGTCCAGAAACTCAGATCAACTACCTCCAAGTAATCACAAACACAAGAGAGGACCTCTCTCATACACAAGGTACAAGGAGAGAACTCACTCTCTGCAGTTATCCTCTGGCATCCACATGTGTGCCAAAGCATGTCTACACCTCCACACATACACACAGACACAAACTACAAATAAAATTACCTTAATTCTAAAAAATACGTCATTTAGTATGTTTCTTGAAGACTTTTAGAAGTATTTACTTGGAAATCTATAATACATTGCTATTATTTTGATCTTATATTAACTGGATTTGCCATGTATTGTACTAGTGGCTTTTATATAAAAATGGCATTCTCATATATTAATATTAAACAGTAAATCTGTATGAATGAGCCTATAGAGCATTTAATATACTTTTATAATTTGTGAAACCCAGTTCATAGCTTTAGAACTTATGATTCTTATTACTTAATTTTCTTTGCTTATTTTAATTTTTATTGATCTTACTTTGCTTTTTTTTTTTCTTTCTGTAATACTGCAATTAAGGTTTCTTGGGAAAAGCTTTAGCAAATGCTCATTTAAAGCATTTACATACAGATTTGATTGAAAACATTCAGTTTAAATAGACAAGTCTATAATTTTGAATTAGAATGAAAATATACTCAAGATGCTCATTGCCCACACTCCTTTGCCTCTATCTGCTTTCCTAGTGGCTAGGAAACAAAGAGTGAAACACAGCATGAGTGTGGATAACTTTAAAGCTTAGCACACTTGTTGAATGAACTGTTGGAAAAATAATTTTACCTACAGTTAAGGTCTTTCATTAATAAATGATAAAAATCAATGAAGTTTTAATAACTTTTAATGAGCATTTAAAAATATTATCCTTTATTTTGCCACAGTCAGAATTGTTTCAATATTGCTAGGGTGCTTTACAGACAGCCTTGCAGGTATAGAGTTTACCTTTAGACATGCAAATGCCCTCAGTTCTCTAGGTAATGGCTTACCCATTTTACTAGTTCTTCAAGATAAAACACTACCACTTAGTAAATCCCTTTTATAGTGAAGCATAACCTTCTTAGCAAAGTCCATTAAAGAAATTGACTTTTTAAAAGTATTTTGTTCCGATCAACTGTTTGATTATGAAACAAACTTTAAGCATGAAGTTTTTCTCCCCAAACAGTTAATGCCAGCTATGTGTACCATTGAAGATGAACTTCATATGGGTTGGCGAAAAGGGGGAGCAACAAGGCCACCACACATGGAAGGTGTTGGTGAAGCATCGATCATGTAATGTACAGATGAAATGCAAACATCCAGCTAGATGCTGGAGTCGTTGAAAAGAGCCAAAAGAATGTGAGTTCAGCACTTTGATCTGCTTCAGAAATTCAGTCTCCGCAGGGTAGTGTTCCTGTCCCCTAACTGAGCAAAGACTGCGGGCGTTTCAAAGAAGGATCCTTAAATAGCTGTACACAGATGCCTCTTCAAAGACATGAAGTTAGTTTTTAAAAAATTAGTGTTTCTAACTGAGCATGTTGGCTTATATCTTCAATCCCAGCCCTTGGGAGGCTGAGACAGTGGCATCACAGCCAGCAGGAGGTACATACAAGACCCTATTTTAAAACAAGGAATTAGTGGTTCTTCTCTTAACAAAGTTGTAGGGTCCTAGTCTCATAGTTCTTGGTTTGAGTGTGTCAAAGATTATATTTTGAATAAAAATGGGGTCAAATGGCAGTTCAGCAGTGAGCACGCTTGAGATTAAGTGAACCTGACAGTGTTAACACAAAGGTCTTTTATTTTAAAAAGAGGCACTTTCCAAAGTAGGCAACTGGTAGTGTATGAAAATATTTTATATATGGATAATGTCAAAATTAAATATATACATTAATTAAAAGTCTAACATATATTATTCTTTTAAAAATATACTTCCCAAATTGAAAACTCAGTTATACAAGCTTTATTATACATAAATGACAAAAGTGACCGAATACTAAGGTTCAATATCTTTGGACTAAGTGCAATTCCATCTTT
>CM053750.1:31941533-31966823 GCA_028658305.1 Pachyuromys duprasi | reverse complement strand
TAAAACAAGGAATTAGTGGTTCTTCTCTTAACAAAGTTGTAGGGTCCTAGTCTCATAGTTCTTGGTTTGAGTGTGTCAAAGATTATATGTTGAATAAAAATGGGGTCAAATGGCAGTTCAGCAGTGAGCACGCTTGAGATTAAGTGAACCTGACAGTGTTAACACAAAGGTCTTTTATTTTAAAAAGAGTCACTTTCCAAAGTAGGCAACTGGTAGTGTATGAAAATATTTTATATATGGATAATGTCAAAAATATATACATTAATTAAAAGTCTAACATATATTATTCTTTTAAAAATATACTTCCCAAATTGAAAACTCAGTTATACAAGCTTTATTATACATAAATGACAAAAGTGACCGAATACTAAGGTTCAATATCTTTGGACTAAGTGCAATTCCATCTTTAAAAATTCTTCTATTTAAAAATATCTGCTATGCTCTTTACTGAAGGTATGCGTTATACATTGATGTTTAACTACATTTCTGGATATGTGTCTTAAGTGCCTTTAGCTTCTTTTTGCTGCTGCTCTTGCTGTTGCTGCTGCCACTTTAAGGTGTGTGACTCTTGTTTTCATGAGCATTATTCATCACCATGAGTCCTGCAGAATCTCCAGTCCACACTTCCACACCTCAGGTGGTCCCCTGATGCACATATCTTCATTTTGCTATAAAACACTGGTGGCTTTGAATCCTCGTAGCCTTGAATTTTGTAGACTTGGTTTCTTTTGAAAGGTTTGGAAAGGTTTAAAAAGTATTTCTGATGACATGATTCCCTTACAAAATCAGCACAGTCAATACATGTCCGTATGTCTGTGCTGATCACAGCAGATCAGTTGGATTGCTCATGTCCATCTTCTAGTGCCTCATTGCGGGTTTCCCTGATGTTCTGTCCTTTTAGCCAAGAGGCATCCAGCAACTTCTCGGTGGATTTCAACCCCTCAAAAGGTATGGACCAGGAGATTCTTGAAGGTTACTACTGAACGTCCTGTTTAGATGCTGCCCTTCAAAATTTTATTCCAGCAAGTTTTTATCTCTCTCAGTAGTCTCTTTAGAAAACATGGATCATTCTTTTTCTGTTCCTTTAAGCTTTTTTCTTCCTGGGGAATAAATTCATAAGATCTAATTTAATATTTTACTAGAATGAGTCTCAAAATAGTTGGTTTTTTATTTTTCATCACATTTGATTATTCACTACGTAGTATGCCAGAATGAAAACCCTGCTATGACATCCTAAAACCCGTGATAACAATTATGATTGACAGGAAAATCAAAGTTATTTTTCTTAGCGTTTTATATATCATTTTCACCCTGCAACAGTGGACATGATAGTCTAAACTTTCATAAAGGACACATTTTTTTACATAATTTAATTGGACTTTTATATAAAAAATTTTTTGGAAAGGATGTAACATTGAAAATATTTAGATTAATAATACTATAACTGATTCAACTGGTACTTTAGAACCTGCTACAAAAACTTAATGCTTAATAGAGTATGGCTACTATCTGCCTCATGAGTTAGTTTTCCCCACCTAATTAAGAATTTTTAAATGCTACCAGGACAGTATAGAGAGAGATGCCTGTATGCAGCAGATAACCAGAGAGCAATTGTATTTCTCTGAGCCATGTGACATGGTAGAGTGATTCTTCATTTAGTGAAGAATCAGTTAATTGAGTATTTTCCAGGTCAGATATTCTTCTCAGTGCTTTACCTATTATACTTTATTCTGTCTTCTTGATGAAGCCGTGACTTTGATGATCTTGCTTCAGTTCACAAATGAGGAGAGGTGGCCACAAAGACGTGAGAGCCAGTGTGACACAGTGGTAGTGGATACATCATGAACTCTTCTCTTAATTTAGTCACAAATTCATATCTCTATTTGATACATACTTGAGTAATGCAATCATGTAACTTTGAAATAACTTCAAAGAGTAGATGACAGATTTTTAAAGATCTGAAGAAATTTTTCTTTGATCTTTTAGTGGATACACCAGAACATTTTTAAAGTACCAATTGAATTTCACTTGATTAATTGGTATACTTGAGTAGGGGGAATACAATTGGTACCAGTGTTGGTATAGTATATGTTCATAGTTCCACATCCTTGGATTTAAATCAACTGCAATTTGAACGTATTTGAAGAAAAATGCTCCTGTACTGAACATGGGTGAGCAAATTTTCTTGTCTTTGTTTTCAAACTACACATAATAACTAAGTACTTACCATTTACATTGCTATGGACATTTTAAGAAGCCTACACGCAATTTAGAGGATATAGGAAGATATGTGTGGGTTATATGTGGAAATCCTATCATTTTCTATAAGGAAGATGAACATTGATAGAATTGTGTGTGAGATGTCCTGACCATTCACCATGAATATTAATGTACAATAATATATAATGTCAAAAATGTAGGAGAAAATAAATGTTGCTTTTAGCTCTGAAATTCTGGATATGCAAATATTCTAAACTTTCCAAATTCTTGGACACAGGCCCTTGGCATATTTATGTTGCTTTTAGCTTACGTTATTCGTGTACTTGGAATTTTTTACTTCAGTTTGGATTGCCTGAGCTTTCCCAAAGTGTATGCAAACTCACCTGCTTCCCTTTTGATGAAACAACTTAAAGGAAATGTAAGAAATAATCCATCACTCACAAACCAACATGGTCACTGTTCAATGTCCCAAGACTGGTTAACCTTTTAAAGCAGATTCAAATGGGCTTTCTGACTTTGCAACCAAGCCATGAGTAGCTTTCTGAAGGTTGAGTTTTCTTTCTAGAGTAGGGTTAATACATCTCAACTTAAAGTGAACAGCAGCACTTAGAGTTCTGTGATGATAGTGGTGACGGCATCCTAAACAGGAGTGATGTGTGTTTAGCTCACAGTGCACCATCCACACTTACCTTGCTTGTGCAGTTCACCAGTGTCTGTGTGCCTCGTGAAACTTTGCGTAAGTGGACATTGAATTCGTCACTGATATTCATTTTAAGAAATTGCTTCAACTTGCGAGCAGCACGATTTAGAAAAGCAGCTTCCTATTGGAAGAAAGAAAATCACAAGGGCTGTTAACATAAGGCCAGAGCCCTGTCACTTAGCAATGCCCTATCTCCCCACCCCAGCTTTCTGTTCCAGTTAATCACGTGAGTGATTAGTAACAGGAATGAAACTGCTTGGCTCCAAGGAGACAGAGAACACGAAGTCCCTAGAATTTGGTTTAATGATTATCTGACTCTCGAAAAGTTGTTTCTCCATTATGTACATGTGGCTTTATAGTTTATGGGTGAGCACATTCCAAGACTATATGCTTTTAACAGGATAACCAAAGAAGAAGGCTGCAGAAACACTAAAAAGGAAAGGTAAGTGTGGGTTTTCTTGCTATCATTTATGAACACTTGAGCTCTGGAGGAAAAGCTGATAGTAAAGTAAAATTAAAAACGAAGAGCCTTGTAACCTAAGACATAAAGCTTTTTAGTTAAATTAGTTAAAAAAATGAAAAAAATTACGATTATGTGATAATGGGATGTTAACAGCTAGGGGAGTTTTAGAAAGACTTATCAAATATCAAAGAACATCTCTGTTTCTTTGGGAAAGTTACAAACTTTTGGATATATTTTTCTGTTGTAATTAACCAACTAGAGCTGACTTTGGCATAAATGTCAGTAAATACTAAAAAAATTCAAACCATCTAACACTAAATGATGTGTATGTGTGCAAACATTTTTAACAAGAACTTTCTTTTATAAGAAATTTATGGGAAAAGCATTTGTGCCTTTATAGTCAGTGTTATTAGTATTTTTAATGTGAAAAACAGGAAATAAGAACAAACTTATGCACTTTTTATCTTTTGAGAACAGGATATCTGTAAAATTAATACATAACAGATCACAGTATAACATAATAGACAAATGATAATCCTGTCATTATGATAAAAAGATCAATAATTTAATTATCTAACAAGTACATATAAGATCAAGCTCATAATAAATTTCAAATTATCATTACCTTTGTATCATCACATAGATGTTTTTTAAAAAAGTTTGGTTCATTATTTGGGCAATTGTTACCAGTTCCTGTCATTTTGTCCTGTAATAATATAAAATAATATAGTTAAATGATGCAGATGTCACTAACGTACAATTATAAAATGACATTCTAATATCTGATGTTCATATAAACACTTTAAGGAAAGTAAATTTGCCTGATTCCATTTACTAGACATCAAGAATAATCTTCTCTACATGAAAAATAAGCAAAAATGTACAATATCACCTCAAATAAGATTCAGAATCTCTTAAGATGAAGTTGGAGTAGCTCTGTCCAGCAGACTAGTGTTTTCAGGCTACCAGAAACTCTCACAGACTTAAGACAGTCTTAGTCTGAATGGCATTGTCAGAACAGTAAGTAAAGCAAAGGCAAGATTAGTAGCAGGCTTTTAATCTTCATCTGCCATTCAGGAGAGTGCATCGTTCTTATTGCTCATACAAAGGATGAGTGGTCTCCTGACTCTAAAATGTATTCATTTACTCTTCTACCTATAGGAAATAGTGCCTGAATGCATAATTGTTTAAAGATTCAGCACTTACTGATGACCATTGTTCAAAGATTTCTGTAAAACCCTGCGTTGAAGCTAATTTAAGGAAACACTGACCTGGTTTCCTGTGGCATTTAGCAGATGGGTCACTGCATCCTTTAAACATGATTACTTCATACCTTTGGATAGCATGCCTTTGGAAATGTGTCTCTACCAGTCACCTAAAGCATACTATAAATATCACAGGTACAACATATATTTTCTAGAATATATTGTAGCTAAAACTAGTGAAAATGACTTGTCTAATAAGTCATTTTCTATCAGTTTTTGTTTAACCCAAGAATAATAACAAATTGTAAGTACATTTTTTGATTAAACATACAATGTCTCATATGAAATATGTCACTGAATTAAATTATTGGAGCATTCTAGCAAATTGTGTAACTATTTTAGAATCTTTTTTGGTTAGGTCAATGCTTTGGAAAACTAATACAGTTCAATTTCATATGCCTCCATAAAAGAATGGTAAACTCCTCTGTATGTCTGCCAAGTGTTTGATCAACAATTGACTTTCAGTGTGATGGTAGTATACTTTTAACATGGGCATGCAGGATGTCAGGGTACCTTCTGAAGTTAGTATTTAAGCCTGTCAAGAGCAGCTCGGAGTACGAATTCATAGTGAAAGAAAACATTTCCTATCTCTTGATTTAACAGTGTCAAAGGAATAGATTCCTACAGGCATTTTGGTTCATGTAAACATTATTTCCAGTTTATTTATAACAAGGAAAAACCAGATGAAAATACAAAATTAATATTAGCTATGGTTTGAGCTGCTTTTTCATCCTGATCCACAGACAGCAGGCAGAGACAGAGGCTAGACAGGGCATCTGCTTTTGAAACCTCAAATCCTTCCCTCAGTGACACACCTCTCCAACACCTTCTAATCCTTCTGAAATAGTTCCACCAGCTGAAAATTAAACATTCAAATATATGAGTGAACAGGGGTTGTTCTCATTCAAAACACCACGTTTAGTTTTCTGGCCCCCATAGACTTGTAGGTATATCAGAATGTAAAATGCATCCAGCCCAACTTCAAAACTCTCCATAGTCTGTTTCAAGACTGTTTAAAATCCTGAAGTCCCAAGTCTGTTAGACTTAAGCAATCTCTGAATTAAAACCCTGTAAAAGCAAAAAAATCAAAATGCTGATCATGTGCTTCCAACAGACACACATAGAGTAGCACAGAATACACATTACTGTTTCAAAAGGGTGGAACAGGAACTTCATAAAACACTGGACCAAAACAACACTGAAATTCAGCAGGGCATCCTCCAAATTTTGTCATCTCTGACCAATATCAAAAGGCTGAGTAGACAGCCCTTCACGTCTTCCACATTTTCTAGCTTTGCTGACTGAAACACACTTATTCTTGGGCTTGTTCCACATCCTGCCCTCAGCATCATTCCTTGGCAGGTATTCCATGCTCCGACTTTTCCAATATCTTGGGATCTCCATCCCAATCCAGGCCTCACCTTGGCAGCTTCACACAATGCTACCCTGGGTCTCTCTGGAAGGACTCGCTTGCCATGTGCCTCACCTCAACAGTTTTCCTTAACCATGAAGATTCCATAATCTCTTTCCTGTGTGCTTAACTCTAAAGCCAGATCTACACCACTAATGCTGCCATGTTCTCTGGCCTGCTAGACCTTGATCCTGTCCCCATCCTGAATTATATTTGCATAAGCTTTCCATTGTTGTTTAGGCCAAGGACATTTTTCACTGACCTTTTCCTTTCCTGGTTGCAGGATTAGCTGGGTGATGTCTTGCCCAGAAGTTACCACTCCCTTTGCTCCATTTAGTATCAGACCTTTAAGCTTCTCATCTGCTTGAGCTCCAATACCAAATTTCTTGGTTCTCTTTTTCTCCTCAAACTATACAGTTTGTATTTCTGTTTGCTCCTTTTCTCCTTAGATGTACATATGAATGATCACTAATGACCACGTGGCACAGTTAATATTAGGCTGACTTGAAATCCCATCTGCCAACGATGTTAGTACAAAACTCTGCAAATTGGTCCCAGGAAGGTATGTTGGACAAGGGCTAAAAGCAACCACATTCTTTGTCAAAATATCACAAGAATGGTCTCTTGTCCAGATGATGTTATTCTTCTCTGAAACTTCTTGAGCAGTGCCTACAGAGGTCAAATTGCCCTCTGTACTACTCTCTTCCATACTTTTATTACCATGGCCATTAAGCTCCATTTACATATTCATCTAGCATTTTTTGTGCAAAGTTCCATAATATGTTTTACCTTTATTTGCAAACACTAATCATAGGACATACCTTCTATATCACTTTTTCAGTGTATTTATTGTTTAATTATTTTGCATTCTGTGCGTTTTTCTATAAAATCTTACATATGATTAATTAACGAGGCACTAATGTTCAGTTTATATTTCAGTCTTTATTTTCTCCTGGAAATCCAAAAAAAAAAAACCCTCACCTTTCCCCATTTTCTTTTCTGTGGTATTATGTTAATCCTGGTTCTTTTATGCTAGTTTCTTAAAGAGTTAAGACAATATTAGCATTTTCTACTACTTTTATGGGTAATCTACTATTGATTTAGTGTGTGCAGGTGAGAGAGTCCAGGTGTGTGTTTACAGCAGCATGTGTGGAAGATAGAAGACACCACTTGCAAGTTCTTTCTTGTTACCATGTGAAACCCAGGGACTGAACTCATGTGTGTAGGCCTGCACACGAGTACCTTAACCCATTGGCCCTTACCTCTTTATTTAATTCCTTCTATTTTCCTTTGCTTATGTATTGTGTTTGTTAATTCACTTTTGGTAGAATCAATAAATAGTACTTCAGACTTTCTAAATGGATACTAAAGCTGATTAGATACTGTTTAGCTATTACTTAGCAGCGCCTCCCACATTTTCCCACCTCATAGGATAATGCATCCACTTCCCTTGGTTCCTCGAGAAAATTATCAGAAACGTGATTAAAAAAAATTTTTAAAAGGGATACATTCTGTCACATTCCTAGAGATCAAAAATTTTAAATCAAAGTATTGGCTGAAGGCTCATGTGCAAGATCATAATCTAGCTTTCCTATCTCCTCCTGTCTGCAAGCATCCTCGGTGGGTGTTCCTGTCTTGTGGCTACATCACCATCTTCTATCATTGTGTGGTGTCAAATCTTTGCTTAACCACATTTCCAAAGATCCCTGTACCATAAATTTCCAGAGACTAGAAGCTAATACATCTGGATGATGTAATCTAACTTTTTGCACAGAAGTACGTTGTTCTACTCATAAACACTGAGTCCGACCTAAAGATGGGCTCTTCAGTTGTGGACAAGAACATTTTACACCAGAGCACACTTCACCCTTGAGGTTGATCTCTTGTATTTGTTCTACATGGTGTCAGGCATCAGGAAGCAGCTGGTTCATTATCTGTCATTGCATAATAGATTTCAGTAAAGCCCCAAAATCATAAAAATGCATCCTTTGTAAGTTTTGAATTTGGAGGAGGCTTCTGGATCCACCTCAGCAATAAAACACAGTTATGTTGTCGGCCTTGTCTGTAGTCTCCATGTTTTGATGAGAATTTGAGGATTTACTCCCAGGGTGCCTCACTAGTTTAGTTATGATCGAACCTCTCAGGGTTTCACCACTGGTAACTTTCTACAGGCTTTCTTGAGTCCTTGAACAACATTTTCTAGCATTTAAGTGTGCAACAGACAAAAGAAAGAGGATTTCTACCTTTTCTGATTCAATTTTAGAAGTCGCACATTGCATTTTTTTACCTTATTTCATTGGCACAAATGTAAAAATGACCATACTCTTTCATCTCATGACTCATAATGAATCACTTAGAAATGATGAATCCAAGTGCATATTTATGAACCTGAGTAATGCATGCGATGTGCCTTTGTTGTATAGTAGAAGCTACTGATAGACACCAGTTAACTGACCAATATAGGGGAAGTTATAGATAAAGGTAGTCCACAGGCCAGCTCTTCTGTCTCTCAATTGCTATATATATATATATATATATATATATTTTACTGTACAATAGTTCTCTTGGGTTTTCTTTACAAAAGAGAATTTCAGTAGTGTTCCCTGTGAATCTTGGTCACATGCACTCTCATTTAACTTGTATGCATTTGTTGCATAAAGGGCTTCTGGTTAGTAGCTAACTACTAATTTGCTACTTCTTTGCATTTATTTTCTGAGATTGGTCCTCAGGATTAAAAATATTTATGTTGAAATGGAAGATTCAATCTTAAGTTTGATTCTAGATTTTGAATTTTTGTTTTCTACAAAAAAATATTCTAAATTTCTGTATACCAGCTTCATAACCCACCCATAAACATATCTTAGCATATCAAATAGTCTCATGGGAGGGAGTTCATGTTCTCTGTATGAAATCTGTAAAGTGTGTATTGTTTACAGAATCCTGTTTCAATTGCTGCAAAATTTAGAGCTAACTGGGCTGTGTTTTTAACTGGCATTTAGTTGATAATTTAAAAGAAAAGTCACTTAAACGTTGATCAAATACCTGTTAAGCCTCTAACATGTGCCATTTAGCAGTGGAGATACAACTATAAAATTATATACGGTTCTTTCTCATAATATAGTGTTATTGTAGACATTAATCCAATAGCCACAATTAGTTACCAGCTTGGTAATTGTGAAATTAGAAAAGATAAATGGTATAACCCTGGTTGATTTTGTTATTGTTGTTAACACGATACAAGACAGAGTTATCTGAGAAGAGGAAACTCAGTTGAGAAAATGCCTTCATTATATCGCCTGTAGGCTTGTCTGTAAGGCATTTTATTGATTCGTGATTGGTGTATGTCTGAGGCCTAACCCAATGTGATCCTGCAGTTTATACAAAAGTAAACTGATCAAGCCACAAGGAGAAATCCAGAAAGAAACATTTTTCTACGGTCTCTGCTTCAGTTGCTGCCTTCAGATTTCTGTCTTGAGTTCCTGTCCTGACTTCCCTCTTTTATAGACTACAACTGTAAGCTGAAATAAACCTTTCTGCCTCAAGGTGGTTTGGGTCATGAAGTTTACCACAGCAGTAGGCCAGAGCCATGAAGGGCTACAGACAGAGTGTACTTGGCAACTCCCATCACAGTTGTGCTTAGGACTGGGTACCACAAATAAGTTCTGAAACAAGAGTTGCATAGGTATTCAAAACATACAAAACAGGATTTACGATTAGCTTCCTATAGGGAGAAAGTGGTATGGCAGTAGAAATCAAAGGAAGGGAGCATGTCTAACAGATAAACAATGATAACACCCTAATAAAAAGGAAGAGCCTGGAAGAAGTCAATTTATATAATCTTAAGAACATGTTAAGAAATCTTTCTAAAAGCCCAAATGTAAAAATTAACAGTTGAGTATATTTATAGTGACAAATACAGCAATGGTGTATTTTTGAGGCTCATGTATCTAGATTAATGTTAGAATTTTTATCATGCTATTGACTAATGACTTACTGGTGTCTTAGGGTAATTACTATAATTAAACATCATGACCCAAAGCAGCTTGGGCAAAAAGGGTTTATATCAGTGTACAGTTCCATCATAATGCATAACTGATTTAAGTCAGGGCAGGAATTCAAACAGGACAAGAACTTGGAGAAAAGGACTGATGCAGAGGCCATGGAGAACTGCTGTTTACTGGTTTGTTTCCATAGTTGCCCAGTCTGCTTTCTTATAGCACCCAGGATCACCTGCACATAACACACAGAAAGCTGGATCCTCCCACATCAAAAATCAATTAAAAAAAAATGGACCACAGGCTTGCCCACAGGCCAATCTGATGGAAGAAATTCCTCAGCTGAAGTACCTTCTTTAAAAAAGACTCTATTGGTGACAAAAGACTCTTACTGTTTTGTGTTAGCCTCCCTTAGCTTCCTGTTTGTGGTTCAAGTTATGAGCTTTCATTGATATTTCAGCCATCTGCTGCCTGATACCCTCACTTTAACCTCATGGACCCTAACTCCTGAAATGTTATCCATAAGAAACTCATCAAGATTTCTTGAGACCCACACTAATCTGCAGCTTCCGAGACCAGCATAGATTGAGGAGCAGCAGGTAAAAGCCCCTCCCCACATCTACTGGCCTGCCATGGCCTGACAGCAGCCAGGTCTGCCCAAGACCCTCTCGGCTCTACTTCCTCTGCATGTCCCACACCCCAGTTACCCTGCCTGCAACATTTCCCAGGACCCACCCCTATCTGAGGCCCTGAAGACCAGCTGGGATCAGGGAGCAGCCATCTGGGACCATGAGCTCTAACCCCAAAGACCTATTACCATCAGAGACCACCAGGTCTGCTAATAACAGAGTCAAATGGCTAGAGGTCAGCGCAAGAATACCAGCAACAAAACCTAGGTATCCTACCACAGCAAACCCTGAGGATCTTATCACTCCACAAGCACAAGAAAACAATCTTAAATCTGAGGTTATGAAAATGACAGAGGCCTTAAAAGAAGAAAATGAATCCCTTAAAGAACTGTAGGAAAATACAACCAAAAAGGTGAAGGAATTGAACAAATCCCTTAATGAAACACAGGAAAGTACAAATTAAACAGGTGAAGGAACTAAGTAAATCCCTTAAAGAAATACAAGAAAACAGGATCAAGTGGGAAAAGGAAATGATTAAAACTGTCCAGGACCTGAAAATGGAAATAGAAACAATAAAGAAAACACAATTCAAGGGAGTACAGGAGATGGAAAATTTAGGGAAAAGAACAGGAACTACAGACACAAGCATCAATAACAGAATACAAGAAATGGAAGAGAGCATCTCAGGTATAGAAGATAAGACTGAAGAAATCAATACATCAGTCAAAGAAGATGTTAAATCTAAATAGTTCCTGACACAAAACATCCAAGAAATCTGGGACAATATTAAAAGATAAAAACCTAAGAATAATAGAAGTGGAAGAAGAAGAGAAGCAGGAGGAAGAAGACTCCAAACTCCAAGGACCAGAAAATATTTTCAACAAAATCATAGAAGAGGCCTGGAGAGGTAGCTCAGAGGTTAAGAGCACTGGCTGCTTTTCCAGAGGTCTTGAGTTCAATTCCCAGCAACCACATGACGGCTTCCACCCATCTATAATGAGATCTGGTACCCTCTTCTGGCATGTAGTCAGAACACTGTATACACAATAAATAACTCTATAAAAAATCATAGAAGAAAACTTCCCCAACCTAAATAAATAAATGCCTGTAAACATACAAGAAGACTACAGAACACTGAAAAAATTGGACAAGTAAAGAAAATCCTCCTGTCACATAATAATCAAAACACTAAATGTACAGAACAAAGAAAGACTATTAAAGGCTTCACAGGAAAAAGACCAAGTCAGATATAAAAGCAAACCTGTCAGAATTACACCTGGACTTCTCAACAGAGACTACAAAAGCCAGAAGGGTGTGGACAGATTTCATGCAGACACTAAAACATACAGTTGTCAAGCCAGACCCAACAAAATCTTTCAATCAGCATAGATGGAGAAAACAAATTATTCCATGACAGTTTAAAGCTAAGTTTAAACAGTACCTAGCCACAAACCCAGTCGTACAAAAGATCCTAGAAGGAAAACTCTAAACCAAGGAGACTAGCTCCACCCAGGAAAACACAGGAAACAATCCCATAGCTGCAAAACCAAAAGAGAGGAAGCAAACACATACACCCTACCACTACCAACAACAAAATAACAGGAAGTAAAAAAAACTGGTCATTAATATTTATCAACATCAATGGCCTCATCTTCCAAATAAAAAGACACAGGCCAACAGAATGGATGTATAAAGAGATCCCATCATTCTATTGCATACAAGAAACACACCTCAGTAATAAAGATAGACATTACCTCAGAATAAAGGGCTGGTAAAATGTTTTCCAAGCAAACAAACACAAGAACCAAGGTGGAGTAGCTATTTTAATATCTAATAAAATAGACTTTCAACCAAAATTAATCAAAAGACATGGGGAAGGGAACTTAATACTCATCAAAGGAAAAATCGACCAAGATGATGTCACAATTCTGAACATATATATGCCTCAAATGCAAGGGTACCCACATTTGTAAAAGAAACACTATTAAAGCTTACATCACACATTGAACCCTATACGATACCTCTCTCACCAATGGACAGATTGTTGAGATGGAAACTAAACCGAGAAATAATGAAACTAACCAATATTATGAGTCAATTGAACCTAACAGACATCTACAGAACATTTCATCTAAACACAAAAAATATAACCTTCTGAGCACCTCATGGAACCTCCTCCAAAAATACTCAGACACAAAGTAAGCCTCAACAAATAGAAGAAAATTGAAATAACACCTTGTAGTCTGTCAGACTACCATGGTTTAAATTCAACAACAACAAAAACAATAGAATGCCAACAAACTCATGGAAACTGAACAACTCTCTACTTAATGACCACTGGGTCAGGGAGAAAGAAAAAGAAAAAGAAATTAAAGACTTTCTATAATTCAAATAAAATGAACACACAACATACCCAAACTTACAAGACACAGTGAAAGCAGTGCTAAGAGGAAACTTCATAATGATAAGTGCCTTCATAAAGAAAGTGGAGAGAGCTTAGACTAGCAATTAACAGCTCACCTGAAAGCTCTAGAAAAAAAGAAAGCAAACACAGCCAAGTGGAGTGAACAGCAGGAAATAAACTCAAGGATGAAATCAATAACCTAGAAACAAAGAGAACAATACAGAGAATCAACAAAATCAAAAGTTTTTTTTGAGAAAATCAAGAAGATAAACAAACCCTTAGCCAAACTAACTAAAGGAGAGAGGGAGAGTATTAAAATTAATAAAATCAGAAATGAAAGTGGGGATATAACAACAGGCACTGAGGAACTCCAAAGCATCATTAGGTCATACTTCAAAACACTATATGCCACAAAATTGGAAATCTAAATGAAATGGATGATTTTCTTGATAGATAACACTTACCAAAGTTAAAATCAAGATCAAATTAACAATTTAAAAAAACCTATAACTCCTAAGGAAATAGAAGTATTCATCAAAAGCTTCCCACTTAGATATTTTTAACACAGAATTCTACCAGACTTTCAAAGAAGGACTAAGACCAATACTCCTCAAAGTTTTCCACAAAATAAAAACAGAAGGATCACTGCCAAACTCCTTCTATGAGGCCACAGTCACCTCACCCTAAGGTCCACATAAAGACCCAATAAAGAAAGAGAATTTCAGACTAATCTCCCTTATGAACATTGATGCAAAAATACTCAATAAAATACTTGCAAACTGAATCCAGAAACTCATCAAAAATATCATCCATCATAAAGTAAGCTTCATCCCAGGAATTCAGGGATGGTTCAACATATGAAAATCCATCAACATAATCCACCATACAAACAAACTGAAAGAAAAAAAACAAAGCAAAAACAAGATAATCTCATTTGATGCTGAAAAGCCCTTTGACAAAATCTAATACCACTTCATGTTTAAAGTCTTGGAGAGATCAGGAATTCAAGGCACATACCTAAACACAGCAAAAGCAACATACAGCAAGCCAATAGCCAACATCAAGTTAAATGGAGAGAAACGTAAAGCATTCCTGCTAAAATCAGGAACAAGATAAGGCTGCCCACTCCACCATATCTTTTCAAATAGTAGTTCTAGATAGAGCAATAAAGCAAGTGGAAGTAAAAGAGATCAAGGAGATACAATACAGATTGGAAGAGAAGAAGTAAAAGTTTTGCTATTCACAGATGATATGCTAGTTTACATAGTGATCCCAAGATTCTACCAGAGAACTCCTATGACTGATAAACACCTTCAGCAAAGTGTCTGGATACAAATTAAATCAAAAAAGTCAGTTGCCCTATTTTATACAAGCAACAAAAGGGCATAGAAAATAATTAGGGAAACAACACCCTTCATAAAGCAACAAATATATAAAATATCTTAGTGTAACTAACCAAGAAAGTGTAAGACCTGTATGACAAGAACTTCAAGTCTTTGAAGAAAGAAATTGAAGAAGATTTTGGAAGATGGAAAGATCTCCCATACTCATGGATCAGTAGGATTAACATAGTAAAAAGGCCATTCCTGTCAAAAGCCATTTACATATTCAATGTAATTTCCATCAAAATTCCAACACAATTCTTTCTTTTTTTGATCTTTAATATCTTTTTTAATTTTTTAATATTAGTTACAGTTTATTAACTTTGTATCCCAGTGTATCTTGCTCTCTCATTCCCTCCCAGATCTCCTCCCTGCCCCTTTCCAAGTCTACTGATAGGGGAGGACTGCCTCTCCTTTCATCTGACCCTGGTTTATCAGGTCTCTTCAGGACTGGCTGCAATGTCCTCCTCTGTAGCCTAGCAGGGCTGCTCCTCCCTCTGGGGGTGGGGAGAGGTCAAAGAGCTAGTCATTGAGTTCACGTCTTGGTTGGAGAAACAGTCTCGTAAAAGATCCCTGTGCCTTGATATATTTGGTCCTTATGGAGCTCCTATCCTCTCCAGGTCTTACTAACTCCCCCTTCTTTCATGTTTCCCTGAACCCTGCTGAAGGTTTGATTATTAGTGTCAGTATCTGCTTTGGTACGCTGCTAGGTAGAATCTTTCAGAGGCCCGCTGTGGTAGGCTCCTGTCCTGTTACTTGTTTTCTCCTACATCCAATGTCCATCCTATTTGTCTTTCTAAGTGAGGACTGATCATCTTACCCCAGGTCCTCTTTCTTGTTTATCTTCTTTAGGTGTATAGATTTCAGTATGTTTATCCTATCTTATATGTCTATATAAGTGAGTATATACCATGTGTGTCTTTCTCCTTCTGGGATACCTCACTCAGAATGATCTTTTTGGCAGAGAAACACTTAAAGAGATGCTCATCGTCCTTAGCCATCAGGGAGATGCAAATCAAAACGACCCTGAGATTTCACCTTATACCCATCAAAATGGCTAAGATCAAAAACTCAAGTGACAACACATTCTAGAGAGGCTGTGGAGAAAGGGGAACCCTCCTCCATTGCTGGTGGGAATGTAAACTGGTACAACCACTTTGGAAATCAATCTTTTGCTTTCTCAGACAATTAGGAATAGTGTTTCCTCAAGATCGAGCTATACCACTCCTAGACATATATCAAAAAGATGCTCAAGTATACAACAAGGACATCTGCTCAACCATGTTTGCAGCAGCTTTATTCATAATAGCCAGAACCTGGAAACAACCCAGATATCCATCAATAGAGGAATGGATATAGAATTTGTGGTACTTTTACACAATGGAATAATACCCAGCAATTAAAAACAAGGAAATAATGACGTTTGGTGGTACTTTTACACAATGGAATAATACCCAGCAATTAAAAACAAGGAAATAATGACGTTTGCAGGCAAATGATGGGATCCAAAACAATTCTTTATAGACCTGTAAAAAGCAACCATTATCTTTATATGGAAAAATAAAAGACCCATGATAACCAAACAATTCTGTACAATAAAAGAACTTCTGGCAGTGTCAACATCCTGATTTCAAGCTTTATCACAGAGCAATAGTGTATTAGAGAGCAATGGTAATAAAAACTGCATGGTATTGTATAGAAATAGACCAGCTGATCAATGGAACCAAATTGAAAAAATAAACGAACACTCCTACGGACACTTGAATTTTGACAGAGAAGACAAAACCATACAAAGAATAAAAGAAACATCTTCAATAAATGGTGCTGGTCAAACATGATGTCTGCATGTATAAGAAGGAAATAGACCCATACTTATCACCCTGCACAAAACTCAAGTCCAAGTGGATGAAAGACTTGACATAAAACCAGAGACTCTGAATCTATTAGAAGACAAAGTGAGGAAAATTCTGGAACTGATTGGCATAGAAGACAACTTCCTGAACAGAACATGAACAGCACAAACTCTGAGATCAATAATTAATAAATGAGATTTCATGAAACTGAGAAGCTTCTGTAAGTCAAAGGACACTGTCAATAGAAAAAAATGGTAGCCTACAGATTGGGAAAAGATCATCAGCCTTATATCAGACAAAGGGCTAATATCTAAAATATACAAAGAACTTAAGAAAATTAACATCAATGAATCAAGTAATCCAATTAAATGTGAGGTACAGAGCTAAACCGAGAATTCACAGATGAATTTCGAATGGCTGAGAAGCATTTAAAGAAATGCTCCATGTCCTTAGCCATCGGATAAATGCAAATCAAAACTATTCTGAAATTTCATCTTACACAGATCAGAATGGCGAAGATCAAAACCTCAAGTGACAACACATGCTGGAGAGGCTGTGGAGAAAGGGGAATTCTCTTCCATTGCTGGTGGGAGTGCCAACTTGTACAACCTCTCTGGAAATCAATCTGGTGCTTTCTTTAAAATTTGGGAATAGTCATACCTCAAGATCCAGCTATACCAATCCTGGGCATATGCCCAAAAGACACCCCACCAGTCAAGGACATTTGCTCAACTATGTTCATAGCAGCTTTATTCATAATAGCCAGCTATTATGTCCTTCAACTAAAGAATGGATAAAGAAAAATGTGGTACATTTACACAATGGAATCCTGCTCAGCTATTACAAATAAGGAAATCTTGGGAGGGGAGGAGGGAGTAGTTTATGGGGGGATACAAATAAAAATTAATAAAAGTTAAAATTAAAATATTAAAAAAATAAGGACATCATGAAACTTGCAGGTAAGTGAATGGAACTAGAAAAGATGATCCTAAATGAGATAACTCAGACTCAGAAAGACACACATGGTATGTACTAACTTATAAACGGATATTAGACCTACAGTACAGGATAACCATACTATAATCCACCCACCCAAAGAAGGTAAGTAACAAAGAGTGCCCAAGGGTGAGTGCCGGAATGTCACTCACAAGGGGAAATAGAATAGATAGCAGAAGTGGATGAAGAGAGGGAACTGGGTAGGAGATAGAGTGGGGAGGGATACAATGGTAGGGATCAGATGTGAGGAGAGTTGGGGTGGGAAATGAGAGGGCTGAGAACAAGAAGGGAAACTTCTTGTTCAAGCTAGAGGCCTGCTACAAGGTAGGCTCCTGGGAAGATATGGGTGTGATTCTACCGGGCAGGAGGGAGGAACATGAAGAATGAAGTGACAACCTCCCAGACAGGCAGGACTAGGGGGAGGAGGGGATCAACAACCCACTGACAAAATCTGTGATCCGAAAATTACCCTACCTACAAAAAGTGTAGGGATAAAGAAGGAACAACGATAGAGGGAAAGTTCAAACAGTAATTGGCCCAACCTGAGACACGCCCGAAGTAGAGAGCCAGCCCTTTACACTGTATATATTGTTCTGCTCTACTTGCAGACAGGAGCCTAATGTGACTATTGTCTGGGAGGCTCCAGCCACCAGGAGATCTAGACACATGCTAGGACTTGCAGCCAAGTATGGGGCAGAGCTCCAGGGTCCTGTGGAAGTAGTGGGGGGAAGATGGAAGGACCTGGAGGGGACAGGAACCTCACAAGAAGACTAACAAAGACAACTAACCCAGTCTCATGAGGGCTTTCAGAGACTGGGACATCAACTAAAGAGAATGCAAAATCTGGACCTAGGCACCATTCACACAGGTAGCCAATGGCCACCTACTTTCAAATCTCTTCCCCCCTGGCAGGGTTGTTTTGCCTGGCCTCAGGGGATGAAGATAAACTCAGTCCTGATGTGACTTGATGTGCTGGGGAAGGTTGATGTGGGGAAAGAGGAGACTCCCCTCTTCTGGGGGCAGGGAAGGGAGAGAGAAAGGGGAAAGGAAGGGAAGGAGAGACTGGGAGCAGAAGAGGGCACCCTTGGAATATAAAGTAAATAAACTGAAATAAAAAAGAAAAAAATGATTATTTTGTCAAGTTAATATAAAATCAGCCAGCAAAACTAGATGTCCTAGTAGGAAAGAATACATAGATAGGTAGAAACTTGAAAAATATTTACAAAGCAAACAACATGATTTTAAAACTAAAATTAAGGAAGACTGATACATGAAGAATGATTCCTATGTTTACTGGTCTGTGCAATGAAATATCCTGTCTAGAAATTTGTTGCCGTATGGACTATCTAGAAACGGGAGAATGGATACAATTAGGTATCTGAGATGAAACGCGGAGTTCAAGCTGACTTGAAAAGACTCAGGAACAGATGTCCCCCAGGCTATGCCGAAGCTTGTGAGGTAGAAGGAAAGCCAAGGCAGGACGCTGCTATGATGCAGTGCGTTTTATAGATGCCAATTGAACGGTCACGTGGAGGCTTGTGCGCACGTGGCCACGGAAGGAAAACTAAGCTACTATCGAGAAGAGAGTGCTAAGAACAATCATGGAAAAAATAAAAATAGGACGCACTATAATCAACCTCAGGTTTAGAATTAGCAAACCACACAGAGAGAAAATTAAACCCAAAGAATCTAAGGAAATGAATTTTGGAGAGAACAACAACAAAAAAGAATAAAACCAACCAAAGAAGAAAAGGCAATAGAATAATGCAACATTGCATTTCTGCAAATGGTTTGGTGAGAAGTAGATACCCTTTTTTACCAAAATGAAAAGATCAATCAGAAAATCTCTAGTGTTGCTAAGAATTAAAAAGAATACACAATATTGAAAAGGTTACAATACTTAGATACAATGGCATTAAAGAAGCATAAAAAATTCTATGTCCACAATAATAACAGCCTACATGAAATAAAAAATCATAATTAGGATGAAATCCTCTTCAAACATATACAGAAAAAATAGAGAATTTGATAAACTTTAGTTACTTAAAATATTATGTAATTATTAATGTTATAGAATATACTATATTCAAGATTTACAGGCTATTATTATGTTAAAGGAGGAAATGCCATTAGCTGTCTGCCATGTCTTCTAGACTAAAGAAGCAGTCAAAGCTTTCTTAGTTAATTAAAATATCAGCATTCCTGTAATACAAAAATTAGACAATGTCTACAATGCCTCATGAGCAACCCATTCAAAGAAAAAAAAAGGAGGAGGAGGAGGAGATCCTGAGTTCTGAATATGCACCTCACTAAAGAAAGTTCACTGGTGACAAAGTATATGAAAAGATATTCAACATCACATGTCACCAGGGAAAGGAAAAGAAAATAATGAAATACCACATTCCTCTCATGACTTTTGCAATATCTAAAATTTAAAACAGACAACACTAAACCATGGTAAGGGTATGGAGCAATAAGAATTCTCAATAATTGCCTGTGGGAATGCAAAATGGCACTTCTTTTTAGGAAGACAGTTTGCTTGTTTATCTTATAAAATTAAGCAAACTTTTCTTTAACTCAGCAATCTTGATCCTCCATATTTACCCAAAGGATTTGAAAGCATGTTCATACAAATACTGCAAGTAGACATTTAAAGTGCCTTTGTTATTTTCTCAATTGTGAAGCTATTAAAATGTCTCTCAGCAGGTAAATGAATAACCTCTGGCACTTCTAGACAATGGAATACTTTTTACTGAAAAAAGGGCATCAAACCGCAAGGAGGCCTGGGGGAAATTTTCATACATTTGTTAGTGAAAGAAGCGTTTAAGAAAACTATGGGTATAGTAAAACACCCATGGCTTTCAGAGATGAAGAATATGTAAGGGTCAGATGTGGCAGTGAAAATTTTCTATATGCTTCTGTAATTTGAATATTTGATATTTGAAAAATCAACCTGTAGTTTGATTTTTTTCACCAAGAAAGAATTCTGATGTGAGATAGGGAAACAAGGTGATAATTATTTGCAGAATCTTAAATTGTAGGGCATGCATCATTGTAATAGACTGTGTTGCCATTGGAGCGGTTTTCTGGAGGCCAGTGAGACACAGGAACGCTATCCTTTTGGAACAAATTTGCTTTCATGAAATTAACATTGGTCTTAAAAATAAATTTTATTATTTGAATTTTTTTTTCTGTGAAAATGAAATGGGAGGTGCCACTCCAAAACATCGACATGATGTCAAATGTTTGTAACCCCAGTACTTGGTTAATGGAGTCAGAGAATCAAGAGTTAAATAGCACAGAGCCCAGCAGCCCAGTTTGGCCAATATGAGACCCTGTCTCAAAAATGTGTTGACAATATGCAACTAGCACACTGAGGAAGTAAACACAGCATACACACACACACACACGTAACAGGTTATTATTACTCAAATGCCTAAAGACCTGCCAAGATTGAATCTAGACATTATAAAGGATACATTATGAATTTTGATTTTTGTAAGAAAACTTATGAACAACCCAAATCAGTAAATTCATATTTGAAGAAAAAATGCACTGTTTCTTTGTTTGGAAAATACCAAATGCTTATAAGAAAATGTCATTAGGAATCATTTTATTGCTATGTTCTTTTGGCAGAATAATAGTATTTGATTTTCTCCTAGGTCCATGGAATATTTACTCTTAAGCGTACTTTAACAGTGTCAAGCATGGGTTTCATCTCATGTAGTGGGTCTTAGCCCTTCTTTGTAATGATAAGCATTTGTTTAGGAAATACTCAGCAATATTCAAAAATGAATTTCTGAAAAATATGCTTACTTACTTGAAAAGCAAACTCAGTAAAGATGAATCATGGGAGGTAAAGAATAAGCAGAAGAACAAATGCAGAAACAGGAGAAAGATTGCTTGCCATATAATTCTGCTTTGCCTGAAGTTTGCAACTGGGATAGTTGATTGAAGGCTCCAACTACACGCTTGCAACGTCTGACTAAACAGACAGGCACGTTTCAGTTTGGAACAGCCATTGGAAAGTAAATTATTATATAGTAATCATGTTTTATGTTCTCTGCCAAAAGCATGGGAATAAAAAAAAAAAAAGACACTGTGGGCTGAACCACATTTAATATATCCAATGTTTTGGATATCCCTTTACAAATTATCAAGGAAGAACTTTGCAGAGATAAGAAAAGTCAGACATTTGTAAAAGCTCAGGCAATCTATGGAATCCTTTGTCCTCAGTCTCCCCTTTAGCCTCCCTGTATTTCTAAGTTAACAAAGGCTTCTATCTGAAAACAGGAACTGTAGCCTTCCTACTTGAACATTATTTTCTCATTATGAACATGAATACTATTTTTCTGATATGCAATAAACGAAATATACTCGATTGAATACACTGATATACACTAATTAAACACCCTCAAAATGTATCCTACTAAAATTTATGTACAAAATTTAATGTGTGCTACATTGTAGTAAATAACTTAAGTAAAATGTTTAAATAAAAAAAAGTAATTTTGTTAATCTCCCATTCCTTTTGGCTAAGAGAGGTACAAGAAACTTGCATTCCCCATTCTGTTCACTTAGTTTATACTCCTAAAGCAACATGTTTTATATTGTGTGTGTCAATTGCATACAAAACAGCAGCAGAAAGAGAAAAAGTAAATGATTTGACAATTAGTATCAGTGAAATTTTACTATAGAGAATTCTAGGAGGAAAATGAAAAGATCAGCCATCCAAGAAGAACCTTCACAACACTCTATTCTCAAATATAGTGTTTCAGAATGTTACCCCACCAAATGCTTTATGTTGCAAAATAGTTTGGTAATAAGCATTGCAATGATTGGAAAATTTATTTAATGAGATAGAGTATAAAAAGTCAACTGGTCTTTTTTAGTTCTCACCATTTGCATGCAAATTTCATGACTTCCTTGTTTTTAATTGCTGAGTAATATGCAAATTTCATGACTTCCTTGTTTTTAATTGCTGAGTAGTATTCCATCCAGTAAATGAACCACAATTTCTTCAATTGAAGGACATCAAAGTTGTTTTCAGTGTCTGGCTATTACAAATAAAGCTGCTACAAACATGGTTGAGCAAATGTCCTTTTTGTATATTTGAGCATAGTTTGGATATATGTCTAGGAGTGTATAGCTGGATCTTGAGGTAGCACTATTCGTAATTGTCTGAGAAAGCACCAGATTGATTTCCAAAGTGCTTGTACAAGTTTACGAGTAGGGTATCCTAGAAGCAGAAAGACACACATGGTATATACCCACTTATAAGTGGATATTAGACATATAATATAGGATAATCATTCTAAAATCTGTACACCTAAAGAAGCTAATCAACAAGGAGGACCCTGGATAAGATGATCAGTCTTCATTCAGAAAGGCAAAGAAGATGGACATCAGAAGAGGGAGAAAACAGGGAAGAGGACAGGAGCCTACCACAGAAGGACTCTGAAAGACTCTACCCTGCAGGGTATCAAAGCAGAGGCTTTGGCCAGAGTGTAGGGAATCTTATGAAAGAAGGGGAGATAGAAAGACCTGGAGGAGACAGGAGCTCCACAAAGAGAGAAAAAAAAATCTGGGCACAGGGGTCTTTTCTGAGACTGATACTCCTACCAAGGACCATGCATGGAGATAACCTAGAACCCCTGCACAGATGTAGCCCATGGCAGCTTAGTGTCTAAGTGGGTATCCTAGTAATGGGAACAGGGACTGTCTCTGACATGAACTCAGTGGTCTGCTCTTTGATTACCTCCCTGTCAGGGAGGTGCAGCCTTGCAGCCTTACCGGCTGCAGAGGAAGATAATGCAACCAGTCCTGATGAGACCTGATAGGCTAGGGTCAGAGGGAAGGGCAGGAGGCACTTTCCTATTAGTGGGCTGGGGGATGAGCATGGGTGAAAAAGAGGGAGAGAGAGTGGGATTGGGAGGGAATGAGGAAGGGAGATATAATTGGGATACAAAGAGAATAAACTGTAATTAATAAAAAATAAATTTCAAGAAAAGGAAAAAATTCAAGTAGTTAAAATGGCTTGAAATACTCATAATATTAAATGCAAAAGAAAGGAAGATCTAGCGAAAAGGCAATCCATAAATGCTGGCTATTAAACTCACTCTTGTACAGAATTGTGTCTGCACTGGATCTTTTTCCTGGGGGTGAATGTGTGTTCTCTAATTGAGGATACCTTTCCATCTCTATATTAATGGAATCTCAACATTCAATGTGCCGTTTTATTATTTTGTGTTAGTTAAATTGTGGTCATGTAAGACTGGTGATAACAAAGATTTGGAAGGAATTATGATTCAACAATTGGCAAATTACCTTGGAAAAATGTGTTCATGTCAAATACAGGCACACTGCATAGTTACTGGAATCCTGGTAGCATAGCCACCTGTACTTGACACAGTGCCACAGACCCTAAAGGTTGTATACATTTGAGTATGGAGAATGGTATTATAGATTTGTCAGCTTGAGTATCCTTCTCAAAGTCTTCTAAGTAGACTAATTCTGTATCAAGGCAACAGAAAGAACATAGACTTAAAATTAATCATGCTACTGGAATTGAATGTTTTTTAGTAAGGATAGACCCCACATATTATACAAGGAAAAGTCTAATTGTGAGCTAGGAAACTGAGGCTCTGAATGAATTAAAAGATTTGTTCAAAGTCTGATAGATAATGATATAACAGAGTCTCTGATTCAGATGTGTCCAGTCCAGTGTTCATCCAAGGCTGGGGTGACTTTAGGGAACTGGTGTATGAACATCTTGTGTAAAATGAAAAGGTTGGCTCAGAGCAATGGCTGAAACACACATAACTAATCCATGAAGTTTGGGGTTCCACATGGAAACTCGAAGCCCACTTAGAAGTAGACATTCCATGATGTTGCTAGCTATAGCTTAGGGCCTCATTGGAGTTGTGTGTACTATTTTATTTAAAAAAATAATGGCTAAATAAAAATTTAAAGACAGAATTTAATAAACACAAGTTTGTGAAATCTATAAAATGCAAATTTATTTTGTATGTTTCTTAACAAAAATTCACTTGCTTGAGGCAAGCAGATTAGAGCCATTTTAAATATGACAGGGTTTTGATTTTCATCTGTTCTTAGGGATGGATGTTTGACAGTAAATTTGGAAAGCATTGTCCGTGTACTTTCTGTCTACACTAGGTTATATATTATCATTGGTAAACGTAACAAATTCTAGACGGTGTTCTATCAGCCTTCATATATTAAATCACTTAATTTTCGTACCAACTCAATGAAGTATAGATTCTGATGTCATCTTCACTTTAGAAATAAAGAAATTAGGCTCAGAAAGATTAATTCACTATCCTATCAGTGTTCAGTGTGTTGATGAAGATCCTTTGTGCCATGGCGTGCGATCCACGAGACATCGTTCACTGCAGTGATCACCGTGTAGAGACAACTTTCTTCTCTGTAAATTACATTTCTCCATCATTGTCCTTAATAGCAGTAATGAGCACTGAATTAGTAACTTGTGACAACAACCTTCATTAATAGAAAACCAACCAAAGTGCAGATACTGTCATGTGATCAAAAATGTTACATAATAAAAATTAGTTATCTGACTGGGATTCAACTTTTTAACCAAATAGCAAAAAAGGTTGAAAACAGCATTGTTTAATGTTTCCATAGACGTGGCTTTAAAACTAATAAAAGTCAATACAGCTTTGCTAAAGTAGCTATTAAGGCACAAGAGTAAAACTTTAGCTATACCAGAGTTCTCAAAGCTGAAGACCCTGGCAATAGGATACCCACAGGCCAATTAGAAAGCAAACAAGTCTGGGCAATAGAAGAGGCTTATGCCAAGAAACCAAATAATCCAATTAAAAAATGGGGTAAGGAGCTAAAAAGAGACCTGACTGTAGAGGATTACAGAATGGCAGAAAAACACTTAAAGAAATGCTCAACGTCCTTAGCCATCAGAGAGATGCAAATCAAA
>CM053750.1:31917933-31941033 GCA_028658305.1 Pachyuromys duprasi | reverse complement strand
CTTGGAGGGGGCGGGGAGGAGGTAGATGAGGGAGGGAGTGGGAGAGTGGGAGGGAATGAGGGAGGGGGCTACGCCTGGGATTCAAAGTACCTAACCTGTGATTGATATAAAAATAAATAAATTTAAAAAAATGACAAAACAAAAAAGAAGAGGCTTATGCAAAAGAAGTTTGAAGGGGCCTCCCTCACTAAGGCAGACTTCACCATCCTGCTGTGGCTGTAGCCTTCACTTCATGCACTGACCCAGAAATACCTTTTCCTCTCCAAGTGCTGTGGCCTTGCACTCCCACAGTTCTTTCCGAGAAGTTTCCATGAAGAACACTAACTATTGAATAGTGCCTTCTGCATTGTATTTAGTTGTCCCTAATGTTAAAACTACATTTCTTTATTAATTTCAATCTTTGCATATTTTTCCATAATAATGACAATATTGCCAATCACATATCCCCAGTCTTTCAAAGGATACTTGCTCCCATTTGTTAGTTTTACTACAACTTCATACTCATATACCATAATTGTTCTAGGTTCTAATGTGAATGCTGACATGTCCCTTCTGTATGCTCTTGCTGGGAGTTTTCTCTCCAGTGCACATCTATGCCTGCCACTCTGCAGCTAATAGTATCTGCTCCGCATTACCTGGTCTTATGAAATCCAGTTCACCTCCTCAGACTGGCACATTTTAGCTTCCACATTTTCATACTTACTCAGATCTCCATCAGCTCTTGCCAAGAGGGCTGCTCAGGTTTAGGGCTAAGTACTGAGCACCCAGGTCAAACTAGTTGGTACCATCAACATTGCAATGTAATCATTCCATTGTGTTGTATTTTTTTTCTTGAAGAGACTTATCTCTCCTTCAGAACTGCTAACTTCACAGGCCTCAGATTCACTATGACAGACCAGTCCTTTGCCTAGTTGCATGTACTACTTAACAGGTTATATACAGTTTATAAAACCTAAAGAAAAATTCATTGCAGGTCCAAAATTCCAGACTTGACTGGAGAAGTTCTTTCTTATGTGAGACCATGCCTTTTAGTTTTGCCTCCTTAATATCCACTCATTTTTCAGTAGAGAAAAGTGTCCTATTAACATTGACATTCTTCCCCTTAGTCACTGCAGTTCACTAAAAGCAGAACACATAATTCATCTTTCCATTGGCAGATTACAATTAGTTAATGCCGTTTTAATAAATGAGCCATTATGGAACATACAATTTTTAAGAGATCTGGAAAAACTGATTGAGACCCCATTTTTTGTGTTTTTGTGGATGATAATAAATGAGTGTTAAGGTTAATATCACACTATGTTAAAGTGGCAACCTAATCAGCAATTAAAACTGTGCCAAGTGTAAATTTATAATCATTATTACTTACATGCTTTACTTATATGCTTTAACTGCTTACAACCTACCTGAATTTAATATATTGATTTCAAGTCTGGACCATTGTGTGATTGTGTGTGTGTCTGTGTGTATTACAAATGATAAACCTTTTAGGTCTTAACCCAATGCTGCACCAGTGAGCTATATTCCTGTAACACTTTAGGTTTTTATTAAGGATACAATGTGTAGAGTCAAGTTTTAGGTTGAATATTCATATTCAAAGGTTCTGGAAAGCAGAAAACAGGTGGTCACGAGCATAACAAATATTTCTAAATAGAGATGCCAAGTGAAACAACACATTCAAGTTTGGTAGACCAAGAATAAGAAGGGAGTGTTGTACTCTACAGCTTGGTCCGGCAACAATAAACAAGCTACCAATAGTCAGACTGCAAGCACACAAACCGACAGTTATGATAAGTCATTATTATACTCAATTCATACAAAGAATATAAGTTACATAATGATTTTACACTCTTTGTTATGGTCTGAAGGTTTGTGTGAGCCCAGACTTATTTGTTGATATCTTAACACTCAGTGTGATGAGGTAGAGGCTCTGGAATGCAATTATCCCATGATAGCACTGTCATGAATGGAGTCAGCGCTGTTATGAAAGAGACCTCTAAAAGCTCCCTTGTACTCTTTCTACAGTCAGAGGCTATGCAAAGTCCACAGAGAGTAGCCAGGAAGGGCTCTTACCATGTTGCTACCACTGTCTCCTTTGTATTGTTTATAAACCACCCATGTTCGTTACTCTGGGATACGGTCACAGGAAAAGATAGTCCCTCGCCACTCATCCCCCTCAAAATGTTTACGGAATAATTTATTAAAGTTTTTATATGCTTGAATCGAATAAAATTGGGTGTATTCAGTGATTAACTTATTAACTCAGTCAATAAACATTCGTTAAGAAGACATCCTTGATGCTGAGTATGTGACTAATGTGTGACTAATAAGGCAGAATCTGCCCTCACAAATAAGTAATTCTGGACAGTAGCAAAAGTCCTAAGGAAAATAACTGACAATGCAGAGCGCAAAATTTCTGGCAGTAGAAAAAGTGAATCTTATGGCAACCAACTGGCCTAACTCTACTTCTGCATTGCATTTTCTCTTGCTCCCATGGATTTTGAGCACTCTCTTGTTCTCTCTCTCCCTTTTTCTCACCTCATAGGTTTTGTTTTTTTTTTTTTTTTTACAACAAAATGGAGAGAACAGCTTTCCCCTCATTGAGCCTGTGTTCCCCATCTCCGGAATTTTTTCCCCCTATGTGTCATGATGTCTGGTGAGCTGAAACCTATGGTGAAATACATGATCACTGGGTTTTAAGTTCTCACCCAAATGAGAATGTTCTTAAAGTCATTCTGCCCAGCATGCTCCTCCTTGAAATTACTTCCTCCCTGAAAATAGTTGTGTTTCAAAAGAGATCCAATTTAGAGAACTCGTATTATATGCTAAAAGTTCAATACTGCATGTTTCTCTTTATTTGTCAGAAATTATATTTATTTTATGTATTTATAGACATTCAGAAAACATTTTAGCTTTCTAGAAAAACTAGAGATTTATATATGCCCCTCCCCTTCTCTCAGCCTAATTTTTCCCAATTTTAATGTCTTAACATGAGTGAAATATCTTCACTATAATTCATAAGCCATTGCTCAATCACGTTGTCCACTTAACTTCAGGGATTAATTTACAAAACAATTCACCCATTGTTTTGTAAAGGTCTGTGAGTTTTCACACATGTATATGAGTGAAATTTAATGAAGACCTAGTTCTCATCCTTTTCTTGAACAGCAGGTATTACTTGAAATTAAATCAAAAATTTATGTTTTATCCTTGATTCTTTTCTGTGGCTTTTATGGTGCTTGTGGCATTTGTTATGTAGTACACCTTATGCCAAATTTAGGGGAAATGTACTATCTGTTCAGATTTGCTGTTTCATTGTCTCATCCAACAGAAGCAGAATATACATTTTCTTCCTTGGGAAACAAAACATTCTCCAGGATGGATCATGTGTTAGATTACAAATCAATAATTTTTAATAAGGAATCATATCATACGCCATTTCAGGGCATAATGAAATTAAATTTCAAATCAATGAGAAGTGTAAAACCAAAACAGGAGCCACATTGTTGTTAAGGAGCCATAGTGTCATATGTTGTTATTAAGTCTTCAAAACTTACAAGAATAAGTTTCTTCTTCCTAAGCTTAATGTATACTACAAACCACGTTTTCAGTGTATACTGAGCTTGTAACCCCTTTGCTTTGCGAAACTGAACCTACATATGATATATGACTGTTTTTTTTCCTTATGAAAATGTGTCTTCCCAGATAACTTGATGACTCCTCTTCCACATGGTGTATTCTTGCACTCATTGTTATTGCCCCCTTCTGACAACCTACTATTCCCACAGCTTTTTCCTATCAATCCTAACCCTTCCCCATAAAACATTCCTCAAAAGCCAATGAGGGGCTTCTTTCTCAAATCTCAGCTTAGGGTGAGGCAACCATCTTGCCCTCCCTTGTGCACCTCTGAATAAAGTTTGCTTAATCAAAGAGTTGTGGAAATGCTGCCCCCTCTCAAGTATAACATAGATCACATATTAAGTTACAAGTAAAATATGAACATTTTTTTAAAAAGCAATTATGTCTTGCTTTCACATAGCACAATAAAATTAAATTAGAAATCAATGAAAAGAAGAGCAATAAGTATCAATCTGAGGTACATTTTGATTAGTTCTTTCTTTATAATAATAAATGAATACACTAAACAGAAAAATTTCAAATAGACAACCTAACAGTATATCTCAAAGACTCCAAACAGCAAAGGCTGAAAGAAGAAAATAAACCAGAGCAAAATAATAATAATGATAATAATAATAATAATAATAATAATAATAATAATAAAACCAGAAACCAAAAATCAAGTCAATGAGTTAATATTTTGAAAATATAAACAAAATTAGCAAATATTTAGTCAGAGAAAAAGAGAGGGGAACTAAATGAATAAAATCAGGAATATAAAAGGAGACGCTGCACCGGATACCACAGAACTATGCGGAATCATAAACTACTGTAACAACTGTATACAAATCACTGGCACAACTAAAGGAAATGTTCTGAAAGGGAAGCATTTAGGGTCACCGTGCTAACTCAAAGGAGTACAACGTAAAGGCTGTGTACTGTCACATTCCACTTATATAAGATGCCCAGGAGAACTAATTCTATTTAGACAGAAATGAGATCAATGACTAGCAGCAGCTACTGCCAGTGGATACAGAATTTCTTTTGGAGTAATGGAATGTGACTTGGATAGACATGACAGATGCTATTAGATGTGATTAGAGCATCTTTCCTTTTGAGAATTCTAAGCATCAAGTAATTTACGTGGCAAAAGATACAGATCACAGCAAGAAATCTACATAAGCTAGCACTACTGAGGTCTCCCTCAGAGGCAAATAAACTAGGGTCTGTCTAGTATTTGGGATGCAATGAGTGACTAAATCAGTTCTACTGTCCTGTTGGTCTCAGCATTTCTCTGAGACTTTCTCTTCTCTTTTCCTCAGATTAGCAGACCCTGATGGTCACATTGCCGTGGCGTTACTCAGTCTGCCTGACTTAGTGTTCTCCCTGCCCTCTAGGTAGATATCAGTAGGAATAGTTGTGCCTTGCTGCTGGGATTGTGCTAGTGCTGCTGCTCTGGGTTTCTTGTTGAATGTGTTGAGATAACCTACTTTAGATTTTCAGGAAAAGATGTGCCATTTATTGGTTAAATAAATGTTAAATTTCTAACAATTTCTTCTTTCTTGTCTCTCTCCTCCCCACCTGTCTCTTTTCATTTTTGCACATGTATCTTTACTTACTAACCATTATTGAAATGATACTATTTAGTTCTGTGCACAGGTAGTACAATTAAATCATTCATATCTTATAATGAAAAATACCAACTTAGTAACTACGTTTAATGGATTCAATAGCCAAATACCATGAAATAAAAAATGTGGAAATTGCTGTTTAGTGGGGACCCTTTTCTCTTCAGTCAGTTGGCAAACAACATAGAACTTTGTGTTCCAGTTTGCATTTCCACACCTCTCCATGAGGCGAAACATTTTCCTACAATACCAGTCACGTCCATGTCGGGATGCAGAAGAGACAGTAAAGTAGAAGAAGAAAATCTTAAACAATGTCTTACAAGCATTTGGGAGGGACTTAGCCACATAAGGCTTCAGGCTCACTAAAAAGCTAGGACTAGCTATTAAATTAACCCTACATGATAACTTTAACATGTTACTTTATTGTTCATGTGGAAACCCTAAAGAAATGTCATCAGAAACAAACTCCTGGAACAAAGTAGTGATTAAAAAATGATTGCAAGATGCAAGGTTGACAGCCAAAAAAAAAAAAAAAAAACAAAAACAAAAACAAAACAAAACAGGCAAAACCACTATCTGTATGTTCCAGCAATGAATAAATTCAATTTGAGATGAAAGCCAGCATCATTTAGAATCCTGCTAACATACAGAATTTTCAGTATACATTTACCAGTTATGGATGAGGTCTATATGTGGATGAGTATAAACTCTTATGAAAGAAATCAAAGAAAGGCACAATCAGATGTGGAGACAACCCATGGATATGGCTAAGAAATTCTGTCTGAAAGATGTGGATTCATAGGCCTCACCGAAGAAGATATGTAAACGACAGCAAAATACTGTATACATTATGAGGAAGAATTTGACTCACATATCTAAGTGAAACAGTCAAGCTTAAAAGGTTGACATATGAACATGATTGCAACTACTTAGCATTACAGGAAAAACTAGAAAGACAGTGCATAGGTCAGCAGTTGCCAAGGATTCAGGGAAGGGAGGATGGAATGGTTGAACATGGGCTGGGGAAGGTAAGAACAATGAAACCGTGCTGTGTGATACTGTGTTGATCTGGCATTCTGTGTCTACCAAAACACGAAGTGCATAATACACAGAGAGAAGCCTAGAGTCAGTATGTTAGTATTGGTTCATTTGTTGTAACACATTCATTATATAATAATGGAGGGAGCTGCACAGGGTGAGGAGTTCATGGAAGTTTTCTACTTCTTACCCAACTGTTCCATAATCAAAATTTTCTTCAGGACATAAACCTTATTATTTAAGAAAATAATTTATTCACAGCAAGTGAATATTAACTTAGAGAAAATTATGTGCTTCACACAATAAAAACTATATACATGAATATATATGTGACTGTTCACATTAAGAGAAAATAGCTATACATTACTTTTCGCCACAGTTTTCAGATGTTATATTTAATTATTTTGTCTCCTAATGTAAAGCACATTCCAGGATTAACAGGGCAAAAAGGAGGCAAACAAATACAGGGATTGATGATGAAGTCTGCTTTCTTGGTAGAAAATGGAAACAAATAGGACCTCAATGGATAGTGTGAGACTCAGTGTCCAGGAAAGATTAATTCCTAAAGGACAGAGTAACGCCAACCATGAAGGTGGATAGCTCCTAGTTCATTACATTTCATTCCATGCTTACCTCCTTTCTTGTCAGAAAGAACAGTGGGTATCTGGTTACGGAACTGCATACCAAAAGCATATTTCAAATTTCCCTGTAAGTGAGAAAGTAAGGAAAACAGAACAAGCACGTACCAATTCATCGATGCTGATCATCAGCACACTCTCATACGCTTTACCTTCTTTATCCTTAATGTGGCAGTCGGATGATGTGACAGGCAACAGAACAAGGATCAGGGGAGGAATTCCAAAGATATATCTGAAAGAAGCTGAATCCAACAATTAATGAGCACATGCTAGATGGCACAGCATGATACATGAGGTTATATCTTACGGTGGGGTTGAACACCTACATCTAATAATTTGAAAATACATTTCAGTTCTGGCACAGCATAAAAAGAGTTCTAGGATGATATTGATGACAATTAAGACCCAGCAGCTGGTCTGCGATTAGGGTTTTTGTTAGGGGTATAGGTTGTATCCACATTTATGGGGAACAGCTAAAATGAAACCACAGACATCCAGACAGGGAATGGTGACAGGTTTGTAATTGGATTTATGTCAAATATCTCTCAAAGCATATTTAGGGGTATCCTACAGTTTCCTAAAGTCACACATTCTTCAAATCATATGAAAGATGGCAAGAGAATGTTTAATTACACAGACCATAGTCCTCAGAAGGGCATACCCAGCCCTTTTCTTGAGGCTGTGATGTGGGAGGAGGGGTCACCTCTTTGGTGCTTGTGCTATGGTGGTTCTCTGCAATGATGGATCTCAGAGTTGTTTTTTTTTAATTAATTAATTTTTTATTAATTACAGTTTATTCACTTTGTATCCCAGCTATAGCCCCTCCCACATTCCTCTCAATCCCATCCTCCCTCCCATGTCCCTCCCCCAGTCCACTGATAGGGAGGTCCTCCCTGACCTTAGCCTACCTGGTCTCATCAGGACTGGCTGCATTGTCTTCCTCTGTGGCCTGGCAAGACTGCTCCCCCATGAGGGGGAGGTGATCAAAGAGCCAGCCACTGAGTTAATTCAGAGACAGTCCCTGTTCCCTTACTTGGAGACTGAGTTGCTATGGGCTACATCTGTGCAGGGGTTCTAGGTTATCTCCATGTCTGGTCCTTGGTTGGAGCATCAGTCTGAAAAAAGATCCCTGTTGCTCTCCTTGTAGATCTCTTGTCCCCTCTAGGACTTTCTATCTCCTCCTTCTTTCATAAGATTCCCTGCACTCTGCCCAAAGCTCGGCTATGAGTTTCAGCATCTGTTTTGATACTCTGCTGGGTAGAGTCTTTCAGAGGCCCTCTGTGGTAGGCTCCTGTCCTGTTCCTTGTTTCCTCCCTCTTTCATTGTCCATCCCATTTGCCTTTCTGAGTGAAGGTTGTTCAACTTACCCAGGGTCCTCCTTCTTCCTTAGCTTCTTTACGGGCACAGATTTTAGTATGTTATCCTATATTGTATTTCTAATATCCACTTATAAGTGAGTATATACCATGTGTGTCTTTCTGATTCTCGGATATCTCACTCAGGATGATCTTTTCTAGTTCCCACCATTTTCCTGCAAATTTCATGATTTCCTTGTTTTTAATTGCTGAGTAGTATTCCACTGTGTAAATGTTCCACAATTTTTGCATCCGTTCCTCCGTTGATGGACATCTGGGTTGTTTCCAGGTTCTTTGTTCCAAAATAAAGCTGCTATGAGCTTTATTGTATACTCGAGCATATTTTGGATCTATGCCTAGGAGTAGTATAGCTGGGTCTTGAGGTAGCACTATTCCTAAATGTCTGAGAAAGCACCAGATTGATTTCCAAAGTGGTTGTAAAAATTTACATTCCTACCAGCAATGGAGGAGGGTTCCCCTTTCTCCGCATCCTCTCCAGCACATCTTGTCACTTGAGTTTTTTATCTTAGCCATTCTGATGGGTGCAAGGTGGACTCTTAGGGTCATTTTGATTTGTATTTCCCTGATGACTAAGGATGCTGAACATTTCTTTAAGTCTTGGTGAGTTTTATCTTCCCAAATCTGATAATGTTAAATCGTGTTCATGTCTTCTACTTGTGTCATTATTTTGTGCATCTATTTCCCAAAGACCTATATTCTGTTCAAGCATATCTCTCTTCAATTTCCTTCCTTGTTAGCAAAAGCTCAGACAATAGACTCATGCTAGTCAACTGAGAGCTATGGTTCATGATTACTTTGGTTAGCTATGCCAATCAGACTCAACTGTCCAGTCAAAGGGAATGGAATTTTAAATGGAATCACCTGGAGTAAGTAACTAAGATGGAAGCCATTTGTGCCTGGAAACATGAAAACTAACCTATTTCTTCATGAATATTCACATAAATTGCTTTCATCTTTTCATGAACTCTGTTGTATTAACAATATACTTAACATTTTATACACAGCATAAATATTTTTAATTTAAATTTATTTTTTTAATTTATTCCCTTTACATCCCAATTGTGCCCCCTCTTCATCTCTTCCCAGTCCCACCCTCTCTTCCTCTTTCTTTCTATCCTCCTCCCCTAGTCCTCAGAAAGGGCAAGCCCTCCCCCCTTACCAACTGACCTCAGACTATCAAGTCTCTTCAGGACTGTCTTCATCTTCTTTCTCTGTAGCCTGACAAGGCTGTCCCACCAGGCCAGGGAAAGTGATCAAAGAGCAGGCAAGAGAGTTCATGTCAGAGACAGCCTCTGCTCTCCTTACAAGGGAACCCCCATAGGGACTGAGCTGACTATTGGCTACATCTTATCAGGGGGTATAGGACCCCTTCATGCATGGTCCTTTGTTGGTGCATCAGTGTTGGCAGGCCCCCATGGGCCCAGATGTGTTGGCTCTGTTGGTCTTTTTATGGAGCTCCTAACCCTTCTGTGTCCTTCTATTCCTCCTTCTTCCATAAGATTGCCTGAGTTCTGCCCAAAGTTTGGCTATGAGTTTCAGCATCTGTTTCAACCCCCTGCTGTGTAGAGTCTTTCAGAGGACATCTATGGAAGGCTCCCATTCTGTTCCCTCTCTTCAACTGCTTCTGGTGTCTATTCTATTTGCCCTTCAGAATACTCAGCATTTTATGAGCACATTCATTATTTATGAGTCTAAACAATGTTTCTCTAAACCCAACAGTCTTGGCAACAGCTACAAGACTGTAAAGGAGATTGCAAGGGAGTTATCTATTATATTATTATCAATGATTCAGTAGACTAGCAGAAGAGGATGTGGGGGAGAGGGAGAGAGGGAGGCACTGGGAGGAGTTGAGGGAAGGGGCTACAATTGGGATAAACAAAAGAATTGTAAAGATTTAAAAAATTAATTTAAAAAACACTCAGTTTGAGTTCTGTAAAAAAAAACAGATAGGAGTATTAACCATAAAGTATAGCCTAAGTACTCATGTTTTTACAAATAAAGAAAGTGGGCATGATAGAAGTTATGGAATCTCATAGAATCTCAACCATAGACAAAAACTTATAAGCAACTGAGTCATGCTAAGCACAGGGAAAAGTTTCTCAATAGTTATCCAACACCAAGTTTTCTTTCTGTGTCTCTCTCTCTCTGTTTCTCTGTGACTCTCTGCCTGTCTCTTTCTCTTTCTCTATCTCTGTCTCTCTCTGTATGGATGCAATCACACAGAAAAAAGGCAACAAATTTGAAGAAGAGTAATGGAGGTAACTAGGAGAGGTTGGATGGTGGACAAGGAAGAAGGAAAATGATATAAGCATATTTTAATTTCAAAAACCCAGAGTTCATAGCTTTACATTTTCATAGCATTAATGAATTCTTGACATGCTCAGAAAATAATCTAGGAGTGGACATAAAATCTATTCACAATTCTCCATTAAATAATTTCAGTTCATTGATTATGATCCTAGCCAATTTTAATTGGATTCCTGCCATAACACAGCAACATTGTGAAGTTTCTCTCTCTCCCCCCTCTCTCTTGTCTATCATGTATGTTCTTATGTATCCATCACTGATAATAATCTATATCTGTATATAGATATATATGCTACATATTTCAATATATATGTAAGGAAAGAGACCTTTAAGTTAGCCTACTTTTGGTAGCACACAAACAACAGTTGTTAAGAGTAGATGTTAAACCTGAATCTTCTATTTTCTTGGGATTTGATTTTTAAATGCCCATAATCACTTGATAACATATTATCATATTGGTATTTTGTTTGAAAGCCACTTCCTCAAAATAGCATTTATCTAGTCCTCTTCCATCGCCGTTCTTTCACCTGGTTCTCAATTACTAACCAATTGCATCATAGCTATCTTAATTTCTGTAGCAAAACGCTTTTTACTTCATCTTTTGCCTTACAGGTCTTCAAAACTTATAATTTGGGGGGAACAGACAAAGAAAGAGATAGGGAAAGTAGCTTGAACTCAAGAAAGAAGGTGATGAAGTCATTAATGAAAAGAGTTTAATTTACACCTATATATAAGTATTATTTCAAAGGTCCATTTTCTACGTTTTAATAACTTAATTTGTTTTACTTTCTAAGATCACTAGTTTTCTTTTTCATGCCAGTTTTCAGTAATAGGTATTTTCCAGATTCATATGAACTTACAACTGTGCTTCATGGTGTTGGTTTGATGGGGTATTATTGGCCTGTGTGTGCTAACCCAAATTTTCAATTCTAAAACTATTCTTAAAATACAGTTCTTCATCTGTAGACTATTTTAATTAAATAAGATAATTACCAACAGACAACACAGGGAGAGTTTAGAATATAGATACTTGAGGATTAGTCTTGATTTGAAAATGGGCTATGTGACTGACAAATAGCTGAATTTCATTTAAATTTCTTGTTCTTGATCTTTAAAATGAAAAGTTTTAATGACCTCTCAATGTTTCTTTTTTCTTTCATTTCTCAAACATCTTAACTTCTAAGATTCTATTTCATTATGCATATAGAGAAACTCTTCATATTTAAATTGCCTCAGGCATAATTGCATAAACATACCAAGGCTCAAGATTCATATCTCATAAGTTCCTGGCTCTACTATCAATAGTGCGCACTATGTTCTTTGATTACAGTTATTTCTTCTACATACATGCACAGTAGGAAATTAAGGTTTTTCTGGTTTGAAAGAGATTTTAACACTGCTATCCCAATGGGAAAGGAATCCACCATTTACCATAATTTGCTTCTTTTTGTTTCAGAGCACAATCTTCAGCCTCCCTCTGAACTTTTCATTAGGTCACAGATAAGACAAACTGTAGAAACAATACCAGACAAGTGTTGGCTTGTAGTATTGTCTTTAAATCTCCCAAAGGGATTGAAACTAGAGAATTTGTTTTGAGTAGGGAATTTGGTTAAACCAGAATGATAGCTGTCTAAAAATTCTTGTTGGTTTTTAATGTAAGCCAAATAATACATTCAATCTTCAGCTGCTTAAGTTATGAGGTCAAAGTGGACGTAAATAGTCTTCTTCAGTCCATCATATCCAATCATTTATCAGTTTCTTTTATTTTTGAAATTACAAGATAATTATTTCATTTCTCCCATCTATTTAGTCCCCTAAGCCCTCACATATACCCTGTTTTGCTCTATTTAAAATTCATGGGTTTTTCTCATTAATTGTTGCTGTATGTGTGTATGCATGCAGATTCCTGAATATACAAATACAACATGCTCAGTCTGTATAATCTTACTTGTCTGTTTGTTTTCAGTGCTGACCATTTGGATAACCAATTGGTATACTGTTCTCTGGGGAATACTATTTCTCCCACACTCAGCATTTCTTAGTTGCTTGCAATCTTTTATCTAGGGTTGAGGCCTTGGGGACTTTCCCCATCCACCTTAAGAAGTGTTTGTTTAATGTCTTTCATAAGTCTGCTTCAAATGAGAATTCAGTTCTTCAGCCACTTCATGATGTTCACATATTCAAGTCACTCACAGTTTACAGTGGAGAATCTGGAGCCCAAAGAATACTTCTCTAAAACGGTGTTTCTAGAAGGCAGTACTGACATCTGATCATCAGGTTGACATGCCTAGGAATTCAGCTGTTAGCTGCAGAACTACACTTCCTACAACTAACTGCTTGTATACATAGTCAAAGTACAAAAAAAATTCCTTGTCTTTTGCATGTACTTCATGAAAGGGCTTCCTGGCCAAGCTCTGTGACTATAGCAAATGCTCTTATTTCAAGGGAAAAGAGTAACATTTGGACACATTATGAATTTATTTGTCAAGAGTCAAGATAAAAACACTTCATACACATGGACCATGAGATTGGTTTTATAAAAGAAATTTCCACTTTTGTTTAAGATCTGTACACACTGATGTGAATTTCTAATTCTTTTTTACAACTCTTCAGGCTTCCTACTTATTTTCAATGTGTTTCTCATCACTTCACTTTTTTTTTTTTGTCCAAAACAAAATTCTTAAACGAGGCAAAACTACTAAGGGTGAGGTGGTGAATCCCTGCTTACTTATTGCCCCCCAAATAACAGGATGAAAACTAAAGAATAGCTCAGTACACAACTTGATGGAATTTAGGCTTCTAGTGAATTTTGAACCAAATTGAAGACAGCCACTCACTTTAACCCTCAAGAGTTTCACACTTTCGTATTTTGTTTAATAACATCTTATGTTGCATAGCTAATATGGATGTATTTCAAGAAATAAAGCCTCCTTATTTAAACCACACACTTCTGCTTTCTCATGCCCTTTTATCTTCTCAGACTGTAATTCAAGGATTAAAGTCAGGAGTGAAGTAGAAAGAAGCAATTTCAGAACAAGGGGCATTGCAAAGAAAACAGACACACTGTTTTTAATAGTACATTAAACTCCTGGAAGGCGCCCTTACAAATAGTCTTCTATTATTTTCTTGCATAGTCTCTCCGGTCCCTACACCTTTTATTTGGTTTCTGACAAGTACTCCTTCATTAGGTCAGTTCTTGGTTCTCTAGTATCTACAAGAGAGGAAATAATTGGACCTAAAGGAGTGGGCAGAAAAACCACACCAGAGTTTCCAAAGAAAGAGCACAGGGCTGGCTCCCTGCTCCTGAACCCCCACAGGTTCTTTTGCTTGAGGACGTATTTACTGTAAAACATCTCCATTTCCTCAAGTAGGTCCTCTCCACATTCCATTCTGTTCTTATCTCCGCTCTAACAGCGTCTGTTTATTTATTTATTTCGGTGCTAGCTGCAAGTGGATTCCAGCCACTGTCAGTTCTGTTCTTGTCCACTTTAAATCCTTATTTATTTCACACAAATGCAAAACCATTAGATTTGGTCAGGGGACTAAGAATTTGTACTCATGGGCTACTTATAGTCCTGCCTTCCTTATGTAGCAAATATGTAGAAGGCGGGAAAAATGGTTTTTTTGCAATCTCAGTCCCAGGACCTGGGTTCCCAGCAAACAAGGCAACATACAGCCTCCGTCGGAAACTCCCAGATTTACTGAGGGGAGAAGAGGGGGTTTTCCAGTGACCTGTCCTTTAGGGTTTAAAAGCGCATCCCGGGAGCAACTCTTTCATTCTCTATGAAGTTCTGAGCTGTGAGAGCCCAGCGACTCCCTGATCCCAGGCAGCCTGTGAGTAACTTTGCAAAGCCAGGAAGCTGGGAAGGGCTGCTCTGGCGAGGTGCTGGCTAGGGACAGTGTGTGGCTGAAAGCCACTGACTACTGAGCCCTGGCTGCAGCGGCTCTGGCATTGCAGCTCTGGGTCTGGGGACCGAAAACCGGAGTCGGGAACTGCTCCTCCCAGCCCGCCCGGAATTGTACGCCCAGGTGCCAATGGCTCTAGGCCACAGGAGCTCAACGCGGGTAGTGGCTGACCATGGGAGAGGCCATGCCCCAGCCGGTCCAAAGTACAAGGCCGGGCTATTCCCGGACTTGCAGAGACGCGGGGGCGGTGGCGCGTCCCGGGGTGTCCCAGAGTCCCTGGCGCGCAAGGCGCACCGACTCGTGCGCACCAGGGAGCAGCGCTTACCATGGAACATGGTCTGCGGGAGGTGGGTGTAGTCATCATGACTGGGTCTGCAGCAGGAGCGTGCTCTCACCACCCATAATCACGCCCAGGACCCCGGTCATCCGCCGAGTGGCCGCACGCCGGTGCTGGGCAGGGCAGTCCGGGAAGCTGGCTCCTCTCACCCACTCCGCGCCTGGTCCATCCATTCCAGGAGGGGCCGCATGCATCACCGGCCAGCCAGGCTCTCTGGCTTTGCCATAACTTCCGTAGGATCTGCCAGCAGAGTAAGCAGGGTACTTTCAGTTTCTACTTTGCGCCGGGTCTTCAGGTTCAATGTTTGGGTTTATGCACGTCTTCTCCGTGCACCTGGACCGGGATCAGTGGTCGCTGCAAAATTCCAAAGTACCTCTGAAGAAGGCAGCTGGCCTTCTGGATCAGAAAGATTCGGTTAAAAAAACCTTTCCAAATGACTTCTAACCGCTTTGGCAACTCTGGGAGACTGGGAGCTAAAACCACCAGTTACTGGTAGGTCCACAGAAGCCACAAAAGTGCGGCAGAGAAAGCTCGCTATTGCAAGTCAGTTCCACTGAGGAGGCGTTGCTACTTCTGCCGCTGTTGTGGCTGACGTTGCCAAGTCATCTTTAAAAAAAAAAGGAAGTGAAGAATGATTAAGAGGGTCACGCCCTCTGCCCCTCCAAGCTCTCTAACTAGTTTCTTCCTCCCTGTCTTTTGTGCGATGCACCTGCTCAGTGGAAGTTTAAGAAAAAAATAATTCTTGGGAGCCCACGTAGTCTAGTAGTTAGGTGGTAGCTTTGGAAAATCAAAACTGATATTAGTTGGGGGACATAGAAGTTACCCATGGTAACTATCTCCCACGGGTGTATCTCCTAACATGGCTAATAAACTATCCATCTTGTTTCGTTGAAGATTTTTTTTTTTTTGAATAGGCATGAATTGCCAATGAACCCTGCTTAGGTGAAAGTGAATAGTACAAACCAGTAACAAGAGAAATCATAGATCAGAATCTTGTCTACCATTTATCTAGAATTTGCTCTATGCCAGTTCTGTGGTCAGCATTTTACTTGTATCGTGGCATCAGAAGCTTTCTGTGCGGCATACTTTTGCTTATCTGTAGTTGCAGGATAGATGTGGGAACACAGGCTTCCTTAAATAACAGAGCTAAGTTCACAAGGTTGGCTGAATAAGGGTAAAACCCTCCTGTAGCCTGGCTTCAAAAGCCTCTGCTTGGAATCCCTTGTGTAAGAAATCTCTGCGAATAATGCGGTGTAGCAGGAGGTAGTGGAAGGAAGGTTGTCAGTATGCCCTTACGCCTCTGGGGAATCTCAGGGAGATTTCTAGAGTTTGTGGTTCCTATATTGACGTCTGAATGGGGAGTTGGTTCACAGCTTCAGATTCTGTTGTGGTGTAGTAAGTAAGAGACACAGAGGAAGGAGTGTGTTAGAGTGTGAAAGCAAGGGGAGAAAATTGGGCTCTTGCCTGTGGATTCTGTTTTGATAGTTACTTTCCACATTCTACCTACAAGCCCATGCTTTCAGTGCCCCTTCAAGATAAATGCAGCCAGCTGACTGCAGAAGCTGTTTAATGATCTTTCTATTGTCTCTCTTGACCACAACCTTTCTTTCTTCTCAAAGCATCAGGGTATTCGATTGCTCTTGCCATTCTGACTTGCCACCTCTTTCTGTTGGTGAGTTCTTGCATGAACTGCACGCACGTTGTTGTTCCCTTGAGACCCAACTCCTCTTCAGTGCTGCTGCAGGCCTTTCCTTCCTGTTCCCCAGACAGCCCCCTTCCACTGAGAAGGGTTATCTAGAATATGATTGGAATCCGGTACCTCAGAGTGACAGGATGGAAGACAAGTACGATGGTGAGAAAATGCTTGAAGGAAGGAATATGAAAGAATGTCCAGGAAAGCAGGAAGGAAAATCTAGGAAAGAGAAAGAAAACAGGGAAGAGGTGCACATGAAACCAGGAAACCAAACCGGGTGGGAAAGATCATGCTCTTCCAACAACATCACTGACACTTAGGTAGGAAGGGATGAGGCTGCAGCGACTGCTTAGGAGTAGTTCTATAAACATACTGAAGCTAGAGGTAAATGTATTAAACTTCTTGGGGTCCAAGTAGCAACTATCTGCTTCTGTTCTGGGCTTTCCCCCCAGAGGTTGTTGAGCTATTCAGAATAGAGTCAGAGTACATCCATCAACAGTGTGCAAAAAGGGAAATCTGTCTTCCTTTCTGGTACAATCACAAAAGGCCTGACAGAAGCAAGCTTGTGAATAGTCAAACTTTGAAGAAAATGAGGGGAAAGTGTCTAAAATTCCAGGAAAGGAGAAGTGATTTTTTTTTTTAATAGAACTCTTTCCCTCAGTGTTAAGAACGCCATCTGAGGAGAACATTTAGAAAGCATTTGGAATTTTAATGGTTGTGTGAAAATGAACACCTTTGAACTACATCATATGAGGGGATTCTAAGAGAATTAGTATCATTTAAAAAAATCAACAGCTCTTTAAACTGGCTGTTTCCTTTCTAATATAAGTTGATGGTATAGATTGACAAGGATGAATTCTTAATTAAAAGTTTGGTTCCTGCTTTGTCAAATGAGTGAGACCATGTCCTCAAAAATAGCAAAGTAAAAAGAAGACTTGGAATGCAGTGCAAAGGTTGGGAGCTTGCTTAATTTGCAAGAACCCCTAGGTTCCATCTCCAATATCACAAAATATAAGTCGGAAGAGAAAGAGGAGGAGGAAAGAATGAAGAAATAAGACAAAATTGCAAAAGTGATTAATGATGTATAATAGTAGATGATGAAATAATTTATAGGATACTGACTTAAGAAATAAAATTATTAAGGCTAGCCAATGTCTTTTAAACTTTCTACATTTTACAATTATTAATCAAAATAGTTAATTATTAATCTCTTTGTTTTCCTGGCCTGCCTTGAACTGGCACACCCTATTTAAGCCTCTTGACTACTGACGTTCTATGCATATACTAACATCCATGATGAAAACTTACTTTCTTGATTAATTATCTATACTCATTTTACCTGACTAAAAATGACAATTACCTGTCTATCTGTCCTGTCTGTCTCTCTATTTATCTATCTATGCACTCTGAGATCTAAATTCTATTGTGTTGTGCATGGATATTTGCTGAAGTTCATATGATTTAATTTTTTAGACAAAAGTGTCAGAATATAAATATTGCAAACACACACATGAACATTATAGATATGTGTGTTGCATTACTGTCTGGCTCCTACAGTTTGAGAGATCCATGTTTGGCCTACTGTTATGCCCATGAACAGTTTAAATCACATTTAGAAGATGGGACTTTCCTTTGCCTTGAGCTTCATGAATTCAGTGGCTGACTTGACTGTGTGTGCTCATTATAAGTAGCAACGCATGCTTTTGATGCGATCTTATGTTGGAGGAGAAAAGGGTGTTAAATATGGCATTTAAAAATTCGGTGTGTTACGAGAAGGAAAGAATGAGGCTATTTCAACCAGGGAGGAAAGGGAGTCCAAGACTATATTATTGTGAAATGAGTGTGCAAGAAGATTAATCCACCTGACCAGTAATAAAACAACAACAATTTCCTGACCTATAATTCTCAATCAGATATGAGTTTTAAGTATTTACACAGAATGAAGTTTGGACATTCTCAAGTGGCAACTGAACATTTATTCATGTATCATGACTTTTCTTGTTGCATTCCTGAATAAACTATTAACTGACTGTGAAACTATATTTAAATCACTAATCTTCAGCTTGGAATTTATAATTATATCTATAACCAAGACATGTTTGTAAATGAGATTTAGCTGTTTTTTTCAGGTTTTGCTAATAATACAAAAAGAACTGAGAATCCTGTTTTCTAAAAGTCTGTAAAAAAAATGTTCCATGAAACTATTCTTTTTTTTTTTTTTGTGGCAGATGTACTGAAGTTCAAGACTAAAACATACTTAGTTGCATGAAAGGAAGTCTAGTGATAGGGTGGGACTGTCTGCTTTGGCCACTACAAGACTGAAAAATAAACGGTTAGTTCTGAAGGCTTAATTAAAAATTAGGAACCCTGCTGTTGAGAAGTAAATGTAACGTATCAGTGATAATTAAAGCCATAAAAAATGATGAAGTTAACGAACTTAAATGGTAAGGGAGTGAAGAGACAATGCAAGTGAAGAGAGAGCTTGAGCAGAAACAAGCCCTGCAGAGTAGATGAGGAAACAGAACATGTGCCTACATTCAATGCTAGCAAAACGACAGCCAAGTAAGAAAGTCAGCACTTCATAAAGCAAAGGAGGATGCATTTCTAAAAGTGTCAGTAACCCATATTTTCAAAATTCACTGAGTGGGAGAAAGAAGATGACTGAAGCACGTGCTTCCTTGATTTTCTTCGCCCTGGAGACAACCATACAAGCAGACTATTGGAGTGATATCTGCGGGGGGGCATGGGAAAAAGGGGACAGAGCAGGGGTGAGTTTTCAGAGACGTCTGGACATGATAAAAGGCGTGGCCCCTGGCTTCACAAGCATGTCAGGCATAACGGGAGTTTTCAGTTTTGAGACATGTTTAAGCATATTTGCATATTGAATGACAGAATTAGGTTCTAAAACAGTGGGAAGAATGGAATGAAGGAGCTAAAATTACCTGACACTTTTTCTTTTGGTCTCTTCAGAGTAATTTCAGCTTTTAATAATTCTCAGCAATCAGAATCTGTTATGTATCAATAATTCTACGACTCTCTGAAATGTTCCTTGCACACTCTCTTGTACACTGCTGGCATCAATAGTGTTTGGTCCAGTATTGCTCATGTTACCTTTTAGAAAGGACAGCTGTAGAGTAGGAAGTTTGTTTTACTTGTTTACTTGGTTTTGTGTGTTGATAAATATGTACCTAGCAGTCAGGACTTTTAAAATATATACTAGATTTGAGAAGGGACTATGCTTTAAATCTCTGCCTTTATAGAAGACTAGCCAGAGATCTTGTACCTACAATGATTTTCTTTCATGAAAAGAACTTGTAGAAAATAGAGAACATTTTGCTTAAGTCCCTTGGTAGCTTCCCTCTTTGTTGTCCAATTACTATATGAAGACACTGCATTGTTGCTGTGCACTTTTGGATGACAGTAACTGGTCCAGTCTGTCTGGAATTCTATGTCGTCAATTAGATCCTGAGTCACAGACTGTGCCCAGTTATGTCCTGTGGGAAAACAGCGACATCAGCCTGAACAAGTCTTGACTTGCTCTCATCAGAACTTTATCCTAATATCCAGGAATGTCACAAGGCCAAGCACTGACTGGCAATTAAATGCCTAAGGTTCTGGTAAGCTTGCCAGTTCTTGCATTTAACAGAAATCTGAATATTTCCTAATATAGAAGTCTGCCTTATTTAAAGACTTTTATTGTCACATTAGAGGTTAATTTTCTTTTCCTTCAAGTAAACCTGGTTTATTTCAGCATATCTGTTATTGCTTTAGATTCTTGGGATAATTATGAACCCTTATAGATGATGTGAAGTGATAATGTATATTACAATAATAAGATTAATAAAGTAGTCTAGAGAGATAAAGTTCTCCCTGAGTTCCTAGATACAGCCATTGCACCATGATATGTGTCAGTTACCAGGCATCCTAGCTGCATGAAGGTAACAAAACAAAAAGATTGAGATTTTTGTGACAGACAATGATTTTTGTAGACACATAGTAGGATGTGACATAATGCTAAAATATTGTGTCCTATGAGAGGCAGTTTTTACTTTGATTTCTTTGTGTGTTTTTGATTCATTAACAGTTATCTTGATATTTAGCTAGAAGTTTTCTGGTCATGTCTCTCTTTTGTGATCAGTGTGTGTGTGTGTGTGTGTGTGTGTGTGTGTGAGAGAGAGAGAGAGAGAGAGAGAGAGAGAGAGAGAGAGAGAGAGAGAGAGAGAGACTTTCACCTTTTAAAGTGTTATCTTGTATAACTTTGATTCTCTGAAACCTTTAAACTTCAATTGAAGGCTGCAGGGATGGCCCAGAAGCTAAAATTCTTGACCCGAAGGTATGAAAACCTGAGCTGGTATTCACAGAGAAAGTGGGTAGTAGTAGTCTGTGTCTAGCACTCCTAGGGAGACGGGAGAATTCCTAGAAGCTCAGAGGCTAGCTAAGCCTGCCCTGTGAACACCAGCATATAACAAGGGATCTTGTCTCAGAAAAAGTGGGAGATAGGCACTGACAAATAAGACATGCATTGTAACATACCATGACAACCCCCTCAAAAATGAGGTATTTTTGATGGTAATTCTAAACTACAAAAGATTGCTTCACATTAACCTATTTGATTTCTGTGAGTTTTTCTATACTCATCTTCTGCTTTATTTGCTTAGCAGTGTGGCCTAAAATGAGACCAAACCAATAAAAATCAAATATTACTGTGCACACTGGTTTGTTGACCATTCAAGAATAATTCAACAGCTGAGACTACAGGTACGTGCAAGCATCTGCCAGGGGCACCCATTTTTTTAAACCAGTGATTCTGAAAATAATACCTAAATTCAACCAAACCAAATAAAGAGGAATGACAAATAAAGAGGGTTATCAAGAACTTAAAAAGTAAAGTTAAAAATTTCTTTTAATCTAGAAAAGAATTATCAGTCTGATTAAATTCTTAGCTGTTTTTTCCCCCCTGTTACTTCAATCTGGACAGAACTCTATTGATCTTAATATTCCTAGAGTCTTAAAAACAAAAACAAAACAAACTCCGATCTTGTTGGCCTGGATTAGACTTGTGCAATTCTTTTCATTTTTAAAATAAGATCTTTGTTGAATTTTAAACTACCAGAACAGATAAACTTTCTGCAAAGCAGTTCTTGAAAACAAATATCTTTGGTGGCTTTATTCTGGTCATTTCCCTTCTTAAAGTGTAGCTAATTCATTATATCATATCAGCAAATGGAATTCACGGGAACTGTGATTCTCTTTGGAATTTAACAGCAGCTCAAATACTACATATTTCTGAAGGACACTCTTTCCAAGGCTCCGTGTCTCTCCTACTTCCATGCAGGTGTACCGGCGTTCTTTTTGCATTTGTATACTACCCTGTGGTGATAGTATATAAAAATAGAGACCAAAAGGAAGGACACGTGGTAGCTACGGCTTACCTTCCAATAGCCTGTAAAATTCCTTGACACCTATAATGGATTTTGCAACTCTAAATGTACTGTGAGGCTATGAGGGACTTTAGCCATACTGCATTTTATTTATCAGGTTCGTTTTTCTGCTTGGAAATAGGCAAGATTACGCTATTATTAGCTTGTTCTTCCAGACCTTTCTTTGAATTCAACACAGTTAACCAAATAAAATTATGTGCCATGGAATATTCTAGGTGCTCAATTACATTATCATAAATAAACAAAAATAAATTCTACTTAATCATTTTTTATGGATTATATGTTGCAACAAAATTTAACCACTGAGTCCATGTAGATACAATCTATCTTAATTTATAGATTAAATAATGTTAAAGGCTAAAAATACCAAAATACTCAGCAAATATTCTATGAACACCCTTTGACTTAGATTTTCACATTTCATTTTTAAAAATTTCACTATTAAAAATGTGAAACTTTAATTTCCTTGGTTGTAATGACCATATTGGTACCATACCCTATATTCCCTCCGTACATGTAGCAAGTCTCTATGTGTTTATCAATCCAAACAAGATCATATTACGTATAGTCGTTCCCCAGTCTCACATTCAGCTACCAATCTCCACATTTCTATTTGATGTTATTTCCTTCCTCATTTGAAAGAATCCATATAGTGAAAATTAATCCAAGATGTTCATAACATTGGACTCTGGTATCTTGTAGAGTTTATTATTAGAAGCTTATAGCATACATTGGTCTTTTTGCTAATTTTTCATGAATTCATTTTTTTCTTCTTTGAAAATTATGGCTTTCAGTATCTAAATTACTTATATTTTAAAAAACACAATGACTTATTTTTTTAATTTATTTATTTTTATATCAATCACAGGTTAGGTACTTTGAATCCCAGGCATAGCCCCCTCCCTCATTCCCTCCCACTCTCCCACTCCCTCCCTCATCTCCCTCCTCCCCGCCCCCTCCAAGTCCACCAACAGGGGAGGACCTCCTCCCCTTCTATCCAACCCCAGCTTATCCTGTCTCCTCAGGGCTGGCTGCAATGTCCTCCCCTGGGATCTAGCCAGTCTGTCACTCCCTGGCTTGTATGGGGGAGGGTCAAAGAGTCAGCCATCAAGATCATG
>CM053750.1:31904067-31917433 GCA_028658305.1 Pachyuromys duprasi | reverse complement strand
CTCCCACTCCCTCCCTCATCTCCCTCCTCCCCGCCCCCTCCAAGTCCACCAACAGGGGAGGACCTCCTCCCCTTCTATCCAACCCCAGCTTATCCTGTCTCCTCAGGGCTGGCTGCAATGTCCTCCCCTGGGATCTAGCCAGTCTGTCACTCCCTGGCTTGTATGGGGGAGGGTCAAAGAGTCAGCCATCAAGATCATGACTGAAACAGTCCCTTTTTCCCTGAATAGGGTCTTCAGCCCTACACCGAGTTATCATGGGCCCCATCTGTGCGGGGGTTCCAGGCCACATCCACACATGGTCCTTGATTGTAGAAACCGTCTCATACAAGACCCCTGTGCCCTGCTCAGTTTGGTCTTTGTGGAGCTCTTGTTTTCCCCAAGTCTCAACAACCTCCCCCAGATCTATCATTACTTCTCACCCTCTGTCAGAGGCTTGATCGTGAGTCTTAATATCTGCTCTGATACATCGCTACACACAATGACTTATTTTAACACTGGGTGCTGATGCAGCTCTCACAGACTGTAACAGATACAATTACTTTTAAGGGATTAAACTTGATATTTATTTTTATTTTTATAGTATTCACCAAAGGAAATGTAATATGTTAAAATGTAATTAGTCAAAATGGTATGTTTGACCAATAATAATATTTCTATTAATAGTTATTAATCAAATAATGAACTAATTTGTTTCAATGATACTTACCTATTTAAAAGTTTAGTTACACAGAAATTATGAGGACAGAACTTTTGTGTGGGAAGTTATTCCCATTTTACATTTTCTTCTTTTTTATTAATTACACTTTATTCACTTTGTATCCCCCCATAAACCCCTCTCCTCCCCTCCCAAACCCACCTTCCCTCTCCCTTCTCCACACATGCTCCTCCCCAAGTCCACTGATAGGGGAGGTCTTCCTTTCCTTCCTTCTGATCCTAGTCTATCAACTTTCATCAGGAGTGGTTGCATTGTCTTCCTCTGTGGCCTGGTAAGGCTGCTCCCCCATCCAGGTGAGGTACATTTTCTTCTTTAATCATTAAATATTTTTTCTCCATACTTGAATATAAATATCTTTTATATACTAGCTGTATAATTTATAAATGACCAATAATTTTTAAACTAAAATTTTACTACAAGTGTTTTTGATTTGATGCATTCTTGCAAAAAACTCTTTGGGTATGCTTTTCTGCATGATTTTACTGGACGTGAATGAAGCATGTGGCACTCTGTTTTGAATCCCTACTTCCCTGTTCATTAATGTCACATTCCTAATCTAGTCCTCTTTTTATAATTAAACTGTTCCTTTACTTTTTTATTCTTTATATCTCCTCCCACATCAACTGCTTCTTGACTATTTCCACTCTGCAGCGCTGTTTTTGGCACCATGCTCTGTGTGTCATATGATCCATACTGATGTCTTTAATCATAGCTTAACATGCAAGCTACCTTCTGCATTAGTCATCCATGACCGGCTATGGTGTGCTCTTTCTAGCCTTCTCAAAGAAGTCTCAAGCTCAACGTATACAAACGTGCACTGCTACTGGGCTCATTTACACACACTCTAATCTTTGCTGAGTGTGTCTTCTAGCTTTAGTCATCACCCAGGTTTTAGACCTGGAAATAATAAAAGTAACCACTCTAGGCCAATGCTAGCAACTGTTTGATGGTAACTGTCCTTGCTTAGCAATGTTGCCTTTGCTTAGGTTCTTTGTCTAGCTCTCTGAATGTAAAACTCCTAAGATGTTTTAGAAAATACCATTGTTACCTTTTCAGGGGCTTATGGATTCCCATTTGGACTGCTCACGGGCACTGCATGGCACACAAGATGCTTCCTGACTTGTGCCCTCTCCTGGCACTCAGATACCAAATCATCACATATAATTTCACCAGCAGGATTTATCCTGAAACTTAGGGTTAAGTTTTCCTTTCTTGCGTATATTCTGTTTATTGTCACCCGTATGGAACAAGTCATTTTTCCTATCCAGTACTTATCAGCTATAGTCTGATTGTTTTGACAGTTTTGCACATTGTAATGTACTGGAGACCTAGACCTCTCTTTTGTTTGTGATGTGTGTTGAGTGTTTGTCTTGCTTTAGGTATTTGATGTACATCTGTTGACTAGATAGATGGTTTTGGCTGCTGTACAAGACATGGTATTAGGCTTTCACAGTTCTCAGAATAAAACAGCAATCTTATTGGAGGTAGAACACTTGGTGTTTAGCACACTTCCTGGACATCCAGGTGCTCAGGAATATTATATTAGAGATGGATACAACCTTTCATTCTGGTATTATCACCTAGCAGCTAGAGTATAGATTATGCAGAACAGCTCACCCCTCAGTAATTTAAAATATTAATCAACTCCACCCTTAAGTCACATTGAATTTGTCATATATTTGAAAGACAAATTCACTATTACATCATGCTCAGCAGAAACTGAAGTAACATATAAAACTGTCCAAAACATAGCTCTATGTTTAAGAGATAGGTGCTTCCATGCGTTTATTATCTATACATTTTTTAAAATAAACTGGGATGGATAGTGATACTACGAAACTTTCCTTTTAAAATTGTGTGCAGGTAGATTTAAAATCAATTTGTGTGTGTATATATATATATAAAATTGTATGTTCTGTAATAAAAATAGATGAGCTACAATAGGTATGATAATAGGAATACAATTAGTTAAACATGAAAGAGCCTCTTACAAGGAACATTCAAGTGTTGCTTTTACATGTTATTGTCAACCTGAATGTTTTCATTTGCATTGTCAAGTTAGTGTTGCTTGGTTTGTGCTCCATCTCTTTCTCAAGAATAAAAAAAGGCATGTCCTGTTGAGGCAAGCACGTCAAGAAAGCATTCCAGAGTGGCCTGGTTTTATTTGGAACAGTGACTTATGGAAGCTATTTGGTTTCAGCAATATTTATGGTGACTGCCAGTGGTTTCTAGGTAGCCCTGTAAATACAATTTTGTAAGTGTCTTGGCAGATGCAAGGTTGTGTTGCAAAAATTGTGTCTATAAAACATGCCTTAAAAACTATTTTAACAGTTGTTTTGATGGTGGTTTTGAGGTTTGTGTTGGAAATTATGAATAAAAATATTCTCTCACCTTAAATTATGAGTAGCAAGTTGATTATTTTCAAGCTACATTCATTGATTAATAGATGTTAGTTCTAATTAATCTGTTTAAGATCAATTGATGCTGCTCAATGTACTGTTAAACGAAAATATTTCATTTCACTCATATTTCAGTCATGCTATCAGGGTAAAATGAACGAAGAGGGAAAACGTCTCCAAAATTGGTGATTTATATGGTATCAGACACACACTGAATGAACAACAAAATTGGTGTTTGTGCATCTTAGCCATTAATATTAATACTAAAATTATTCTGCCATGCTGGGGCTTCATTTTGTTATGATGTTTCTTCAAAATTCCCTCCTAAATTTGGGCACCTATTTAATACTCATGAAGCCATTTCTCAAAATGTTTCTTGAGGATCAGTCAGATGGCTCTGTGATTGAAGGTGCTTACTGCACCTGAATTTGACAACCTAAATTCAATCCCTGTGACCCTCATAATGAGAGAACCAAATCTCACAAGTTGTCCTCTGACCTACACATGAATGCCAGTCGTGGTATGTACAAACATAAAAATAAATAAATAAATACATACATACACAAATAAATGTAATAAAGTTGATATATGTATTTTAAAAACTTTTCATACAGTAGTTTTCAGTATTTCAGTATGTTATTTTATAAGTTTATTAAGATTTCATAATGGGCTTGATTCTTGAATATAGTGAAAAGTAAAAAAAGACTAAAGAACCCTTAAAAAAAGTTCTATTTGGAAGAGCTAGAAGTTCAAATGAGAACAACAGCCAGGCAGGGGAGATGAAGTGGGGTTCCAGCTGAGGACTGTCCTGGCCCCAGGACCCTGTGTGGGCTAAGGCAGGCTGTGATACAAACTGGCATCAGTCCAAACGGGCTTTCTAGTCCTGCAGGTTAGGCTGAAGGGTCTCACATTTTGCTGGAACTTTCCAGTGTTTAAATGCTGTCAAGGATTTTCTGAGTACTTGGTATTATAATCTCTGCTTTATAACAATGCCCTTCCCTAATGCTTTCACTGTGTGTAAGCTCTGCTCCGATATTTTATAAATGAAAATGCCTTTATCCTTAAAAGTCTCCCCACTAATTTATGCATAGTGTACCACAAACAGTGAACACAGCAGAAAATATCCTTTGTTTATCCACCACATACAATTTCCCCTGTATCACTTTCACATACTTATTCCTCCCTATCATTTGTTTACATTTGACAGATCACACATGTACTTGTTTACTTTTTACCACTATAACATAAACAGCATTTAACACTAAAACATAAATAGCATACAAAGCATATTTTCCACTGATGTATTCTTTCTTTGTAGAATATTAATGGGTATAGAATAAGATCCTGACATTCAGTCACACAAATGGATGCTCCACAGATAACCAGCTACAGAGAAGAAACGGCTGAAGAATTACACATATTTAACCTTGACAAGAAAAGGCACAATAATAATGAAATCCAGTGCATTGCTTTGTTCTTGCCTACAAGAAGTGATTGTGCGCACCTCTTCTTAATGTTGTTCTCAGATATCTCACATTTCTTTAAAAAATATTTATTTATTTATTTATTACAAATTATTCACTCTGCATCTCTGCTGCAGCCCCTTTCCTCATCTCCTCCAAGTCTCACTTATCTTACCTCTTCTCTCCCTACTCCCATACTCTAATCCCCTAATAAGGGAGGACCTCCTTCCCTCTACCTGACCCCAGCACATTAGGTGCCATCAAGGCTGACCCTACCATTCTCTTCTGTGGCCTGGCAAGGCTGCACTCCCCAGGGGGAGGTGATCAAAGAGCCTGCCACTGAGTTCATGTCAGAGACAGAGCCTGAACCCCGTACTAGGAAACATATTTGGAAACTGAGCAGCCTGCGGGCCTCCTCCAAACTTAGGGTCTAGGTTCTCTCCATGAATGGTTCTTGGTCTCTGCTGGTCTCCTGGGCCCAGGTATCTTGGTTACATTGTTCTCCTTGTGGAGGCGGGAGCAGCCTTGCCAGGACACAGAGGAGGACAATGCAACCAGTCTTGATGAGACCTGATAAGCAAGGGTCAGATGGACTGGGAGGAAGACCTCCCCTATCAGTGGACTTGGAGAGGGGCATGGAGAAGATGAGAGAGGGAGGGTGGGATTGGGAGGGGATGAGAGAAGGGGCTACAGCTGGGATACAAAGCAAATAAAAGGTAATTAATGTAAACAAAAAGAAAAAGAATAAACCATGATATTGGGGGAGGGGAAACACATCAAACACAAGATACAGTATGTCTAAACATCTTGAAATTATAACTTAAGGGCAAAAGCCGAAAAAATTATGCTGTTTTAACTGGAAATTAAGTGCACCTCCCCCCCTTGTTTCTCCCCAATAAAATCAGAGTTTACGATTTAATTACACCTCAAAGCTTTTCTCTCAGTATAAAGAAACCACTAAATACACATAAAATACTAACTTGTTAATAATTTTCCTGGCTCATCCAACATGCAATGCACATGACTCCAAAGACTACAATTTGGGGTAAATGTACACAAACTGAAAAACCACAACTCCAAGTTTCAATACTTGCTTTTAAAAACCATAGGACACTCATGTCTTTTTTTTTACTTCTCATGGCGATGTCACACTATCATTTAATCCATCCTTCTTAGAGTGACAAGAATTATCAGTTGCCAGTCTGAACTGATTAGGACTAGAGATACACCTTTTAAAAGACTCCATTCTTAATGGCTGAGTAAGGTCATTACAATTGTTACCATTCTGCAAGCTTCAGCACCTAACAATCTGTCAGGCTCAAGGATCTTGAGTTAAATGGTGTAACATCCTAAAAGTATCCAATTACTTCAGTTTAAGACATTCAGAGTCCAAAGTCGGAAGAATGACCAAAATAAAATCTTTATTTTTTATAACTGTATAAATGTGATCCAAATATGTCCACCACTAGTTTTCACAAAAGAAAAAATGCTGTAAAAATAAGCAAACTACAACTGCTCAGTGGTAAGTATGGACTCCCTCGATGTCTCGTTGGGCTTAATTATAGACCACTCACAGTAATAGCTTTTTAGTGCAATAGCTTTTTAGTATCAAGTGTAGCATGATGTTAGGCCATTTTTGTTCTTGCACACACACGCTTCACTTCTGGTTGATAATGGAGAAAATTTTGTAGCATTTACACTGTTAAGCTGAGTTGCATCCATCCTTTTAAATGGCGTAAATATCGATGTCATCATCCCTGTAGTCAGACTTCACAGTTTCAGCTTTTGGTACACTGGCACTCTTCGAATACACCACCTCAATCTTTTCATCTTGTCTTCTTTCTCACCACCAGAAGATTCTTTCTCTGCTTCTTGCAACCACTTAATAAATGGTTCTGCTTTGACACGAATCTCTTTGGCAAGTTCTTTTGAGACATATTTCTTAGAGGCCTTTTCCTCTTCTAAAAGATGCATCATACATCTCCTTCAAGATATGTGGAATCTTGGAGATCAGCTGAGATTCCAGCTTTATGGCCCCATGGCATCAAAGAATACTCAACTCAACCTCACAGCCTGGCTTAGCGTTGGACTTACCTGCCCAGGTTCTTATTTTCTCTAATACTTATATTTTTATTAGCTCAGCGGTACTTTCAAAAATTCTATTATTTTATTTATTTTCACACACTGGAAGTTTCTTCTGATTTCCTAGTGTTATATGAAGGCATACTGTATAATATTTTGAGAATTGTCCTTATAAATCTTATCCTTTCTCCCTGATTTTCAGTGTATAATTGATTATAGACTTTTTTATTGATAATACTTTCCTTTAGGTTTTGTTAAGCTATTATTTGCGGTTTTCTAGCACACATTCAATATTATAAAGAATTGTATTCAATAGAAGGATTTGAAGGAGGAAGAGCAGAACACAAGGCTTTGTGAAACCCAGGCTCAGACTATATATTATATGTCTAACTGTACAAAGCAATGCAAAACACAAGTCGAAGTTCACGTGGGTGGAGAATAAACCCAGACTAGGAATAAAAAACATACCATTTCCATGACATTCCACACTGATGTAAGTTACTGTTATTCTTATTTCAGAAGAAACCGAGATATGGAGACATGAAGTAATATACTGAAGGTCATTGATTAAAAACAGGGCTCTCTCAGTGTGTGAACTCATGTCATGTACTTTCAGGCTGTACTCTGAATTCCTACCTACACTTTCTCAATGAAGATGGAGGAATGAAAGAAGAAAAGCAAAAGATAGCAAATGGGGTTTGAAATAACTATACAAAGACTAAGGGGAGGAGGGAGAGGGAAGGAAGGAGGAAAGAAAGAGAAAGAGAGAGGGAATTCTTTTTTAATTCAGACAAGAGTGACATGTAAACTGTGGGTATTTGAAAGAGATGCTGCTGAAGATGCTTGGGCTTACAGAAGCTGTAGTTACTGAAACCCATCTCATCATAGTGAGTGGGAGAGACCCACAGTATCAAGTAAAATAAACACCATTACTACTCAAGTGAATAAGATCTTGGTGGTATGTTGTAATTTTGGAGAAAGTGCTTTTGCAAATTGTAGCAACTACTATATTAACTTTTAAATTTTGTAGTTGGTGAATAAATTGGTGAATTATGATGATATTTCTAAAATATGTACATGAGAAAATAATTTCTCTCTCCTCAAAATAATATAATAAATATCCCCCAAATGATATATGTAGTTGGCATACTTTAATTTTGATTTATACTGTTATTATTCCTTGAAGTAGTGTTTTCCTTAGTCCCCTGGTTTCTAGTTTTTCCAATTTTAGCAGCCAAAGTAATCCATTAAAGTGTATATTTGACCAGAGGCACTGTTGTTCTTAAAATTTCTCCATGACTCTCACCACCTTCATAGTAAACCTCCAAGTCCTTAAAGATCATTATCATCATTATCATTATCATCTTTCATCTTCCCTTGATGCCCTACCCTTTCACTTCCAACTGAGAACATTACTGATTCTAAATGTGTCAGACAATTACATGGCCCTGTTCTTTTCTTTGTTCATCTGTTCTTCCTTAACACAGACTCTTCCCACTCCTCTCTGTCTGTTTGTCTGTCTGTCTGTCTCTCTCCCATTGAGCAATGTAAGAAGGCATGTGACTACATGGCATACTCTTCCATGGGGAAGGATGCTTCTCAACTATCATTAATTGCCTGTAGTTCTTTGTGTGTGGGGCTGAAGTCTCTTGGCCTTCCCTCTTTCCACACTCACATGTCTGTTGATGTCATCTTTGTCCAGCTCATGAATTGGCAGCCATGTTGGTAAGACTTTCTGGGTGTAGTTTCTGACATGCTTAGGAAACACAGTCTCACCGCAAAATCCCCGCTCCTCCGGCAGTTACCATCTTTCAGTTTTCTCTTCTGCAATGATTCCTGAACCTTTGGTATGGGAGTTGTGTTGTGGAGGGTATAGGAGGGCTCAGAGGTAGGGAAAGGGGAAATGATGTAATTATATTATAGTCTCAAAAAATAAAATAAATAATTTGGATAGAATAGTGCTCTCTCTCCCTCCTCTCTCTCTCTCTCTCTCTCTCTCTCTCTCTCTCTCTCTCTCTCTGTGTGTGTGTGTGTGTGTGTGTGTGTGTGTGTGTGTGTGTGTTTGAAAGTTGCCCAAGACTGTATGGCATTAAAAGTCATGCTTCACACTTTGGGGAACGGGGTATAGGCAGGCAGATCTTTGTGAGTTAGAGGCCAGCCTGGTCTGTAACACAAGTCCTGGACAGCCAAGGCTACACAGAGAAAGCCTGTTTTGAAACAAAACAAAACAAACAAACAGAAAAGAAAAACATGCTTCCATATAAAAATCATCTTTGCAGTGAAAGTAGAAGGGTCTTTAGAGCATTGAGCTATGAAGCACGTGATCACCAAAAGATCTTGGAGAACTGAGTGGGGAGTACATGCATTAGGACTTGGAAGGTAGGGGTAGGAAGACAGCAAATGTAAGAATAGCATTGGGGAGGAGATGAGGGAGGGTTGGGAGGGTGGGAGGGAGTGAGGGAGGGGGCTACGCATGGGATGCAAAAAACCTAACCTGTGATTGATATAAAAATAAATAAATTTATTAAAAAAAAAGAATAGCATTAACAACATAGCAACATCCTAGTCAAGAAATCAAACCAAATCAAAACAAAACAAATGCCTTGTAAAAAGGAAGTGCTGTCAAAAGAGAGTAGAATTGAGAATAACTGAGTAGAATAATCAAAGGAGGTGGAAAGACATCAGGCGCACATCTCGAAGGGCAAGTTAATATCAAGCTTCTCACTAATGAAATGAGGTTTAAAATGGTAATATGGCGTGGTTTAGCAATATGGAGGTCATTGGCAACATTTATCTAGGATCCAAGTGTGGTTAAGTAGAAGAAGTAAAGATAGGAGATAAAGAGGAACCAGGATAGGCAGTGGCAGATTTGGAGAGATGGGTCAAAAGAGTTAGATGTGTGTGCTTTCTCTCTCTCTCTCTCTCTCTCTCTGTGTGTGTGTGTGTGTGTGCATGTGTTTGTGAGAGAGAGACAGAGTGAGAGAAAGAGAAAGATGAGAGAGAAAGAAGAATGAACAATATAAGTGAGATAGCACCATATTTGTGTACTAATGGAAAGCACACAGTGTAGAGGGGAAATTGAAGCTGGATAGGCTGGAAGGCTGAAGGCAACCTAGTACATGATTCAGTGTTTGGCTTCAGATAGGGAAGTTGCTGTGGGCATATATCATGGTGGGTCCCTGAACAAGTGCCTCAGATCACTTCAGACTTCTTCACAAAGCAGGAAGAAAGCAGTGACAACAGGAGAAAGGGGAGGGATTAGAGGCAGGAGGCAGGAGAGAGGCATTTCTGAAAAGTGCCATCTGGGAGAATGGGTAAATTACTCATCATGCCCAAGGAATGTTGAGTGGGTGTAAAGGCGTCTTTCTAGCAATGTCAACTCCAGGCTACTCAGCACTCTAGGGCTAGTGAAAAACTCACTAGATCTCTGAGTTCTTGCCTTTTGGCTCCCTCTGCGGCTGCTCCTGAAGAGTCCAAGGAGCATTGATGTACCCTTCATCAGCCAAACTGTGCTGTTTGCACTTCAGTTATTTCCACACTGTCCTCTCTAATTGTTTGCACTTCATAAATTGGTTCGACATTGCATTAATAACTAATGTTGGTGGTGGAAGCCATGCTCAGCTAAGCTTGAGTTCATAAGCAAGCTAAGCTTTGTTTATTAAAAAAAATACTACTTGTTTCTGAATCAAGTTTGTAGATTGGGGTTATAGAAATATAGTTATAAATTAGTGTAACTTTTGCATTAATAAAGTAATATCTAGGCCATGAAACCTTATGTTCAGAAAAGTTTTATGAATGAATGAAATGTGTGTGTTTATAGACATAAAGGGAATGTCTTTTTTTTATTGGTAGTTTCTGTTCTTATAAGGACAGAAAGGAAAACTGAAGGCTTCCATTTCTAGTTCTATCAACTTAGCAAAAATACTTTACATTGTGTCAGGACTTGCTGTATCACATGAGAATGATGCATACAAGAATTTTCTAGCCAAGGCAGATGGAGTCTGGATATCTCAACACTGGCAGATCTGTCTCCGAGCTTAAAGTATTAGAGAGAGTTAGAAGAATGTTTTTATTAATCAAAATAAGTGAAACCCAGAAAGATTGTTAGCATAATGAAGAATTAAATGAGTCAGAAAAGTGAGAGAGATGTGGAAGATAATATAGGCTCAAAAGCAGAAATCCAAAACAGAATAGAATATAAAAGAAACAAGCTGTTCTGGGCCTTGATCCTGACTTTATCGTTGGTTAGTAATCTTAAACAAACTTTTCACCTGTAAGATCAAACTTCTTATTGCAAATTGCTGGCTCGAATGACATGTCTTCCAAAGACCCCATCAGTGTTACAGAGTGGCTCTACAAAGTATTTAAGCCATATTATCTATTGAAAGTTAATGGCAACATTTGTTAGTGTGGATTTTATTCCTCAACAGCTAAAGAAAATAGGGCTTTACGTCCACAGCTTGTTAGGAGAGTATTATAGTAACTAAAAAAGTTATTTACATAAAATAGCAGATGTAAGCTCATTTCTCATTACTGAAACTTGCTGTCTATAACGCTGTTGGACAAAACTGCTTTGTGAGTGGAATACATTTATTTTATTTTAATTTGTTTAATTATTGGTGTAGGGAAGCTATGTTTTTACTTGATGAATTTGATTTTTTGTTTTTCAAATATTTTGAGTCAATAATTTGTTTTTCCTATGTATAAAATAGTTATCTACAAATAAATACTTGACAAATTCTCAGTCTTTGTTAAAGTAACACTTCCTCCCTACAAATGTTCCCTCTTCTTCTTTTTAATTATTTTTTATTACTTACAATTTATTCACTCTGTATCCTAGCTATAGCCCCATCCCTTGTCCTCTCTCTATCCCAGCCTCCCTCCCTCTTCTCCTCCTCTGCCACTCCTCAAGTCCGCTGACAAGGGAGGTTCTCCTACCCTTCCATCAGACCCTAGCCTATCAGGACTCATCAGGCTTGGTAGCATTGTCTTCCTCTGTGGCCTGGTAAAGCTGCTCCCCCCTCAGGGGGACGCTGAGCTGCCATGGGGTACATTTGTGTGGGGGTTCTAGGTTATATCTATGGAGTCCTTGGTTGGACTATCAGTCTCAGAAAAGACCCTTGTTCCCAGATTCTTTGGATATGTTGCTCTCCTTGTGGAGCTCCTGCCCCCTCCAGGTCTTTCATCTTCTCCTTCTTTTATAAGATTCCCTGTATTCTCCCCAAAGTTTGGCTATGAGTCTCAACATCTGCTTTAATACCCTACTGAGTAGCGGCTTTCAGAGGCCCTCTGTGATAGGCTCCTGTCCTGTTCCCTGTTTTTTTCCCTCTTCTGATGTCCATCCCATTTGCCTTTCTGAGTGAAGGTTGTTCAACTTACCAAGGGTCCTCCTTCTTGCTTAGCTTCTTTAGGTGTACAGATTTTTAGTATGTTTATCCTATATTATATGTCTAATATCCTTTTATATCTGAGTATATACCATGTGTGCTTTTCTGCTTCTGGGATACCTCACAAGTTCCCACCATTTTCCTGCAAATTTCATGATTTCCTTGTTTTAAATTGCTGAGTAGTATTCCATTGTGTAAATGTACCACAATTTCTGCATTCATTCCTCAGTTGAGGGACTTCTGGGTTTTTTCCAGATTCTCTATTCCAGAATAAAGCTGCTACAAACACGGTTGAGCAAATGTCCTTGTATACTTGAGCATATTTTGAATATACGCCTAGGAGTGCTATAGCTGGATCTTGAGGAAGCACTATTCCTAATTGTCTGAGAAAGTGCCAAATTGATTTCCAAAGTGGTTGTACAAGTTCACATTCCCACCACCTCCTTCCCAAGGGAGGAGGATTCCTCTTTCTCCATATCCTCTCCAGTATGTGTTGTCACTTGAGTTTTTGATCATCGTTAGTCATTCTGATAGGTGTAAGGTGGAACCTCAGGGTTGTTTTTTTGCATCTCCTTGATAGCTAAGGATGTTGAGCATTTCTTTAAGTGTTTCTCTGCCATTCAATATTCCTCTATTGAGAATTATGTTTAGCTCTGTACTCCATTTTTTAGTTGGATTACTTGGTTTGTTGTTTTTTATGTTCTTAAGTTCTTTATATATTTATATCTGTCAGATATAGGGTTGGTGAGGATCTTTTCCCTATCTGTAGGCTGCCATTTTGTTCTGATGACCATGTCCTTTGCTTTACAGAAGCTTTTCAGTTTCATGAGGTCCCATTTATTGATTGTTGATCTAAAAGCCTGTGCTGTTGGTGTTCTGTTCAGGAAGTTGTCTCCTGTGCCAATGAGTTCAAGGCTCTTCCCCACTTTTTCTTCTAAGAGGTTTAGTGTGTCTGGTTTTATGTTGAGGTCTTTGATCTATTTGGACTTGAGTGTTGTGCAGAGTGATAAATATGGTTCTATTTTCACTTTTCTGCATGTAGACATCCAGTTAGACCAGCACCATTTGTTATAGATGCTGTCTTTTTTTTCTGTTGTATTGTTTTGGCTTCTTTGTTAAAAATCAAGTATCCTTATGTGTTTGAGTTTGTTTCTGGGTCTTCTATTCGGTTCCATTGATCCACCATTCTGTTTCTATGCCGATACCATGCAGTTTTTATTACTATTGCTCTGTAGTACAGCTTGAAGTCAGGGATGGAGATACCTCCAGACAATCTGTTGTCATACATGATTGTTTCAGGAATAATGGATTTTTTGTTTT
>CM053750.1:31855917-31896628 GCA_028658305.1 Pachyuromys duprasi | reverse complement strand
TTGGTGACTACTGGACAGAGCTACTAGACTCTCTACACTTTGGAAGAGTTTCTGAGAATAAGATTCACTGTCTTACAACGGTGTCTTGAGGACACTCTCTCTTCTAGTATGCTTTCAGTTACTGTTATAAAACATGGACTTTGAAACCAACATGGGTAAGAAAGGATTTATATTTGCTTACAGGTTACAGTCTATCATTGAGGGAAGCTGAGGCATGAACTCAAAGCAAAAGCCTGAGGCAGGAACTGAAGCAGAGACCATGGAGGAATGCTGCTTATTGCCTTGCTCCCCTGGATTGCTCAGCTACATTTGTTACATAATTCACAAATTCACATCCACTGGCCCCAGGGATGGCACTGTGTTCAGTAGGCTGGCATAGTCTAAATCACTTGTCAACCATGAAAATTTTTCATGGACATAGCCACAGGCTCATTTGATAGAGTCAATCTTTCAATTGATATTTCTTCTTCCCATGTATGTTTAGGTTTGTATCAAGTGGGTAATAACTAGTTACCACATTGTCTACATTTAATTAATCTCAACAGAGAAAACAGATTTGATAAACAGCCCTGATAGTCATAGGGATTTCTGATGTTCCTTCATTTCTGATGTTCCATCATCAGAGACCGTTCAGATCTTCTCCACATTTTGGGGACAAAGACTCTTACTACACTTGCCTATGAGAACCAGTAGCGTAAGAGACCACCACTTTTTATGGAAAAGAGAGAAGGTCTGAGAATGAGCCAAAGCAAGAGCCATTCTTTTATGGGAAAGAATCCTTTTAATTTGGAAAGAATTATGTACATATAAATATTCCCATTAAGGAGACCCTCACGGATGATTTCTCTTTAAAACAAATTCTATCTTTGCTACACAGCAACGGAAGAAATTATATATAATAAACACCATAAATCATATTGATTATAGTAATGAAAATGTTTCTAGTCTCTTTATTGTTCTTGGGTTTTTCCTTGCTTGTGAGCCTCAGAAAGTTTTTCTCAGTTTCATTGTTTGTTTGAATTTTGTCCAGTTTGAAATGTTTATCTTTAACTGCTTTCTTCCTTGTTTACTTTTACCAGGTTGTTTTCGGTCATCTCATTTATATTTGTCGCAGTTAGTATGAGTCAGAACCGAAGAGGTTCCGTGAGATCCGGGTCACCACCACTGCTGTTGCTGTACACAGTGGGTCTCACTTCCTGCAAAAGAAGAGACTTTCACATACTAGGGAAATTTAGTTCATTTGCCTTTTACTTTATTTAAAACGGTATGTGTCTAATGTAAAATTATAGTTTCTTCAACCACCAGAGGGAGCTTCCCAATCTATTGATTCTTGAAGAAAGAAATATGATGGAAGTGGCAACTTTATAAATTTTATGCTTGACAATTAAAAACCCAATCCATTCCATTTCCTCCTACTGAGTTCCATCAGGGTTTGTCAGACAGAGAGTGTCTAAGATCTTCTCCTGTTACACATGTCACATCATTTTGGTTAACAGTGTTTATGTAATCGACTATTTTAATGTGATTTTAATTTCAGTTTTTAGTTTGCGTATTTCTGACATTTTCGTCACACAATTTCATTTTTGATACTGATGAATCTCTTGCTTCAAAAGCATTTTTTCCTCATACTTCTTTTAGATACTAGCTTTTTTTTTCAGGTGTAATTTTAGTCTGCAAATTGATGATCCTTATCCATATATATTTTTTTCCTGCAAGCCCAAATTGAGGGCTTGCCATATCTCTTCCTTTCTGTATTTATTTATTTTGACACATTCACTTGTCTGTCCAGGCTTTATTACCAAATATTTAAGAGGAGTCCTGGGGTTCTAGAGTTAAGAGTCTTTTTCATATTTGGCGATGTGAACTTAATACATGTATGACAAATACAGTGACTATTATATTCTCAGGTGGCTTCCTCCCAGCATCTGCAATTTCACTTTCTTCCATGGAGAATCAAGTGTTTCAAAAATTTTCCAGAAATATTATGTGCACATGGGATGAGGAAGGAAATTATCCAACTGCTTCCTGCAGGCAGAGCTGGATGTATCCCATAACTGAGAGCCCTGGACCTCCCAGAACTATGCTTCTTCAATTGCTAAGCACCCTGCAAGTTAAAATTCTGTTGTCATATCCTTGTAGCTTCCTGGGTCTATCTCTGTCTCTGTCTCTGTCTCTGTCTCTCTCTGTCTCTCTCTCTCTCTCTCTCTCTCTCTCTCCCTGTTTCCCTCTATCCCTCCCTCCTACCCTTCATTTCTCCTCATATAAACTTATGCATGCATCATGCTACTGTCTCCACAGTACGAAATATATCCACTCTACCCAAGAATTTCTTCCTGTCTCCTATCTATTGCGATAAGAACACCTATCTTAGTAGCACAATTCTAGGGAGGGGCAGCTTGGGAAAGAATTCCATTTGCCTACTGCTTCTTCTTCCCACTATTCAGTGTCCAGAGGTTTCTTTCACACAGTAATGTCATCAATCTTGTTTTGTGGCTGTGAAGATTGTTGCTTACAGAGGTTAAGCAAATACCCAAGGTCACAGAGCAGATGAGTGAAACCTGGGAGCAGATCCAGATGCTGGACTGCTGGGTTGACATTGTCTTCCACTGCTTCACACAGCTTTGGGCTGGCCTACTCCTTCTCATCGCACTCAGCAAAAGCTGAGTTGAAGTCAGTGGAATTTCACTGCGATTTCCAGAGTGTTATCTCAGTAGAAAAAGGGATTATGAATGATGAGTAGAGGCTGAAACAGATTCATCCCAAGTCAGTGTTGATGGAGTCATCCTTCTTCCCTTGCTTTTACCTCTTATTCTCCTGAAACTGCTTACAAATGTTCAATACTTACATAAAAGGTTTTCCTGAAGACCCATCCAACTGTCAACATTTCAAACAAAGTATTCCTTTGATATTGGCATAACTGTGTAAAATTACATGTAGATCACTATATGGGCAAATAAAGGCAATTTTCAAATGATGGAAAATATGGAATACGTAAGCTTTATATTTTGAATTTTTCTTCACAAAGCACAGGTATTCTTTCCAATAAATGTGTATGTAATGGCTCAGTTGATGTTGATTTCTAGAAGCCAAATGAGTTCATTTACCTTCCAGCTTCAGAACCGAAGAAATAATGTGCTCTGCCAGCCACAGACAAAATCAGTAGACCTCCTACTTTCCTGAGATTGTTTCCCAGGGTCAGTTGTTTTACTGTTTGCAATTACTGATACCCAAGAGCAGGCAAGTCAGGCCTGTAGTATGTAGGCTCTTTGAAGACTCTTCAGCACTTGTTGGCCCACCATTACCTGGCCATACCTTCAGCAACAACTGAAGGCCTGGTTTGTGTGTTTTGGGGCAAGAGATGTATGCTCTGCTCTAATGCAGACATGTGAGAGCTGCCTCCTTTGCCTTCCATTGAGGGCAGCCCATGACTAATAAACAGTCCTAGGGAAGGGCAAGAGAACACAATTAAACAAACAAACACAGAAAACCCGTTAAGAAAGATTTCCAATGCCATTTCTAACTATGCATTGCACCAGTAGGGTGTATTTTACTTATTTAAAAATAAACAACTATTCATTAATTCTGAGGACATGTGTTTAAATGTTTTGCAGAAATTTCTTGTTGTTTTTGCTTTTCTGCTTTTTACTTCAGATTTAGTAACTCGGTGAATATGTTTCACTCAAGTGTCCCAGCTTTGTCACAATCTCACAAATAAATAATGCATTCCTTAGAAAACATCCCTCCCAAAGGAGAGAGTGCTGCAAGCATTCATTTTGACTTGCCTTGGAGTCTGTGGTTTTCATCTTTTGTGATACATTTTTAAAAGCCTGGGCAAAAGTGCATAAAGCATAGTTACTCTTAATGAGATGAGCCACATGCAAAATTCAGAACTTTCAAGGCTATGAAGGCATATGAAGAAATATCTCTCCCAGTGAGTGCTGAGCATAGGCTTGCCTGTGCTCTCCTGCTTTCTTTTTGAACACGATGAGAGCAACATGAACCCTGGAACTCATCTGCTGAAAGTTAAAATTTAACTCCTCTACTTATCAAATTATATTAGACATGTTACTTAATTTTTGCATCTCAGCTTACTTATTAAAAATGGAAATATAATTTGTAATGAGGGTTAATGTGACTAATAATTTTAGTTCTGCAATTTTAAAAATAGTATGTTCAATACTATTTATTTAAACAAAACACTCTTCATAGCACATTTTCTCATTATAATTCAACATTTTCGTAGTGATTATTGAGATTCCCTTCACTAATCTTTGATGCGTACATGAAAAGTCCAATTGTCCCATGCATTAATAAACTGAATCTCAGTTTTTCTCATCTACTAAAAGATGACCACAGGGCTTGAAGATATGATATGAAATGGAGTGAGGTAGGACATTCAGAATGCTTAGAACAGGCTCTGACTGCAAAAAAATCATTAGATTAATATTTAGTCATAAGGAACTATGTGGACAATTATTATATAAGCAAAACAAACTATGTTTAAATTCAAGAGACTAAAGAAACTATTACAGGAACAAAACAATTTGCTTATAAAGAGATCCAAAGTTTTTGACCAGATCTAAATCAGAAATTTTCAATCCATGCTTTTGAAAGTATGTATTAAGAATGTGTTTCCAAAATATTTTATCCTTCTTGGATTTTATAAGCATGTCATGGGTTAGCAATAGGAATAAGGACCTTGTGTTGAGACCAGGCAGGTTATATAGCTAAAGTTGGTGTCAAAACAGAGAGCTCAATTATTAACACTTGAAAGGGAGCCAACATTGCATGGTGTAGAATAGGGCCCATCTTAATTTTAGGTAATAGGGATTTTTTTTTATCCAATGACTTAAATGAGCTCAAAAATCTCCCTTTTAGGCCCCCAACATTGCTTAGTGGGTAATAAGTGCATGCTGCTAAGCTTGCTGAAGTGAGGTCTATTTCCAGCATCCACATGGTAGAAGGAAAGAAGCAACTCCTGAAGTGACTTCTGACCTCTACATATATAGTGTAGCATGTAACCCCACCCCACAAAATGAATAAATGTAAAATAAATTAATAACAAATTTCACAAATAATTTTTGCCTCAAAAGATTTTAGCCTAATATAAACAATTCTAGTCAGTTGAGAATCATTTAAGTTTTGCTAAAAATAAATAAGCATGACACACTTTGGTGAATGATAGAAACAGTCAGAACTTAGGAATGTAGATTCTTGGGAACATAGAGGCCCCCTGATGTTGTAGAAAATTAAAAAAAAAGACTAATAATGTTTATTATTAAAAGTCTATAATTGTTATGGTGGTTATTATTTAAACTGTTACCATAACAATAAAAGACATAGACACCTGTTAGATTTTGAATATGCTTTCTTTCACCTGGGCTGGGCAGATATTAACCCCCTAAACTACTTCCTTACCTCTCAGTCTCACATCCTTGCCAATTGCCCTAATAATTCCTATCTGAGCTGCTTCCCATCCATAATCCATAAATACCTGCGCATGTTTCTCATCTGGGCTGCTTTCCATGCTGGATCATCAGAGCAGCTCCTCTGACCATGTGGTCCTTTCCTATTCCACAGCGGCTCTCCTTTCTCCTCCTGTACCTGTCTTTTTTCTTCCCGTGTCTTCCCATGAGCCTCTTCTCCTCAAAGCCTGTGTACTTTGACCACATCTACCTCACTCTAACCAGCCCAAGTGTGCAGGCATTTATTCAGCCAATTACGGGTACCTTGAAAGCAAGGATTACTAACGTTATTTTGGGGTATGTGGGTGTCTGCTCATAAAAGACAGCAAGCAGACCTCAGAGGGGAAAATAACAAGTAATCAAATACAAAGCACCAGACCATGCTGTTACACATCGAAGAATCAGAGTATCTAGGAAAGCAGTTGAGAGGATATGGGTGGCCGGCACTGACATTGGATGAGGCCAATGAGCCAGTCATCATGGTGGGTAGAAAGGCAGAATGCCCCTGGTAGGAAGCACCGTGTGAAGATGGGGCCTCCAGCATTAGCGGGATGTTACGCCATCTCTGGACTGGAATTGTAGCATCTGAAAGTCTCAGAGCGCGAGTAGAAAGAGGGTGCTGACTAATGGGGAAAGATGTCATAATAAAGCAGAATTCAGTCGCTGATAATATTAGTCTATCAGCAATAATCTAATATTGGGCATTAGGACATAACATGAGAACAAGATCCAATGATGCCAAATTGTGGAAAATAATGGTGATAAAAACTACATTAAGCTCAAACCAACAGAAGACAGCTTTGCTGTGCAACATAAGGCTATCATCACTGGCGTCTTAAATAGATGACCTTAGGGAAGCTTTGTTAAATATCCTTCAAGAAGGTAGACGGCCTCGAAAACCACAGTGTGTGAGTGCCTGTCAGTAACTGCAAGCAGAACAACGTGACTTGTGTAGTATAGGTTTGTGGGAATAGCTTTTACGTTAACCGACATTTGTTTGGTGATGTTGGCACCAAGTCTGCAGCGCCTGATCCACACAAATTTTTCTACGAAAATATTCTGCAAAATAAATAACTTTGCAAGCTATAGATGACTTACAGAATAGAATGTGTTTCCTTATGGAAGACAAGTACATTTACCGTCTTTATGAGGACACACAATTTGATTATCTCATGTTTGAACACAGTGTTCTGGGCTCTATTAGAGAAGAAGAGAGTTGCAGATTAGTTTTGGCTTGGTTGCTCAAGTCATGCGAAGAAGGGGCAAGATGGAGCTGGCTCTTGACATGGGAGGGTCCTGTGAGCCCTGCCTTCTCTCTGCGGTGGGCTTTCTTCTTTCGTGAAGAATAATGTGGAAGAAATGCAAGAAAGGCAAATTTTTGTTTGAAGTATATAAGGTTCTATCTCTGCTCTCATTATCTATCTCGAGACAACTGAATGTCTTAATACTTGTTTCTAATAGGCCTAATTATTTAAATGTAGACAGCATAAGTGGTCTCCCATATATGCATCTGAGGAAAAAGAGTTTTGTTTTGTTTTTGAGAAAATATATTAACCATTGAAAAGTCTTGTAAGCCCCGAAATTTTTATAATGTTCTTTTTCCATGGGAGGACTTTTTCTTACACATAAGAGCTAAGAAAACACACTGCTTACATTCACTCCCAAAGGATACAATTTGCCCGTTGAATAAGTGATTAATTAAAACACACATCACAAAAATGAGGAAGCTATGGAGAGAATAAAGGGAGACAGTAAGAATGAAACTATTACTTGAACTATTTGTTTTAGTTAATAAATAGCTAAATTTTTGTCTTGTAAATATAAAATGTTTATTAGAGGGAACATACTGTATGTACTAATGCTATTCTAGCTCCCACAATCCAGATTGTTGCAGTCAGTCACTTTTTTATGAGACAGGGCTGGCTTGAAATACACTATGTAGCCCAGAGCAGCCACAACCCTTCAAACACACTATAATTTAAAATACATTATTTTTAGTTATTTTTTGAGAGTTTAATACATGTATACAATGCATTTCAATCATATTCATACCCCACTCCTTACCTCCCTCCGACTCCTCATGAGTCCTCCTCTTCATTCATGCTATCTTTTGTTTTATATTAAATGAGTTGCAACATCCTCCTCCCAACTCATGTTTTCTCTTGTTTTATATACAAATCACAGGGTCCAATTAATGTTGATTACATACACAAGCTACCAGGAATGATAGCCTAAAAGAAAACTGACTTTCCTTCCCTTAGCTGCCATCAACTGACAGCAATTTCTTAGGTAGAGGTGGTAGCTCATGTGACCATTCTCCATCTATCCTAGAATGCTTACACACTACCTACATTCACAGTCTTGTGCATGCAGCACAGATGCTGTGAGTTCATGAGTTCACCAGTCTCTTCAAGTCCAGAGGACAGTGTTTATCTCCAGCCCTCCCAACCCACTAGTACTAAGAAGTGAGGGCAGTTCCTGGCCAGAAGAAAGAAAGTAAAACTTTTCTTGTTCCCCAGTTGTTACAAGGGAAGCCAAAGGATATCACTTCTACACTGATGTGAATACCTCAGAAGAAGTTTACATTACAATAAATTTGTCATATACCCAGAGTTTCAGTACCTACTGACTCTGAGTCTACGTGAGTTGGACACATCTACCAGACAGATATGAAGGGGAAGCAGCTCATGGGGTCCTCTCACTGCAGATCTATTGGCAACTAACAGATTCTGAGACACGGAGAAGTCTAGTTACTCAGTTATGTAACCATGGTGAATCCACAAGACTCCAGTGGATAGTTCCAAGCCCAGGGTCAGACACTAAGACCCAGTTAAGCTCTGTAAAATGCAGACTAAAAGAAAGAATAATGAATATGAAAAGTGATGTGCTAGGAAAAAACAGAGCTGGTATAGATGGAAGGGAAATAAGAGAGGTTGGGGCTAAGAGAGTAAGCAAAATTTATTGTACACATGTCTGAAATCAGCAAACAACATTTATTAACGAAAGAATGCTAATGTTTATGTAATCCTTGTAGGCACAAAACATCGTGTGGCTTATAAATTACTATAGAAACCAAACAAAGAAAATGCCCATATAGGGAACTAGAGATAGAAAGAAACGGTACACAACAAACAGAGCATGAAATCCTGCACTGTTTGGATCATTGAGCCTTTCACTTACATCCACAAGCGAAAGTGAAAAGAAACTTCAACCCACTGCAGCACAAAAATATTACAATTGTACTGCTCTAAAGATCTAAATATTCATGACACAAAAATAACAAAAAGGTAAAATATAAAAGATAACCTCAACAAAACTACAGCTAGATAGAAAGCAAGACTGTCAGTATACATTGAAATATAATTCCAAAGCTGAGTCTGTAACTGGAAGATGAAGCATTCACCCACAGTCATGACATACAGAAGCAAGCTCTAGCAGGCAAATGCAGCTCAGTTAATACATACCTAGCAAAAACGGATAGAGAAAGGTTGGGAAGAAATAAGATCAAGTGACCATTTAGGTACTATTCAATAGTGACCATTTTGTCACTATTCAAACTTTCGAGGAGTAATTATTTATATAAAGTAAATAAGACATAGACCATGATAGATTTACTTATTTAGAATATAATTTCTTGACACCTTTACCAGATGGAATAAATAGCAGGCCACATAAGAAATCCCAATACATTTTCCAATTGGAGAAATGTGCTGGTCATATCTTATACTAATGCTTCAATAAAACAACATCACAGAAGCATTTACAACTATTTGAAAATTAAAATTATTCTCTAAGGAACTCTTGTCAAAAATGGATTTGGGGTTAATTTTTTGAGTTTCTCTTTCAGGCAATACGGCAGACCATTCCCCTAAATGCCCATTACACAAAGTCCATTTTGATGGATAAAATGAAATGAAACACTTAAAATGCACTCAGTGTAATATAAGGGCTTCCTTGGTGGTTAAAAAACAAAGAGCTAGAAAACTGATTGGGAAATAGAACTGTAATACATAATTTTCTCTACAGAATGAATCAAAACAGAAAGCTTTCCCACAAGACTAGTCTTGGGTTCAGGCAAAGAGAAGGGGAGAATAAATGATTTTTTTATTACAGTGGAAAAGAAATAATGCTAATAAGGTAAGGCAAAACTCACAAACAATGTTAGAAATATTCTGTGGATGAAGGTAAAAGTCAAAGAAGTATGTATGTCTTGGCTGGCACAAACAGTGAGCAAACAGACACCAAAAAAATTTCCACCAAGAAAGTCTAACCACATTGGTTTGGAATTGAGATTTTCACTGCTTGTGTTGATTTAGGAAACAAAATATGGTATGCATAAGATTCTTCAGTAAAATGAAAGAGAAAGGACACATTAAAAACAGTACTGTAAAATAACAATAAACTATATAGGTAGTAAAACAGAAATGTTCTGAAGAAGGTTGATGAAAATTTTGCAGTGAAGGTTTGGGTATATAAATTCACAATCAAAAGTAAAAAACATAAAGATATTAACTAGGTAGATGAGAAAGATTGTAACAGATTATGTATAAAATTAGCATATTCAATACTGATAACAAATGGGTTATAAAGAAATAAAAACATGTAATGAAAATGTATCAAGTCAATTTGATAATGTTCCCCAAAGACAAGAATTACGACAGTGAAAGAGACATTACTTAAGGAGATAAAGCTTAACATTTTCTAGAATTTATTAAAGGCATGGATCCTTGTCACTAAAATTCATAAATAAACCTTAAACAAATAAAAATGAAAGTGAAATTGATGCATCTTGGTTTTGCAACAGAATATCAAAAGGAGAGATATTTAAAAGTCACATAGAAATGAATCTACACACCAAGAAAATCAATAGAATACTTTTATAGTGAGCAGTGAAAGTAATCTGTTGGTTTTTTTGTTGTTTGTTGTTTGTTTTTGTTTTTTTAAGCACTCTTCCAAGGTGAGGGTAAAAGATATGAACACAAATATCCCAAATTCACTTAATGTACAAGGAAAGGACAGATATAATTAGAAATAACATATTTCCTAGATAAAGTATGAAATGAGATTAAATGATGAAAAGACTTTGTGTGTAAATGCCAGCAAGACCAGAAAACCATGTTTATAACGAGCATATACAATGTTTACATCTTGGAATAAAAATTGTTGTGATATGAAATTCTACACAACAGAGGTGTGAAATGTGAAATGGGACTCATAGAGACAAAAGTTATAAGTTCTCTTTATTCGAAAAATAAGCAAAGAAAGACATTTCTAACTTAGAATTGTAATATTAAAATTTTAGGATAACCGTGTATGGAGGCATAGAAATATACCGATATGTTCTAAAGGGATAGGATAAAGAAATAAAATGAGGAAAACTTACACAGCTACATGATTTCCTTTTAGACCTCTGTTAAAGAAAAAGGAATCATAAATGAAAATACACAACAAGAGACAATAAGAAGGCAGAAAGGTAGGACTACATCAATAATAAGAGTGAGCAGAATGTATATTATAATAATAGTAAATATAAGTGTGTAATTTTCACAAGCAAAAGTAAGTAACATTACTTGAGAAAACCTCAGCTATAGCAATATGAGGTCAACAAGTTAGGGATAAAAAGGATGACAAAGAAAAATCTACCCAATAGTTACGAACCATAGAAAAATTAACATAACTGAATAAAACCTTAGGTAGGTAAATAAGAATAAAAGGGAGTACTTTCAAAATTTTTTCTTTACAAATATTCACTATGTATCCTGATTGAAGCCTCTCTCTTAACTCCCCCAGTCCCATCCTCTCCCTCCCTCTTCCTCCCATCCCTTCCCCTAGTCCACTGAAAGGGGGAGCTCTCCACTATTGCCATCTGCCCATCGCTTGTTAAGTCTCATCAGGTCTGCCTGGAACCTCTTCCTCTGTGGCCTGGCAAACATGCATCAACAGGGGTGAGTGATTAGAGAGCAGTCAACCAAGTTCATGATAGAGGCGACACCTGATCCCCTCACTCAGAGATCCTCATTAGGACTGAGCTGCTAATTGGCCACATGTGAGCACAGGGTCTAGGTCCTCTCCATGCATGGCCCTCCCTTGGTGCATCAGTCTCTGCAGGAGCCTGATCACCAGTTTTGTCAGTCTCTTTGAAGGGGGTACTTCTTAAAGACTAAATATCCAATTAATGAAATTACCATGCATTCTTTGGCTATTTTTTATGTGCAATTGGCAATTTATACTCTTGTCTATTTTCTCTTGTATGGTTAGTCCTCTTATGATTGAGGAAGTTAGGCTTTATTTCTAATATGAATTATATAATTTAAAAACCTTAAAGATATTTTATCCTGAAATTTTTGTTTACATTTCTGTACATTTTTGTTATCTTTAGATATTGGTGTAGTTTTTTTTCTAAGTGGAAATTAGGTCTGCATTAATCATAGTGTAGAACTCCTGAGCATATAATTAGCACACATCCCATCTACAGTTGAGTGGAATGAAGTGTTCAGTGAAAAGGAAACACACATTGAGGTGTTTCCAAGACTGAGTGACTGCTGTGTTTGACTCTCATGGCTACAAAGATCACAAAGCCCCTGACATAGTTTCTCATTACTTAATACAACGAAGGGGGTCACATAGAAAATTATATCTCAAATTTTTAAACATTCAAGAGAATTTGAAAAACCAGAAAATTTCTATGGTGAATGTAAAACTAGCTCTTATTCTTTGAAGGTCTACAGTGACGTGTCTGAAAGAACAGAAACCAGACTTATTTATACTGATTGCAGAAGGTAAATTCATAGCCTTACTCTCCTGAATGAGTGGGTGGAAATGCATTAGGAAGTCATGGGATCCTGACCCTTGGAGTAGTGTTGTTTGGGAAGGTGTAGGCAGTTATTATTGAACTTCTGAAGCACTCTGCTTCTACCTGACAGTACAGTTTGTCCTCCTTGTTATGTCCTCGGAGCCCAGCTTATGGAAGGCTCTTTCGTATTATTTACTGGTAGAATTACCTTGTGAGAGGAGCAGCAAAAGATCCACACTAAACATAAACATGTGTTCAGCATGTTCTAGAAAGATAAGTGTGAAGTAAGTAAGAAAGAAATAGATTCTACTCCCAAAATGAACTTTTAAATGTGTATGAAATTGATAAAGGTGAACCTATCAGAAAGGTTAAATCTGATGGGCTACTTTGGTAGAAGGAAATGAACTTAACACTCACATGAACACTTGTTCCCTGATTGGTGGCTTTGCTTGTGAAGTTACAGAATCTTTAAGGGATAGCCCATGTTGGAGGAAGTATGCTGCCAGGGGCAAGCTTTGAAATATTTTTATTATTTTACTTTATGCGTATGGGTGTTTGGTCTGCCTGTACATCTATGCATCATGTATGTATCTGATGCCTGCAGAGGTCTGAAAAGGATGTTAATTTTCTGGAACTGTAATTTTATGTGGGTGCCAGGAATGAATCTGCATTCTAGGGAAAAACAACTAGTGCATTTAACTGCTGCACCCCACTAAAGGGTGAAGGTGGTGGTCAGCTTTGAGAGTTCTGAGCTTGGGACTGTTTCCACTTCCGTATCTCTGCCTTCATGTCTGCAGAGGGATGTGTGATCTCTCGGCTTCTTGGTCCTGCAGATGGGCTTGTCACTTGCTTCCACATGTCTGCCATTATGGGCACTGCCACTGAAACCATATGCCTAAGTAAACTCTTCATCATTTTATAACATCAATAGAAAGGCAATCAATACAGAGGAGGTATCCATATCTTTGAAATATGAGATTCCATTTACCGGCTGTCAAGGGAAGAGGCCACCACAGAATTGGTCTTCCCAGGAAGGTAATGCAGCATTTATTTGTCCGAAACTAACTGGGTACATTCTGTATTATTCTTATTGCAGTGGATACCTTGTCTCATTAGGTTCCTTATGCTAATTATTCTCATATTCATAAAATTAATGTCAACTTACATCTCAGAAAAGCATTTCTTGATCTATATAACATAAAAATTTTTAAGCTGCCAGTCAAATCAGCGATTTGCATCGTCATAATCAAGATTCACTGGGGCTGGAGAAATGAGTCAGCGGTTAAGAACACTTGCTTGTTCTTCCAGAGGACCAGTTTGTTCAAAGTGCCCACACCAGGAAGCTCAGAGTCACCTGTAAATTCAGCTTTTCTGGTCCCTGAGTAATCATACTCACATACGCATGCTTACTTCTTCTCCAATTGCAAACATACAATAAGTCTTAATAAAAGAGTAATATTTTCCCTTGCAGATAATTGCTTGCAGATCTAGAGCCTCTTAACAGAATAGGAATTTAGGGACTGATTAAAACAGTGATATTAATTACCTACTATTTTCTTTTAATCTTTTATCTTTGCCCAAACAGGTAGAAGACCAGTCAGTAGACCAATATGCTGTGTAGCAAAAGAAATATGTGATTTTTTTGATAATTAGCAGAAATTACTAGTCTCAAAATTTCATATATAAAGGCAATATCTCTCAGGAGGTTCCCTTGTCTTCTAGCTCTCATACTTTCTGTCCCCTCTTCAACCATATCCTAGAGCCTTAGGCATACAGGGTACAATGGAGATCCATGTGGTGAGTATTAAGCATACAAGACTAACTGTTAAAGACACAGGGTAACAGCGTGGTACATGATCTCAAGGCAGAAGATTTTAATTAGCCCAAGAATCATATACTCAATTAGGTCCTACATCGAATGAGTGCTAATTTTCAGGGCAAACATCTTACACACAAAGTATTTCCCATGATGATCATTGCTTAACTGTAAAAATCTCTGTCTTTGATAAAAATATGCATCTACCAAATGACAATATTAGTTGCTTGTGGTGAATCACAACTTTTAAATTGGTTTTTGTACGCTATATATCTACAAAGAGCAACTAATCCTTTAAGAAGATAAAATCTGGGCTAAAATATCTTAGTTTAAATCCCAACTCTATTAATTCCCACCTGGAAGATTCAAGCATATTAATTTTTCTTGCTCATCTATACATGTTTCCCTTTAAAACTTTGGGCATATTGTAGAATTTTACATGTACATGAACACCACATATAACATATTAAATGAACTTTTGTTGTTATTATTATAACTGTTAATGGAATATCATCTGTAGGTCTCTGGTCTGCTGGCTTCACTGATTTGGGTATGACAGGAGACATATCATCACAGTAGTTTGGGCCTTCACTGAGCCAGATCATCATGAAAGAAACGTGTTGAGGACGAAACTGCTCTTGAGATGACAGGAGACAGAGAAAGAGAGAAGTGTAAGGCCCTCATCTCTCATTACAAGGAAGTCCCCAACCACCTATCTTCTTTCTACAAGGTCCACCATCTTCCAATAGTGGCAAGGGCTGCTGGTGACTAAAGTGTCAGCACATAGGATTCTGGGGGTACAATTGACCCAATGATAGCCAATCCCCCAAGTCACTAAAAACATCTAATATGGTTGTGCATTTAATCTGCTGACTGTAACATTTACCTATGATACACTGAACATATACATTTATGTGTTTCAGTCTTGGATAAAGATTCACAGATTTGAGAGTGGAGGCTTATTTAACTACATCATAAATATTCCAGGTTATTTTGTAATCTTGTAGTTCAGGGAGATATTGTCTCTTAATTCTCCCACCTCTTCCATGCTGAAGTTACCTGGAGGACTTTTACAAAAGTCCCTCAAACCCATGTTTTTGATCTCCACAGCAGAGATGGATTAAATTAACAATTCAGGGTGTGCCTTTGAATGTGGGGTTACTTGAATGCATGTAATTCAGAGATAGAGGAAAGTTTGGGGGTTACTTTCCTATGCTGTGATTTGTAGAGTTCAAGAGAATATCATGAAGTAAATAACATCCAAGGAAACTTAAATTGATGTCTATTAAAAATCTGCCACATCACAAGTGTTTAAGTTTCTCAGACTAATTAGATTATTATTAATATCTTACAGATGAAAAATTTGAAATTTAAGAAAAACAGGCTCATGGGATTTAAAACAAGTTCTAAAAACTATACTTAAGCCAACTGTGTTAGTACATACCTACAGTCCCTGTCCCAGGAGATGGAGCCAGGAAGATGAGAAGTTCAAGATTACCTTCAGTTACACAGTGAGATTGAAGCCAGCCTGGGCTACTTATGACCTTGTCTTTAAAAAAAACATAAACAAACAAGCAAATAAAACCTAGATTTGCTCAAATATGAAATTTGGGCCTTTGCTATTTTCTTGTCTTACTTTGTACAAGACATGTGCTTATAAGAGCCCATAGGCTATACACACTATTGTCTAGCTGTGTTTAAGGGAGCAAGTAACTTTAGAAAATTAGGTTGACATTCATTCTGAGTAAAGGAAGGAAATGAAGAACAAAAAGGAAAGAGATAAAATATGGGCTGGGAGGTAGACAACATGAGCAAACGATAAAAGCAGGAAAGTCTGACTCAGGGGAGGGAGGCTTTGGAGCCTTAGCTCTATTGCCCCTGAGCTGACCCACTCAGGCAGCCCACTGCTGCTTTAGAATGGTGAGCCTTGCATATGGAAAATGTAAAGGAGAACCACCTTGGATTGAAGAATCAGAGCTTAAATATTTACCTGGGCTTTAGAGGTTAAACTTTTTTTCTATTTTCATTTTGCTAGCTCCTGTTAATGTATTACCCTAAATTATACAGGGCGTATTGAGGCCAATGCCATAATTCCCAAGGAGTCCTGAAACTACTGAACAGTCGTTGTGCTGGGACTTTAAAAGTACGGGGCAATGTTTGTCTTTCCCAGCTAGTGGGATTCCAGAGATTTCTCGTCCAGACAAACAGTGCAAACACTTATCCCCCAAAGAAAATGCTTCAACAGACAATCTCATTATATCTAGAAAAGAATCTTCTTTCAGCAACACAATTTTCGTACTTTTTTGAACAACCAGAGTATTGTTGGATGCTGGCTGTCAAAAAATAGCTCATCACACAAAATCTGTCTCATCACACGAAGTAGTTATCATCATAGGTCTTTAGAAACAGAGCAGCCATTAGAAAATAGAAAATATTTGAAAGCAAAAAGAAGGGTATCATAAGAGCTTTGACTCTGGAAACGCTGATTGAGTTGTGTTTCCTGAACACAGATGTTGAGCCATAACTACACTTACATCATGTATCTTTGGACACATATATTTTCATGTCCATGATCACTAACCTATGTCAAACAAGAAGGGAACGCTAAGATTATCAATGATTATGAGGCACCATGGGGTTGCTGGGAATTGAACTCAGGACATTAGAAGATCAGCCAGTGCTCTTAACCTCTGAGCCATCTCTTCAGCCCCCAAATTCTTTCTTCACCGTTTTTTTTAATTTAATAGAAATTTAATGTTTAATAGCAAAAAAGAAATAACCATACAGAAGGAAATACTTTTTAAAGACACACTGTAGACTTTTATTCCGGGTTTCTTGAGCCACTAAGATCAATCGTATTTATTCCTGAAACATTATTGTTTTCTTTACCCTATTAAGAGGAGTAATCAATGATCTATATACTAATTAATTAGAGGTAATTCAATCATATTCGGAAAAGGGATTTTACATTTGTATCCGCTAATGTAAAGTTTAACATTGGCTTTTCTTTTTTTAATAAGTTTTATTTTTTATATTAATCACAGGTTATTTATTTTGTATCCCAGCCATAGGCCCCTTCCACATTCCCACCAGATCCCACCGTCCCTCCTTCATCTCCTCCCTGCCCCTTTCCAAGTCCACTGATATGGGAGGTCCCCCTCCCCTTTTATCTGACCCTTGCATATCAGGTCTCATCAGAATTGGCTGCATTGTCCTCCTCTGTGGCATGGCAAGGATGCTCCCCCAACCAGAGGAGGCAGTCAAAGAGCCAGCCATTGAGTTCATGTCAGAAATAGTCCCCTTTTCACTTACAAGGGTACCCACTTGGAGACTGAGCTGCCATGGGCTACATCTGAGCAGGGGAGGGGTTCTAGGTTATATCCATACATGGTTCTTGGTTGGAGAAATAGTCTCATAAAAGACCCCTGTGCCCAGATATATTTGGTCTTTGTGGAGCTCCTGTCCTCTCCAGGTCATACTAACTCTCCCTTCTTTCATATGTTTCCCTGTACTCTGCCAAAGGTTTGGTTATGAGTCTTAGTATCTGCTTTGATATACTGCTAGGTAGAGTCTTTCAGAGCCCTCTGTGGTAGGCTCCTGTCCTCTTACTTGTTTTCTCCTACTTCCAATGTTCATCCCATTTGTCTTTCTAAGGGAGGATTGATCATCTTACCCCAGGTCCTCTTTCTTGTTTATCTTCTTTAGGTGTACAGATTTTAGTATGTTTATCCTATCTTGTAGATCTAGTACTCACTTATAAGTGAGTATATACCATGTGTGTCTTTCTGCTCCTGGGACCTCACTCAGGATGATATGTTTTAGATCCCACCACTTGCCTGCAAATTTCCTGATTTCCTTGTTTTTAATTGCGGAGTAGTATTCCATTATGTAAAAGCACTACAATTTCTGAATCCATTCCTTCGTTGATGGACATCTGGGTTGTTTCCAGGTTCTGGCTATTAGGAATAAAGCTGCTATAAATATGGTTGAACAAATGTCCTTGTTCTGTACTTGAACATAATTTGGATATATGTGTAGGAGTGGTATAGCTGGATCTTGAGGAAGGACTCTTCCTAATTGTCTGAGAAAGCGCCAGACTGATTTCCAAAGTGGTTGTACCAGTTTACATTCCTATCAGCAATGGAGGAGCGTTCCCCTTTCTCCACATCCTCTCCAGCATGTGTTGTCACTTGAGTTTTTGATATTAGATATTCTGATGGGTGTAAGGTGAAATCTCAGGGTAGTTTTGATTTGCATCTCCCTGATGGCTAAGGACATCGAGCATCTCTTTAAATGTTTCTCTGCCATTCTATATTCCTCTACAGAGAATTCTCTGTTTAGCTCCATACCCTATTTTTAAATTGGATTGCTTGATTTGTTGCTTTTTAACTTCTTTAGTTCTTTATATATTCTGGATATCAGCTCTCTGTCAGATATAGGTGAAGATCCTATCCCAGTCTGTATGCTGTTGTTTTGTTCTGATGACAGTGTCCTTTGCTTTACAGAAGCTTTTCAGTTTCATGAGGTCCCATTTATTGATTGTTGCTCTTAGAGCCTGTGCTGCTAGTGTTCTGTTTAGCAAGTTTTCTCCTGTGCTAATGAGTTCAAGGCTTTTCTCCACCTTTTCTTCTAACCGATTTAGTCTGTCTGGTTTTATGTTGAGGTCTTTGATCCACTTGAACTTTAGTTTTGTGCAAAATGATAAATACGGACCTATTTTTATTTTTATGCATGTAGACATCCAGTTGGACTAGCACCATTTGTTGAAGATACTATCTTTTTTCCATTGAATGTTTTTGGCTTCTTTGTCAAAAATCAAGTATTCATAGGTGTGTGGGTTTATTTCTGGGTCTTCTATTCGGTTCTATTGATCCACCTTTCTGCTTCTATGCCAATAGCATGCAGTTTTTTTTAATATCTTTTTAAAAATTTATTTATTTTTATATCATTCACAGGTTAGGTACTTTGCATCCCAGAAGCATGCAGTTTTTTATTGCTATATCTCTGTAATACATCTTGAGACCAGGGATGTTAATACCTCCAGATGATCTGTTGTTGTACAGGATCATTTTGGAAATTCTGGGTTTTTTGTTTCACCATATGAAGTTGATAACTTGTCTCTCAAGTTCTGTAAAGAACCGTGTTAGTAATTTGATGGGAATTGCATTGAATCTGTAAATTACTTTTGGCAGAATGGCCATTTTCATTACGTTAATCCTACCAATCCATGAGCACAAGAGTTCTTTCCATATTCTGATATTGTCTTCAATTTCTTTTTTCAGAGACTTGAAGTTTTTATCAAACAGGTCTTTTACCTGCTTGGTTAGAGTCACCTCAAGGTACTTTATGTTATTAGTGGCTATTGTTTCACTGATTTCTTCCTTGGCCCTTTTGTCTTTTGTATACTGGAAGGCTTCTGATTTTTTTGAGTTAATTCTGTATCCAGCCACTTTGCTGAAGGTGTTTAGCAGCTGAAGGAGTTCTCTGGTTGAATTTTTGGGGTCATTCATATAAACTATCATATCATCTGCGAATAGTGAAAATTTGTCCTCTTCCTTTCCGATTTGTATCCCCTTGGTCTCCTTTAGTTGTCTTATTCCTCCAGCTAGGACTTCAAGTACTATTTTGAAGAGATATGCAGAGAGTGAGCAGCTTTGCCTTGTCCCTGATTTCAGTAGGATTGATTTAAGTTTCTCTCCATTGAGTTTGATGTTGGTTATATGCTTGCTGTATATTGTCTTTACTATGTTTAGGTATGTGCCTTGTATACCTCATCTCTCTAAGACTTTAATATTCACTTATTTAGACATAGAAGACATGATAAGCGTAATGAAATCTATACACTTAAAGAAGATAAACAAGAAAGAAGACCCAGGGTAAGACAATCAATCCTTACTTAGAACGACAAATGGGATGGGCATTGGATGTAGGAGAAAACAAGTAACAGGACAGGAGCCTACCACAGAGGGCCTTTGAAAGACTCTACCTAGCAGTGTATCAAAGCAGATACTAAGACTCATAACCAAACCTTTGGCAGAGTACAGGGAAACATATGAAAGAAGGGGGAGTTAATATGACATGGAAAGGATAGGAGTTCCATGAGGACCAAATATATCTGGGCACAAGGGTCTTATATGAGACTATTTCTCCAACCAAAGACCAAGTATGGATATAACCTAGAACCTCTGCACTGATATAGCCCATGGTAGCTCAGTAACAAGTGGGTACCCTAGCAAGGGGAACAGGGACTATTTCTGACATGAACTCAATGGTGAGCTCTTTGACCTCCCCACCCTCCAAGAGGGGAGCAGCCCTGCTACATCACAGAGAACTTTTCAGCCAGTCTTGAAGATACCTGATAAAACAGGGTCAGATGAAAGGGAAGGAGGTCCTCCCATATCAGTGGACTTGGAAAGAGGCAGGGAGAAGATGAGGGAAGGTAGTATTGGGAAGGAATAAGGGAGCAGGATACAGCTGGAATACAGAGTTAATATATAATGTAACTAATAATAATAATTTTTAAAAGGAGAAAAAAAGACTTTAAACATGAATGTGTGTTAGGTTTTGTCAAATGCTTTTTTGGCATCTATGGAAATGATCATGTGGTTTTCTCCTTCAGTTTGTTTATATGGTAGATTACTTTGATGGATTTCTGTATATTGAACCACCCTTGTATGCCTGGGATGAAGCCTACTTGGTCGTGGTAGATGATATATTTGATGTGCTCTTGGATTCGGTTTGTAAGTATTTTATTGAGTATTTTTGCATCGATGTTCATAAGCGAGTTAGGTCTGAAGTTCTTTTTTGTTGGGTCTTTGTGTGGTTTAGGTATCAAGGTGACTGTGGCTTCATAAAATGAGTTTGGTAATGTTCCTTTGGTTTCTATTTTGTGGAATAGTTTGAAGAGAATTGGATTTAGCACTTTTTTGAATGTCTGGTAGATTTCTGCACTGAAACCATCTAGCCCAGGCTTTTTTTGGAAGGGAGACTGATGACTTCTTTTATTTCCTTGGGGGATATAGGGCTATTCAATCTTTCTACCTGTTCTTGACTTAATTTTGGTAGATGGAATCTATCAAGAAAATTGTCCATTAATTTTGGATTTTCAATTTTTTTGGCATATAAGCTTTTGTAGTACGACCTAATGATTGTTTGGATTTCCTCTGTCTCTAGTTATGTCCCCTTTTCATTTTTGATATTGCTGACTAAGATAGTTTCTCTCTGCCTTTTAGTCAGTTTGGCTAAGGATTTGTCTATCTTGTTGATTTTCTTAAAGAACCACCTTTTGGTTTCATTGATTCTTTGAATAGTTTTATTTGTTTTTAATTGATTGATTTCAGCCCTGCGTTTGATTATTTCCAGCCGTCTGCTCCTCTTGGGTGTGTCTGCTTCTTTGTTTTCTAGGGTTTTTAGTAGGGCTATTAAGTTGCTTGTATGAGATGTTTCAAATTTCATCTTAAAGGCACTTAGTGCTATGAATTTTTCTGGGAGCACTGTTTTCATTGTGTATCATAAATTAGGGTATGTTGTACCTTCATTTTCATTGAATTCTAGAAAGACTTTAAAATCTTTCTTTCTTAACCCAGCTGTCATTGAGTAGCAAGTTGTTCAGTTTTCATGTGCGTGTAGGCTTTTCGTTATTTCTATTGTTGTTGAGGTCCAGCTTTAGTCAATTGTGGTCAGATAGGATATAGGGGATTATTTAAATCTTCTTATATCTGTTGAGGCTTGCTTTGTGACCAACTATATGATCTGTTTTGGAGAAGGTTCCATGAGGTGCTGAAAAGAAGGTATACTCTTTTGTTTTTGGGTGAAAAGTTCTGTAGACATCTATTAGGTCCATGTGAAGTAAGGCCCCTGAAAGTGCCTTTATTTCCCTATTTGGCTTCTGTCTAGATGATCTGTCCCTCGGTGAGAGTAGAGTGTTGAAGTCTCCCACTATTAAGGTGTTAGGATCGATGTGTGATTTAAGCTTTAACAGTATTTCATTTACGAATGTAGGAGCTCTTCTGTTTGGGGTATAGATGTTCAGAACTGTGATGTCCTCTTGCTGGAATTTTCCTTTGATGAGAATGTAGTGACCCTCTTCATCTTTTTTGATCAATTTTGGCTGAAAGTCTATTTTATTAGGATAGCTACCCCAGCTTTTTTTCTGGGTATATTTGCTTGAAAAACCTTTTTCCAGTCCTTTACTCTGAGGTAGTGTTTATCTTTGTTGCGAGGTGTGTTTCTTGGATGCAGCAGAATGTTGGATTCTCTTTCCCCACCCATTCTGTTAGTTTCTTTCTTTTTATTGGAGAGTTGAGTCAGTTGATGTTGATAGATAACAGTTACCAATGAATGTTAGTTCCTTTTATTGTGGAGTTGGTGGTCTTACTGTAATTCATTGCTTGGTCTCTTTTAATTTTTGTAGGAAAGTTATCTGTATCCTATGTTTTCTTGGGTATGGTTGTTTTCATTGGATTGGAGTTTTCCTTCTAGTATCTTCTGTAGGGCTGGTTTGCTGTGTAGAAATTGCTTAAATTTAGTTTTGTCATGGAATATTTTGTTTTCTCCATCTATGTTGACTGAAAGCTTTGCTGGGCATAGTAGTCTGGGTTGGCATCTGTGGTCCCTTAAAGTCTGCATGACATCTACCCAGGCCCTTCTCACTTTCATAGTTTCTGTTGAGAAGTCTGGTGTGAATGTGATAGGTCTACCTTTATATGTTACTTGGCCTTTTTTCCTTGTTGCTTTTAATATCTTTTATTTTTTCTGTATATTTAGTGTTTTGACTAATATGTGATGTGAGGAGTTTCTTTTCTGGCCTAGTCTATTTGGTGTTCTGTATGCCTCTTGTATATTTATGGACATCTCTTTCTTTAAGTTGGGAAAATTTTCTTCTATGATTTTCTTGAAAATATTTTCTGGACCTTGGAGCCTGGAATCTTCTTTTTCATCAATTCCTATTATTCTTAGATTTTGACTTTTCATGGCGTTTTTGATTTCTTGGACATTTTGTGTTTGGGAGTTTTCTGATTTCACTTTTTGTTTGAGAGAAGTATTAATTTCTGCAATTACATCTTCATCACCAGAGACTCTCTCTTCCATATCTTGTATTCTATTGGTGATGCTTACCTTTGTGGTTCTTGCTCTTTTCTCTAAGTTCTCCAGCTCCAGGGGGTTTTTCTCTTTGTGTTTTCTTTATTTATTCTAATTTTATTTATATGCCTTACACCATTTCCTTCCTCTGTTTGAAAGTGACCTCCTGTCTCTGTATGACGGTCTCTATTTTTTTGTTCATTTCTTCTCTATAGGCCACTAATTGTGCCCCTACTTGTATCTCTGTTTGTTGGGCCACATTTGCTTGTGTTTCTTTGAGAGCTTTGTTCATTTTCTCTTTATTTGCTTCCATCTGTGTGGCAATTTCTTTGAGATATTTGTGTGTTTCCTTTTTATGTGTTTCTAATAACTGGATAAGCATATCTTTAAAATCATTTTCCTGTGTTTCTGATGAATTGGAGTATCCATTAATTTTGGAGGTTGCTGGTGAAGCCATGATTTCCTGATTTTTGTTGGATGTGTTCTTTCACTGACCTCTGTCCATTTACTTATCTGTAACCTTCACTGTTTGTTCCCAGTTTTTGCAGTTCAGACTGGTACTGTCTTTCTCTGGTGTCTGGCAAATTCTTCAGGAAGATGTGAGAGGTCCAGTGGTTGGAGTGTGTATGTTGGTGTTTCAGCTGTACCTGTGGGAGAAAATTCCAAGGACAAATGTGGGCAAGTGTATGAGCGTGTGTGTGCATAGAAGTGTGCCCTGAGGGACAGGGTGCTAGAGAATGTAGAAGCCGTTAGTGTGAGAGAGGGGAGCCTTGCAGGCACTGAAGCGGTTGCAGGTGCTAAATGTATTGCAAGTGCTGGTGATGATCATGGGGGGCAAATTTCCTGAGTATGTCAGTGGCCTACAGGGCAGTGAGTTCTGTGCTCAGAGTCACTGGCACTCTGTGTAGGCTCCTCCTCTGAGGAGGAAGGCCCCAATAAGCGAAGTGCCCCTCTCCATTCCCATAGAAGTCTACACCTGACCTGAATGTAAATGTTCTCCACTCCTGTGATGTCCCCTCTCTTTCAGAAAGCCACAGTGTCGATTTTCTGGCTTCAGTTGCCCCCTCCGCTCACCAGTTTTGGAGTTTCAAATCCTCTGCTTCTCAGAAACGGGTGCATGCTAGTCACCACCATCTTGGATCTCCCCTCTTCACTTTTGGTTCTTGGAGAATTTCACATACATATGCAATGTGTTCTGATTAATTTTTGTCACTCTCTCCTTTCTATCTCCTGATAGTTCTCCTTCACACATTTGTGATTCTTTTGTATTATTTTATGATGGACTGAGCATTTTCTGGGCACTTGTTATGTAAACCTGGATATGGCATTCTTGATTGGATATAGGTGAGCTAATATGTGGCTACACAACTAAAGATAATGACATCCATTCTCTCAGATTCAGGAGAGATTAGGTGACTAGTATAAACCCTGATTCAAAAATCCTACACGTAAATATTTCTAAAATCCAAAACATGTGAAGAGTGGCAAGATACTCCAAATAAAGATTTCCCACCCATCTAATGTAACATGCTATAGTGAAAATACAAGCATATCATGTAGCATATGCTTCAAGATATACACATACACACATACACACAAACCTCAATATTTGTATTTACATTTGCCTTCCACCCTCAAGACATTGTATACATATGCATTGTATATATGTATGTATGTGTGTATGAATGTAAATATATGCATATATGTATATATATTTGAACCAAAATGATGAAGCAGTAATGCTTAATGAAACCTGTAACTTCTAATTCTAATATTTCTGATTAGACATAATCTGCGTTGAAAATGGAAATAATGACATTCATTTCTAATAAGCTTGATAATCCTCTTTTCATAATATAAATGATAATCTCAAAACAGTTTTAATTACTATTACAACTCAACCGAAGGGGAACAAATAGATTTTTCTTTTAAGAAAATCAACTATTTTAGTTTATCCTCAAAACTCAAAGTGAAATTCACTTGTTTCACAAATACATTGTATGGAAAACGGTCAGTATTTTTTTTTTAAAATTTCAAATGAGTTGATTACTATCTTTTAAAATAAAATGAGGATTTCCAACTGTGGACTGAAGAGGAGCTGAGGAGAAATGACAAGAAAGAAGGACAGCCTGGACAGACAGCTGGGCCATTCACTTATTTTAGGCCTGCATCTGTCAGACACTAAATCACCATTTTGTAGGGTGGGCGCTTAGAGTGAGAGAAAAATGGTGACGGTTGAGAGTTTTCTCTCAGGCTTGATAGAAAAATATGTGCAGTTGGTTGTCTCTATAATGTATAGAAGACCTCTCTCCTGCACCTTTCATTTTTCTCATAATTTATGAAGTGGATCTTCAGGAATTTTACTCAATGATGACCAGAAAATTTACCCCCCAAACTGAGTAGACTGTTTTGTTGATGTCTGACTTAAAACACATTTACATACTTACGAGAATAGTCCTTAAAATATGTACTTGATGAGGTTAGTACCAATTTGATAACTTTCAGAATGATGTGAAGGCTATTTCCTGGAGATTATATGTGATGTGGTCCTAGAAAACACCTCCATGCTCATATGTGACAATGCAAATATGTATAAGGCTTTGATCACAGCAGTCTTTAGCATCTGCAAGATCAGCAAGCCAGGACCTACTTGGTCAGCAGTTTCCCCTGATGAGTGTAGGGATGGTGTCTGCTTCTCATCTCTTCACACTAATTTGGAAAATATATGCTTAGAGGCTTACATATATGGTCTCTTTTGAGCAACCAATATAATTAAGGATTTTTCCTTTTACATTTTAAATATTTTTTGAGAAGAAATTTTCATTGTAGTCCACAAACTTTCAATAGTCATAAATCAGCCTCAAAATAGCTGGAATTGCTGACATGTGCTACCACACTTGTCTCATTTACACATTTGTTGCTACTCTTTTCTCAGTTCAAACAGCAGAATTTCACTTGAAATAATTCATTTTTTAAAATGACTAAAACATTTGTGATAACAAAGTGAAAATGTGTACAGAAGAAAGGCTACTAAGTTTCAAAGTATGTGCTGCTGTAACATTTTGAAAGTAAGAGGAATACCCCTCTCGTAGGAGGGGCAGATCAATTGGCTAGGTAATACCAAATGGACAGTCCTGAAAACATATATACAGTTAACATTAGACTGACCGAGGTGATTATATTTATGTAGTTATATATATATAATATATATACACATATATCTTTATCCACACACACATATCTTAACACACATATAATTTTGTTAAAACAATTAATTAAAAAAGAAGCTTTGATTTTAAGAGAGAACATGCAAGGGAACATGGGAAGATGTGCAATAGGAAATAAAATGGGGAAATAATGAAGTAATTATAATATCAAAACATAAATAAATTACTATTTTATTTTTGTACAGTAAAGCCTAATCAAAGTGAAGTCTCTCATAGTAAGGTAGGCATGACACATATACTCACAGGTTATTAAAACATATGAAAATAGGGGGAATTAGTAAGACTTGGCGAGGACAAGAGCTCCACAAAGACCAAATAGATCAGGGCACAGGGTCTTTTACGAGACTGTTTCTCCAACCAAGGACCATGTATGGATATAACCTAGAACCCCTGCTCAGATGTGGCCCATGGTAGCTCAGTATCCAACTGGGTACCCTAGTAAGGGGAACAGGGACTATTTCTGTCATGAACTCAATGGCTGGCTCTTTGACCCTCCCACACACACACCTGGGAGGAACAGCCTAGCTAGATCCCAGAAGAGGACATTGCAGTCAGCCCTGAAGAGACAAGATAAGCTAGGGACAGGTGGAAGGGGGGGAGGTCCTCCCCCATCAATGGACTTGGAGGGGGGCAGGGAGGAAATGAGAGAGAGATGGGGAGAGTGGGAGGGAATGAGGAAGGGGGCTACAACTGGGATACAAAGTACCTAACCTGTGATTAATATAAAAATAACTAAATTACAAAAAATAAAATAAATAAAAAAGAAATCTGAAAAAAAAGACACAATCAAAATATCATTGAACAAGGAGAGATGTCTTTTTTTCTTGTCCTGCCTCTTCTGAGTTTCACAGGGCCTTGGCATAGCAAGGTTCAATATATTCCTTCTGTGGTGAACTCCTCAGATGCTTCCACGTAGGTAAATATGGATTCTCCTGGTACAGGTCTCCACCTAACAGAACAGGTATTCAGTGGATAATTATAAGACTAATCTACATACTAAGTTTCAAAGGTGCAGTGTTACAATACCTGCTCAATTCCCAAAGCAGGATTCTGTTGAGCTATAAGCACACTCTTCCTCAAGACCCAGCTATACCACTGGGTATATATCCAAAAGATGCTCAAGTATACAACATGGACATTTGCTGAACCATGTTTGTAGCAGCTTTATTTATAATATCCAGAGGCTGGAAACAGCCTAGATGCCCCTCAGTTGAGAAATGGACACAAAAATTGTGGTACATCTACACAATGGAATATTTATTCTGCAATAAAAAACAAGGAAATCATGAAATTTGCAGGTAAATGGTGGGAACTGGAAAAAAATCATTCTGAGTGAGGTATCCCAGAAGCAGAAAGACACACTAGATATATTCTCACTCACAAGTGGATATTAGACATAAAATATGGGATAAACATACTAAAATCTGTACACCTAAGGAAGCTAAGCCAGAAGGAGGACTCTGGCTAAGATGCTCAATCCCCATTCAGAAAGGCAAAGAGGATGGACATCGGAGGAGGGAGAAAACAGGAAACAGGAAGGGAGCATACCACAGAGGGCCTCTGAAAGGCTCTACCCTGCAGGGTATCGAGGCAGATGCTGAGACTCATAGCCAAACTTTGGGCAGAGTGCAGGGAATCTTATGAAAGAAGTGGGAGATAGTAAGACCTGGAGAGGACAGGAGCTCCACAAGGACAGCAACAGATCCTAAAAGTCTAAACAGATCCTAAAGGTCCTAAAAGGGGTCTTTTCTGAAACTGATACTCCAACCAAGGGCCACTCATGGAGATGGCCTGAAACCCCTGCACAGAGGTAGTCATTGGCAGTTCAGTGTCCAAGTGGATTCCATAGTAATGGGAACAGGGACTGTCTCAGACAGGAACTGATTGGCTGGCTCTTTGATCACCTCCCCCTGAGGGGGAAGCAGCCTTGCCAGGCCACAGAGGAAGACAATGCAGCCACTCCTGATGAAACCTGATAGACTAGGATCAGAGGGAAGGGGAGGAAGATTCCCCTATCAGTGGACTGGGAGAGGGAAAGGGGTGGGGAATAGGGAGGGTGGGTTTGGGAGGGGAGGAAGGAGGGAGGTACAGGGGGGATATAAAGTGAATAAACTGTAATTAATAAAAATTTAAAAATGTAATAGAAATGAAGAGGTAATATGGGAAAAGAAGTATTGGGAATAGACTGGAGAAGTAGGTTTTTTTTCCCCCCAGAAGTGATCAACTTGAGAGTCAGAAGAAAAGTTTGAAGAGGTGTACCTGGTATGATCTAGGTCAGTGGTTAACACTTTAATGCAGTTACTCATGTTGTGGTGAAACCCAAACATAAAATTATTTCATTGCTACTTTATAACTGTAATTTTGTTACCGTTATGAATCCTAATGTAAATATCTGATAGGAAGATGATTGATATGCCATCTCCAAAAGGTTTAGGCCCATAATTGAGAACCACTTGTCCAGAGTGAGTAAGGGGGTGAGTGAAGTAATTGTATTTCAATTAAAATCATTTTTTTTTAAAAAAATGAGTACTAAAGACTATCCATTTTTAATGGAGTTTGCCAATATTATTCATGATTTAAAAATAAATGCAGGAAACACATTGCAAGGCATCATATTGGAGAAAAGAAATACTCAAATACTAGAGCGATTTACAAAAAAGGCAGATTGATGTCACATTTTAAATGAAGGACAAAGTAGGTGACTCTTAAAAATTGGCCACTGGGATAGCAACATGGATGTCATTGTTCACCCTAATGTAATAATATGTGTGTAGTTAGAGGAGAAATACTTGGTACAAAACATGGTAAAACGTATATTTATTCCCATATATTATTTCCTAATATAATTAATTCCTAATGCTTTGGTCCTGGAAATTGTAAAATGTAGTTTGAACAAGCTGTATTCCAGTAAGCAGTTCTCTTCCATGAATACTGCTTCAGTTCCTGTCTCCAGTTTCTTGCTTTGGAGTTCCTGCCCTAACTTTCCTTCAAGCTGGACTGCAAAAATCAGCTGAAATAAAGCCTTTATTATTCACTGTTATTTATCATAATAGAGAAATAGTAAGACAAACATGAATTTGCAGAGACTGTTTTATGGTTTGAATGCATATCTAAGTCTAACGCTCAAAAGTCTAAGTACCGTGAAAGAAAATAAGATGTTCAGTGTCATCAGCCAAAATCTATAGAATTTTATTCTATTACATATTATATATAAAGTGTGCTTTGTAGATGTTTTTATAACTTTGATCACGAGTCTATAGCTTTATATATCTGGAAGTGACAAAGATGAAATATAAAATATGCTTTGTTATCAGGTAGTTCGTGCTATATTGCACTTTTTCTGCTTTTTCTTAAGAAAATTTCAGCCTCACCATTTGTAAATATTGTGTTAAAGAAAATTTCAGTCTTATCATTTGTCAATATCATGTTTGATAATATCCAAGCCTAAGTTGTCATTTATAAAAATTGTGTTTAAATAACTTACTTGTGGAAATCCTCCCATGCTTGGATTTACAAATGAGGATATATTGCTTCCTTTTTTATATTTTAATTTATATTTGTAATGAATATTTCTTGATTTTAGTGTTTAGGTTTAATTATGCCCATGACTACAAGATCCTCTATAAATCACCAATGGCAAAAATTCTATAGAATTTTGAGTTTTTAACTTGCATAATACAGAAGAATATTACACAACTTCTTTGTATAATTTTTTCCATTGTTGTCCCATTTGAAATAATTAAATTAGTACTCAAAATTTTATCTGGTTCAATTTTTTGGAATATATTTGTAATGCATTCATTATATTTGCTTTTCTGTTGATTTGTAGGAATCCCCTTACTCATTGGCATTGTTGTTTTTGCATAGGAGGCTATTTCACTCAGGTGCAGCATAGACTTCTCCTCCATGTACATATTCTTCTCTATATACATATTCTGTAGGTTTCTTTGCTACTCATTTACCCATTAAACTTATTTTACTTCTTTAGCTACTGTTTTGTCAGTCTTTGGTGTTGGTGAGGCTTTCTGGGTAAGGCACAGGGAACATTGCAGAGAAAGAGGAAGAAATAGGGTAAAAACCCGAAGATGAAGTCATTTTCTGTGAGACTGTTTCTCCTAGTAATATCAGAAGCTTAAATTATCCATCTTCTGATATCTTCAATTTTTTTCCCTCAGTGCCCATTTTTTAAAATCATAGAAATCTTCCACTTCTTGGTTAGAGTTACTCCAAGGTATTTTGCATTTTTCGAGGCTACTGTGAATAGTGTTGTTTCCAGAGATTCTTCCTCAGTAAGTTTGTGATTTGTCTATATCAGGGTTGTTCATTTTCCCGTGTTAACCATGTGTGATGCTACTTGCTGAAAGAGTTTAGCAGCTGTATGAGTTCTCTTGTGGAACATTTAGAGTCTCTTATGTTTAGTATCATATCAAATTCAAATAAAGATTCTTTGACTTCTTCATTTTTACCTTGTATAACCTTGATCTCCTTCAGTTTTCTTACTGCTCTGGCTAGATTACAAGTACTGTATGAAACAAGGGCCTTTTGAGATGGGCCAAAGATGAGCACATTTAGTCAACGATGCCACAATAGTTCACAAGTAACTAGAGGATGGGCAGCAGATACTGTGAGGAAGTGCTGGGTGATGGCATGATTAGCAAACTTGTGAAGAAAAGGCGGATGCTGGTAAAAATGTCTTCACTTGACTCAGTATGCTATGTCTTTTAATACACATGCATTTTTTATTACTAGAAATTTCCATTTTTATCATTTCAGACTGTAATTGATTGAGGCTAATTGAAAATATGGAAAGTGGGAAACACAGAGTAAGTTTTATCATATTTTTATTTGTATTTATATTTTATTGGGAAAATGAATTTGTCTTGTCAGAAAGTGAAAATTCCTGACCTAGACAAGTCAAAGGACCTGCATGGGACAATCTTTAGAAAAAGGAGGCATAAAATGTTGAAATTTGGATGGATATTTCTGGGAAACATTTTTTCCCTGAGAAACAAAAATGAAAGCCCCAACAGTCCACATCCGATTTCCCAGCCAGTGAGAAATATGGTAACTTCTGTGGTTTAAGAAAGTACAGGTGAGTTTCTTCAAACAGCTGTTGGATACTCCAGACATGTGAATGTCACTTATTGCACTATGCTGATACCTTGCCGTGCTGCTCATTGCCATACTTCATAGGAGTTGCTGGTGGGTACAACCAGTGCATCACTTCCCTAGCATGTCAGCTTGCTTTCTGCTTATGTACCATAGAAACTCAGCCTCAAGGTAGAGATATTCAAGTCGTTCGAGCTAGAATCACTTGAATCCCAAGACATGCCTGTGTGAATTCTTAAGCAACAGGCATTCAACCTCAATCCTGAAAGGAACTAAGGGCTATCGCAAGCATCTCTATTTGGGGGATAGTCATTTGAAATACCTTGACAAAACTGAGAAGATTTCTTTCAACAGGATGAAAATCATGCCTGCTACTGGAAATCTTGTCAGCTTCTTGGAGCTGGTGAGGTCGAGACCTTAGACTTTATAACATATTACTAAATAAGCCTAATTCCTTACAGCATTCTAAATACTATTCTTATCCCCACAAATAAGCAGAGCCATTGCCCCCTCCCATCTAAAAAGACCCTTTTTATTGAAAATACAAGCCATCACAGAAAACCAAACTGGACACAATGAAGAGATCAAAGAATTGTGGGAAACCCAGAAACAATGACTACATCTACACCACAGCTCTAGTGTGTATAGCTCAGGGGTCATTGCAGAAGAGGGGTTTGAAAGGATTGTAAGACCCGCATACCTCAAAGTCTATTTTGAAATTGTTTCTCATAGAAATGAAAGCAAATCCACAATGATGGCAATATTATAAGACATATTAACATTCAATGGTCAAAATTTCATGTGGTTCCACCTTTAGACAAAAAACTACAGGTAACTAATGATGGCTTGGAGAGCAGGGGCTCTCTCTGACATGAACTCAGTGCCTGGATCTCTAATCACCTCCCCCTAGGGGAGGCAGCCTTGCCAGGCCACAGAGGAAGACAATGCCACTAGTCCTGATGAGACCTGATAGCCTAGGGTCAGATAGAAGGGGAGGAGGACCTGCTCAATCAATGGACTAGGAGAGGGGCATGGGGGAGTAAAGGGAGGGAGCATGGGACTGGGAGGAGACAGGGATGGGGCTACAGCTGGGATACAAAGTGAATAAATTATAATAAATAAAAAATAAAGAATCATCAGTTGGTAAAGTGCTAATAATAATAAAAAAGAGAAGTATTAGCTTCATCCAGAAATGACCTTCTAATAGATTGTTCAATACAGAATGTTCAACCTAGAAACCATGTGCACAAATCAACAAAATGGACTCAAGTTGTATTCATACTTTTGTTTACACATAAACATGCATACATAACAATAATAATGGAACAAAGAATATGTCAGTTTCAGAGTACAAAGGGAGGGAAAAGTGATATAATTCTATTTCAATAAAAGTTTAAAACAGTAGTAATTAGAACAGTAGTAATAAAAAAACATTTAGAACATATGTTAATGGAAGTTCAGGATTGTCCAAGGCATAATCTGGAAATTATGAGTTTCTTCACGGTAGGTTTTTATCTAAGCTTTCCACATCTCAAAACTGAATTACAGATCTTTTCTAGGAAGACATATCATGAATAAGGAATTCATCATGTTGAGATAAAAATTTCAGTTTATGAAGAGAGATAGCACAAATATCTGTATACTTGTGTGTTTATGAGTGCCTGTGATGTATGGGTGTATATGTATATTGTGAGTGAATGTGTATGGTGTGTGTGTGTAAAAGACCTGCAGCTTACTTATGTTAGAGGGCAGCCTCATGCATTGGTCTTTTCTCCCACTGTTTTCGACACAGGGTCTCTTTTGTTCACTACTGAGGAACATGGCCGGAATATCTAGCCAAGAAGCTTCTACTGACTCTTTTTTCTCTACCTCCCATCTCGAGGCAGAAGTTTCTGGTATGGAGATGCTTGTGCTTTGTTTTCAATGTAAGTTTTGATGATCTGAACTCATGACAGTCACAGAGCTTGTGTCTCAATTGCTTTAGACATTCAACCATCCTTTCCGGTCATTTTAAAAACTGGAATCTACTTCTAACTTAATGTGTGATAATTTTGACAATGGAATTTTATGTGGAATCACCTATGACACAGGAATCTAGGCACAACTCTGAGGGATTATTTCAATTACATTAGCTTCTGTCTGTGCTTCTGAGTACTAATCTGGATGAAGTAAGTAATTAAGGTGAGAAGAATAACACTGTAATTGGGCTGTGCTATTCCTTAAGCATGATTCGTGGAGTGTACAAAATATGAGCAATCATTATTCTCTGTTAAGTAGGTAAGCAACTTCACTTGCTTCAACCTCCTGACATCAGAACTGACCTATAACTATGCCGTGACCCCACAAACCCTGAACTAAATGTATTTCTAATGTATATAATATTCTGGAGCATCTTTCCACAGCTTAGGAAAATGACTTTAAAGAAAGTGTTGTTATAACACCCAGTAGTGAGTCAGATTTTATAGTATACCTCCTCAGTTTATTCTTTGCCATTGGGACTGGTTTTTGGCTAGGTCTGAAAGAATTTGGTCAGAAAAATCCCCAGCTTTGAATTATTAATGAGAACATAATATATCATTCTGATGGGAGTTTAGAAAAAGATTAATAAAGTTATTTTCGTGGATCTACCACCTGAATGCATGCCCCTGAGGGACTAATAGGGAAGTGTCCCAAATGGCATTTTCCAAAGACGAAGGAGAATCATGAACAAGGCATGTTGAATTCTAAGCAATCATATTTTTTTAGTATTTGCTTTTATTTTTTAATTAATTTATTTTTATTGATTACAGCTTATTCACTTTGTATCCCAGCTATAGCCCCTCTCTTGTCCCTTCCCAATCATATGATTGAATAACATTTATTTTAGCAATTAACATACTACACAAATACTAAGTTAAAATATTTATTTATAAGGTGGAGAAGAAAACATAAGGAATATCTTATAATAAGCTTTTCTTTTGTGTATTAGAGAAGGGGAAGGATGTTGGCATTCCCAGAATTCCATTATCCAGACACTTATTTAATGAAGGATACTAAGATAGCTTGGGCAATGCAGATGTTGCTTCAATCATCATCTTCCACCTCATTATTTAACTGTACTGGATAAGAAAACGTTTCAGTTGTTCACTGCCAAATAAAACAAAATATCACCTCAGTTCAAACATTCTCAGATGAGTCACTTCAATTCAGATAAAATGAGTTTTTCAGTTTATTTCCTTAACTCTACATAGAAAACTACTTGTGTGAACACTATCTAAACTTTGAATTGTTTATTGTTGATTCAGGTATGTTTTAGTTTCTTTTTAAAATTAAAATTAAAATTTTATTTTTAATTATTACAGCTTATTCACTTTGTATCCCAGCTGTAGCCCCTCCCAATACTCTCCCAATTCTACTCCCCCTCCCTTTCCTTCTGCTATGCTGCTCCCCCAGCCCAATGATAGGGGAGGTCCTCCCTTTAGTTCTGACCCTAGTCAATAAGGTCTCAGCAGGACTGGCTTCATTGTCTTCCTCTGTGAACTGGAAAGGCTGCTCCCCTCATCAGGTGGAGGTGATCAAAGAGCCAGCCCATGAGTTCACGTCAGAGACAGTCTGCTGGGGGAATCTTCTTGGACACTGATCTGCCATGGGCTACATCTGTGCAGGGGTTCTAGGTTATCTCCATGCATGGTCCTTGTTTGGAGTATCAGTCTCAGAAAAGACCCCTGTGCCCAGATTTTTTGGATCTGTTGCTATTTTTGTGGAGCTCCTGTCCCCTCAAGGTTTTTTTTTTTGTTTGTTTTGTTTTTTTAATCTCCCCTTATTTTTATAAGATTCCCTGTACTCTGCCCAAAGTTTGGCTATGAGTCTCAGCATGTTTTGATACCCCGCTGGGTATCAAACACTTTAAGTGTTTCTCTGCCATTTGATTATCTTCTATTTGATAATTCTCTGTTTAGCTCTGTGCCCCATTTATTGACTGGGTTACTTAATTTGTTGCTTTTTAACTTCATGAGTTCTTTATATATACTGGATATTAGACCTCTGTCAGATAGTGTTTGTGAAGATCCATTCCCAATATGTAACCTGTTGTTTTGTTCTGATGATAGTGTCCTTTGCTTTCCAGAGGCTTTTCAGTTTCGTGAGGTCCCATTTATTGATTGTTGCTCTCAGAGCCTGTGCTGTTGGTGTTCTGTTCAGGAAGTTGTCTTCTGTGCCAATGAGTTCAAGGCTCTTCCCCACTTTTTCTTCTAACAGGTTTAGTGTGTCCGTTTTTACATTGAGGTCTTTGATCCACTTGGATTTTATTTTTGTGCAGGGTGATAAGTATGAATCTATGTGCATTTTCTACATGTAGACATCCAGTTAGAGCAGCACCATTTGTTGAAGACGCTATCTTTTTTCCATTGTATGGTTTTGGCATCTTTTTCCAAAACGAGGTGTCCATAAGTGTGTGGGTTTATTTCAGGGTCTTCTATTTGATTCCATTTATCCACCATTCTGTTTCTACACCAGTACTGTGCAGTTTTTACTACTGTTGCTCTATAGTACAGCTTGAGATCAGGGATGGATTTACCTCCAGATGATCTTTTATTGTAGAGAATTGTTTTAGCGATTCTGGGTGTCTTGTTATTCCGTATGAAGTTGAGAATTTTTTTCAAGGTCTGTAAAGAATTGTGTTGCTAATTTCATGGGAATTGCATTGAATCTGTAGATTGCTATTGCAGGCTGGCCATTTTTATTATTTTAATCCTGCCAAGCCATGAGCATTGCAGATCTTTCCATCTTCTGATATCTTTTTCTATTTCTTCAGAGACTGAAAGTTTTTTCACACAAGTCTTTGGCTTCTTGCTTAGAGTTACACCAAGGCACTTTATTTCCTTTGTGGCTATTGTGAAGGGTGTTGTTTCCTAATTTCTTTCTCAGCCCTTTTGTCTTTTGTGTACAGGAGAGCTACTGATTTTTTTTTTTTTTTTTGAGTTTTGTATCTAGGCACTTGGCTGAAAGTATTTATCAGCTGTAGGAGTTCCCTGGTAGAATTTTTGGATCACTCATGTATACTATTATATCATCTGCAAATAGTGATACTTTTGACTTCTTCTTTTCCTGACTGAAACCCCTTGATCTCTTTTAATTGTCTTATTGTTCTAGCAAGGATTTCAAGTACTATGTTAAAGATATATGGGCAGCCTTGCCTTGTCTCTGATTTCAGTGGGATTAAGTTTCTCTCCGTTAAGTTTGATGTTGGCTATAGGCTTGCTGTTTATGTCTTTACTCTGTTTAAATAAGGGTCTTGTATCCCTGCTCTCTCCAGGACTTTAAACATAAATGAATGTTGGATTTTATCAAATGCTTTTTCAGCATCTAAGGAGATTATCATGTACTCTTTTTATTTCAGGTTGTTTATTTGGTGGATTACATTGATGGATTTCCATATATTGAACCACACCTGCATACCTGTGATGAAGCTTACTTGGTCGTAGTGGATGATATCTTTGATGTGTTCTTAATTCGGTTTGTATTTTATTGAGTATTTTTGCATCAATGTTTATAAGGGAGATTGGCCTGAAATTCTCTTTGTTGGGCCTTTGTGAGGTTTAGATCTCAAGGTGACTCTGGCTTCATAGAATAAGTTTGGTAATGTTCCTTCTGTTTCTATTTTGTGGAAAAGTTTGATGAGTATTGGTGTTAGCTCTTCTTTGAAGGTCTGGTACCATCTGGCCCTGGGTTTTTTTAGATGAGAGAATTTTGATTTCAGCTTCTATTTCTTTAGGGAATATAGGAATATTTAATTGATTTACCTGTTCTTGATTCAGCTTTGGCAAGCAGAATCAAGAAAATTGTCCATTTCATTTAGATGTTCAAATTTTGTGGTGTATAGGTTTTTGAAGTAAGACCTAATGATTGTTTGGATTTCCTCAGTGTCTGTCTCCCTTTTCATTTCTGATTTTGTTGATTTGGGTGGTGTCTCTTTGCCTTTTAGCTAGTTTGGCTAATGGTTTGTCTAGTTTGGCTAATGGTTTGTCTATCCTGTTGACTTTCTCAAAGAACCAGCTCTTGGTTTCATTGATTCTTTGAATTGTTTTATTGATTTCAGCTCTGGCTTTGATTATATCCATTCATCTACTCCTCTTGGAAATGTCTCATCTTTTTTTCTAGGGCTCTAGGTGAGCCTTTAAGTTGCTTGTATGAGATGTTTCAAATTCTTCTTGAAGGCACTTAGTTCTATTAATTTTCTTAGCAATGCTTTCATTGTGTCTCATGAGTTTGTATATGTTGTGCCTACATTTTTATTGAATTCTAGAAAGTCTTTTATTTCTCCCTGACCCAGCTGTCATTGAGTAGCAAGTTGTTCAGTTTCCATGTGTTTAAGCTTTTTGCTATTTCTGTTGTTGTTGAGGTTCAGCTTTAGTCCCTAGTGGTCAGATAGGATACAAGGGATTATTTCAATCTTTTTGAATCAGTTGAGGCTTGTTTTGTGACCAACTCTATGGTCTATTTTGGAGAAGGTTCCATGAGGTGCTGAGAAGAAGTTCAATTTTTTTTTTGTTTGGGTGAAAGGTTCTGTCGACGTCTGTGAGGTCCATTTGATTCATTACCTCTGTCAGAGTCATTGGTTTTGTTTGTTTGTTTAATTTCTGTTTTGTTGACCTGTACTTTGTTGAGAGTGGGATATTGAAACCTCCCACTATTAATGTTTGGGGATCTATATGTGGTTTCAGTTTTATTGTTTCTTTTACAAATGTGGATGCTCTGTTTTGGGGGCATAGATGTTCAGAATTGTGATGTCTTATTGGTATAGTTTTCCTTTGATGAGTTTGAAATGACCTTCCCCATCTCTTTTGATTAATTTTGGTTGAAAATCTATTTTATTAGATATTAGAATAGCTATTCCTGCTTGCTTCTTGGGTCCATGTGCTTGGAAAACCTTCTTCCAGCCCTGTATTCTCAGGTAATGTTTATCTTTGTGACTTAGCTGTGTTTCTTGTATGCAACAGATTGTTGGATCTTGTTTGTGTATCCATTCTGTTAGTCTGTGTATTTTTATTGGAGAGTTGAGTTCATTGATGTTAAGGCATATTAATGACCATTGTCTGTTAGATGATTTGATTTTGCTGTTGGCTATGATAGTATGTTTGTGTGCTTGGCTACTTTTAGTTTTGCTGTAGTGAGGTTATTTGTTTCCTGTGTTTTTCTGAATGTAGTTAGTTTCCCTGGGTTCTATTTTTCCTTCTAGTATTTTCTGTAACACTGGATTTGAGGGTAGGTATTGTTTAAATTTGTTTTTGTCATTGAATATTCTGCTTTCTCCATCCATGATGACTGAGAGTTTTGCTGGATATGTTAGCCTGGGCTGACATCTGTGTTCTCTTAGGGTCTGCATGATATCCATCCAGGCTCTTCTGGCTTTCATAGTCTCTGTTGAGAAGTCAGCTGTGGTTCTGATGGGTTTGCCATTATATGTTTCTTGGCTTTTTTTCCCTTGCAGTTTTTAGTATTTTTCCTTTGTTCTGTATATTTACTCTTTTGATTTTTATGTGGCAGGAGGATTTTCTTTTCTGGTCTGATATATTAAGTGTTCTGTAGGCCTCTTGTATTCTTATAGGCCTCTCCTTTATGTTGGGGAAATTTTCTTCAATGATTTTGTTGAAAATATTTTCTGGGCCTTGGAGGAGGGAATCTTTCCTCTATTCCTATTATTTTTAGGTTTTTTCTTTAACATTTTTATTTTGTAGTAATCACAGGTTATGTACTTTGTATTCCAGCTGTAGCCCCCTCCTGCATTCCCTTCCTATCCCCCCTTCCCTCCCTCATCTCCTCCCTGCCCCTTTCCAAGTCCATTGATAGGGGAGGACCTTCTCCCCTTCCATCTAGGTTTTTACTTTTTATGTTGTCTTGGATTTCTTGGATGGTCTGTGTCAGGAATTTTTTGGATTTAACATTTTCTTTGAGGGATACATCAATTTCTTCCATTGTATCTTCCACACCTAAGATTCTTTCTTCCATCTCTTGTAGTCTATTGGTTAGTCTTACCTTTGGTTTGTTTTCTTCCCTAAATTCTTCCTCTCCATGATTTCCTCCATTTGTGTTTTCTTCAATTTTTCCAATTCTATCTTCAGATATTGAACTATTTTGTTGATTTTCTTCACCTGTCTATGTTTTTGTTTTTTCTTCAATTTCTTCAGCTGTTTGTTTGAACATTTCTGTAATTTTTCTTTCAATGATTTAATTATTTCCTCTCTGAAGACCAAAAACTGGCTGCATCTTCCTGTAGTTCTTTCCAGATGGCCATAATCTGTCTTTATCTTCCTGTATCTCTTATGAATGGCCCTCATCTGTTTGCCTTTATCTTTCTCTAATTCTTTGCACATTTTATTTGTTTCCTCTATTACCCTCTTCATAAACATAGATATAAGGTCATCTTTTTGAATTTCATTTATGCTGGCATGTCCAGGCTGCTTGTCCCTGAATAACTGGGTTCTGGAGATGTCATATTGCTCTGTTTTTCCTTGGTTGAGTTTTTATGCTGGCCTCTACCCATTGGGCTATCTTAGGTGTTGGCTGTTAGTTTCTGGTGCTTCCTGAAATCCTGGGGTGGGGAGAATCTCCTTGGTAAGAAGATGATTTTTCTCGAAAGAGGCCCTTTCAGCTTCATGGTCCCTGAATGGCTGGTGTTTCTCAAGAATTGCCACAGCTTACCTCAGGGATATAGACCTGAGTGGTAATTGTGGTCTCTGTTAGTCAGAAGGGCTCTCCTTTCACCCAGAGAGGTCCTGGAGACAGTTGCCCTGCTCTAAATTCAGTTGGTCTGAATTTAGTGAGCTGCTGCTATTGTTCTTACACTGTTTTCTAGGCACAGCTCTCTTGAAGAACTTGGGAAACACAGTCTCTGGTGTTTTAGAGCCCAGAGTTCAGTCTCTTGGTCCCTGTGCCAACATTGCTGTCTTGTTTCTCAGACACAGTATCCTCTTGACGCTGCCATCTTGGATCCCATAACAGAATCATATTTTAGTCTCTTACTGATTCTTCACCAATTTGTTGTAGTGGATGCTGTACAATTTAATATTAAAATAATGCTAATATTTGATAAGATTTACCTCTCATAAGAAATCAAACCAACATTAGAGTTTTTGAACAAGGATAGCACAGTTTATTAACAGGGGCACAGATTATCTTCCGGAATACTTGAGGGATTTTTGATTCAGTTCATTGTTTCTAAATGATCTTTTTAAAAGTAATA
>CM053750.1:31828156-31855417 GCA_028658305.1 Pachyuromys duprasi | reverse complement strand
ACTGAAACAGTCCCTGTTTCCCTCACTAGGGTCTTTAGTCCTACACCAAGCTATCCTGGGTCCCATCTGCACAGGGGTTCCAGGACACATCCACACATGGTCCTTGGTTGTAGAAACCATCTCATACAAGACCCCTGTGCCCTGCTCAGTTTAGTCATTGTGGAGCTCATGTTCTCTCCAAGTTTCACCAACCTCCTCCCTTTCTATCATCACTTCTTGCCCTCTGCCAAAGGCTTGATCACGAGTCTTAATATCAGGCAGTCAACTTTGAAGAGAGTTCTTCATTCTGGCTCTATTTGGTCTTCTTCTTCTTCTTCTTCTTCTTCTTCTTCTTCTTCTTCTTCTTCTTCTTTTTCCTTTTTCTGGAGCTATGAAACATCTTCAAGTCGAACTGTTTATTTCTAGAGGTCATGTTGTTTTCTTGATATGAGATAATAGCAATAAAAATGTATCAACTAACATTTCAGCTCAATTTTCTTTCTTTCTTTTTTTTAAGCATTAGCCTTCATACCATCTTATAGTTCAGTTTTGCTTCTTTGGCAAAGCTATTTGCATAGTCCAATGCCACTGAATTTCTGCAGCCAATTTCACTGGATCTTAACACCAGACTCCTGGTGCCTCCATTAAACACCTTAAGGAAACACTGACAGAAAGCAACGTAAAGAGGAAAGGGTAATCTTAAAATTCCCAAATCACAGCACATCATGGAGGGACCTTAGAAACTCCTAGGTCACAGCTCTCTGAGGGAAGTTAGAACAGGAGCTTAAGGCAGCCAGCTAGAAGCAGAAACGGAATTGGAGAGCATGGGGAAGTGCTGCCTTCCAGCTTGCTCACAGACTCACATTCGGCTATCTTTCCTATACAGCCCAAACCTACCTGCCTTAGGATGGTGTCACCCACAGTGGACTGGGCCCTCCTACATCAGTTAGCAATCAAGAAATGCTCTGTAGACACACCCATAGGTTGATATGATGGAGTCAATTCATCAACTGAGAGCACTCCTCCTTGGGATGTCAAGTTAGCAGTCAACATTGGGCATCACGAGGGCCTCTTACTTGGAGGGCTGAGTTCAAATGCCAATTTACAGTTCAATATTAGAGACATTAAAAAATCAGTTTAGCTGGGCATGGTGGCACATGCCTTAATCCCAGCACTCAGTGAGGCAGAGGCAGGCAGATCTCTGTGAGTTCAAGATCAGCCTGATCTACAAAGTGAATCCAGGACAGCCAAAGCTACACAGAGCACCACTGTCTTGAAAAAAAAAATCGATGTGTTCATTCAGTGTGTGTGTGTGTGTGTGTGTGTGTATGAGAGGATAACTTTTAAAAGTCAGTTCTCACCTTCACATTGAAGCAGGGGCTCTCAATTGCGCTGCCTGTACTGGAATGCTGCATACTTCAGGCTAGCTAACCCAGGAGCTGCCATGCTTCTTGAAAATTCTTTTGTTCCTGCCCTTCCATCTTGTCATAAGAATGTTGGAGTTGTAGATGTGTGATAACCTATCTGACTCTTTAAAAGTGGCTTCTGAGGGTTGGATTTGGGTTGGTTAGCCTGCCCATCAAATACTTCTTCCTGCTAAGCCACCTTCCTGGGCCTTCATCTTAAAGCCATTGCATCTCTTATAACAAAATATTCACATAATAGAACAAAGTAATTCATAGTTACATTAGTAGTGTGTGAAAATTACATTATTACTCAAAAGTTATTAAATATGCCATTTTGTTAGTTTTTTTAAAAAAGAAAAACAAAATGTGGACTAGGAATGATTTATATTTTAACTGGTCAATTTTAAATAGGTTTAAATGGGATTGGTCTATACCCTTTACATTTCTGGTAATAACACTAATTATAACTATTAAAATTAATAACAAATGTGGTATACTTAGCTCAGGAATGAAACATATTGTTTATGCTATATATTTAATTCAACACTGACATCTGGCTTGGATTAGCTCAGAATATGGCCTTATTTATCCCTGGGTCTATTATAGAAACAACTAATTAAGAGGAGGTCTTACCAGGATGGTGAAAGCCCCTGTTTCGATATATAATTCTTATCTTTATATTCTTGAGAATACATATGCACATTGAGCCTTTATATCACCGTCACGCCCATCGCATTGGCGTGATGTGCCTATGAGTCATGGAAGACCAAAGATGGTCAGCAAGCCTGTCGAAACCATGAGAGAAGGCAGATTGGATTATTTCTTACAGCCTTCAGGACATCCCCATAAATCCCTGGACAGCATGGGCTTTCAGCCTCCAGAATGATAACACATTACATTTATTTGTTTCTTTTTAAAATTTATTTATTTATTATGTATACACTGATCTGCCTGCATGTATGCCTACATGCCAGAAGGTGACACCAGATCTCATTATAGATGGTTGTGAGCCATCATGTGGTTGCTGGGAATTGAATTCAGGACCTTTGGAAGAGCAGGCAATGCTCTTAACCTCTGAGCCATCTTTCCAGACCCCTATTTCTGTTTCTTAGACCACCCAATATGCAGAACATTGACACAACAATCCTAACAAACCAATATATCACATTTAATTACATTGTATTTTTGAACCAAAAAGTGTATCTCCTTTTCAAAATTAACTTTCTTTACAAGTAAAGCACAGAGGGAAAGTTGATATTGGTTCACATATCATTTTTATAACACAGAATAATGACTGTATAATTTCACGCAAATATTCCTTATAGGACGACATTAGTTGAGAATCTTAGTCTATGTAATTTTAGAGCTAATACACAATACTGGCTTATAGTATAGAATAATAATTACTATTTCAATGATTTAGTTTCCTGAATTTGAAAATATATTAAAACAACAACAACAACAGAAGGCACTGGTGGGATTGACCTGAACGTTGAGTGCTACATTGACACCCTCTGACACCAGGGTTTTCAGTATCATTGAAACCTAACGTTAATAGAGCCTTTTAGCTTTATCAGACTGGGAGCTTCACCTTCTCAAAATGCAGTTGTCATGGAAACAGCAGTTCCAGGGGGTTGTTTTCAGAAGGTACCGAAAACCTCCATGCCAATAGAATCACGTAGGGAAGTATACTCACACGTGCAGTTCAGCTCCATTTTTAAACTGGAGGAGAAAAAAATGTTTCAATGCTTCCATTAAGCTCTCTAGGGGTCTTACACAACCTTTGTGCCATACTTGACTCTTTTTTTTTTAATTTATACTCACCTTTGATCCAGAAGCTGATTCAGGCAGCCCAAGACCTTGAAGCTGTTACTAGAAAATGGGACAGATGTATACAGCATATATGGACTTTTGTACACACTCCCTCTATAAAAGTGTCCTTTTGTTGCAGATAAGTGTTAGGGGAGTTTTCTTTGAAGGTGGTAGCTATATTACTTCTTTATCTTTATTTCAGGATGTATAATAATAAAGTCAGGTGTCAAACTTTTTTGTTATCTTTTAATTAAGCTGTTCATCTGACTACATTTTTTATTATGAAATTAACTGTAAGCTTCCTGACCATATCTATTAGAATCATCACTGTTGTTGCATCTTTGAACACCCAGATCACCAGATTAGAATAAGTAAGCACTGAGAAGCTGTCACATGTATGGAAATGTAACCTTAGAGAACTGAATTTTTGCCTTGATCCTCAAGGTTTCCTGGAGGGCCTGGTGAGAGAGTTAATCACAAGGCCCCCTAGAAATCATGTAAAAAAATTAATGCACAGTTGCTACGCTTGCTATTCTGGCACTATGCAGTAGAAACAGGCAGCTCCACAGAACTTGCTATCTTACAGGCTAGAGACTGTATATCAAACAGCAAAGGTGGATCATACCTAAAGAATAACTCCTAGGGATATATGCTGGCTTCTCCATGCAAGTCCATACATGTGTATAACAACCCTCCCTCAACACACAAATGCACCTGCACATACTAACATCGATACTCGTGGATACACTCACAAAATGACCTTGGATTAGTTAATATAAAAGACATTGTGATGAGAAGAGTGATCATGTAGCAGATGAGCACAGGCTACTGCTATGACCTGATATTTAATAAACAAACAAGGGTCAGTAGTTAAAATGGTACTTTTCATGGTTCCTGTCACTGATTGAAAGATATTTTCCAAGAAGATGCCTTAAGTAGAAAATGAACAGTCATGTACCTGATATGAATAGCTTTTATGGGGGATCGTTCCAAAGGATAATCTCTGACAGAGGTACCCATGAGGTAGTAGAACAAAACAAATCAGGGCTTGGGCCAGGGCTCTAACATTTGCTTCAGTATTTCTGCATTAGCTGTATTGTTTTACTGTAATGAACATTCTAAACCACCTAAATTCTAAGAGATGCTAAATTTTGGTGTCATAAAGGGTCCTAGGAAAGAAGTACATGCATAACTACAGCCAGTCATTCCATTTCTGTTGATCTTTGCCCTCTAGCTAGCAATCCTCCCAGCATGTAATGCATCCTCAGTAAGGCCCTGCTAATGAGGGGCCACTGGAAGCTTTAATTTATTCCTCTCTTGAAAGGTGATAATAAATCCCTCACATAATGTTTTTCAGGTTAGTGTGAACGCGTAATAGTACATTGTTAATTTTCAGCAATAGCTCCATTTACTTTTCAATGAGACATTGGGTTACTCGAGGTCAGCAACCTTATTTATATGTGTGTCTCCATGTCCAAGAGCAAAACCGTGCCGATCATAGGTATTTGTTAAATGACTGCCTAAGGAAATTTAAGTGAATAAATCAAATCCTAGTTTCTCCACAGCACTGAATTGAACCAGGTATTGGCACAGAACCTAACTTTGTTCAGAAGTTGTGTTTATGACTGTTTTATTATAGCCAGAAATAATGAGAAAACACTTCCTATTCACTGTTTGTTGTGAAGCTTTAGGGATAGAGGCTTGGTGCTATACCTACAGCTATGGTTTCAAGCTCAAGGGTAAACCAGGGCCTCAGGAAGTGAAAGCGAGAGAAAGAAGGAACAACAGTAGGATATTATACAATGAGAAAATATATTATACCTGCATCCACTCATCCATGAGGCTACTCATTGCCAGCTATGAGTTGGTCTTATGAGTGTGATATGCTGGGTAAAAGATAATACAACTCCATGTGGAATGGTGAATATATTTATCTTGGATTTTTGTGCAAGGAAAGGAAACACATGGCCTCTTGCTTTCCTAGTAGCCCATGAAGCGCATGTAGAGCTATTTTGGTGTAGAACACTGAAAATCTCCATTCCAAGAGATCACTAGCCTTGTGGACATACGGAACTAGTTCTATGAGGAGAATAAACAGTGGAGAATCAGATTCTTTTCTTTTGGAGTCTTGGTGCTTCTCAGTAGTGTCTGAGAAGACCATCTGGCATCTTTGTAGAATGCTCAGAATTTAGATGTAGAACAAAAAATGCTACCCATCAACCACACAGTAAAATGCTGTGTCTGTGGGTAGTCCATCTTAGCTATTTGTAACAATGTAGCCATTTTTACATTTTTTTACATGTCAGGTGAAAAGAAAGTCCTTTTACTTGTACCTCAAATGTATAATTAAAAATAAAAAATAAAAAAGAAAGCCAGGCATATGGCACATGCCTTTAATCCTAGCACTCTGGAGGCAAAAGCAGGCTGATCTCTATGAGTTCCAGGGTAGCCTGGTCTCCAAAGTGAATCCAGGACAGCCAGGGCTGCACAGAGAAACCCTGTCTCGAAAAACAAAACAAAATAAAAGAAGAAAGAAAAGAAAAAAATGAAAAAGAGAGTGAAATTAAGAGCACAATGCAGCTTCGATTTGAGATTCTGTTATTCTCTGGTGTTTCTTGAGCCCTGAGATCAATACCTCAAGATTAGTGGAACTTAATATACATGAGTTACTGAAATTCAGATACAATGTCATCTCATTATTGTATAAGTCAGAGAAATAAGGCATGCCTGGCACGCGGTAAGGTCAGAATGAAACCTACTTCTGATTCCACATTTATCTTTCAGTTGCTATTGTGAGGAATGTTTGTAATTGTTAGGAGGTATCAGAATCCAGTTGCCAGGAATTGAGAACTGAGTTATTGGTGCTATTGTAACCTCTAGCCCTCTTGGATGGCAGCAGCAAAGATGGTTGCCTTTTGACATTTGCTTTCTTGGAGAGATAGACATGTAATTTCTGTAAAACTAAAACAACAACCCCCCCTCAAAAAAAAACCCAAACATATTTTCTTCCCAGTGGACAAAAGCTGAAGTTGAAATGAGAGAGTTCAGATTGAGAAATGTTTGTTGTGACTTTTGTTTCTGTAACTATTTTCCACAAAACTCATGATGAGTAGCATAGCAGAAGCATGAGAATGTAGTTAGCCCTTGAGTGCCTTCCTCTAACTCAGTCTGCCCTGGTACTCAGCACATTCTAGAGTATATATGCCTACACATTCCCTTGAATAAGTTAGTACATAGCATGAACTGGCCAAACAGTTCTTGACTAGCAATGTGGCTCACTTTTCTTTACTTAAGCAGAAATTTGATGAGCCCTGAAGATGTTCTTCTGTCACTTATGAAATTCACTTTTTGAGCTTAATCTGGAAAGTGTGTCTCAGATCACAAATGTGTCTCTGGGGAAGTAGTCAAAGCCTGCAGTGTATTTTAGAATGGTAGTTGGTAGCCAAGCCAACGCAGATGGTTGTTCTTCAGGCCACTCCACAGATCAAATGGAATTGAAATGTTCTGAAACATTTCCAAAGAGAAGGGCCAAAAACACATGGCCCCTTAGAAAAGAAAAAAATATTTTCTTCATTAACAAGTGGACAGATCCCAAGGTTTTCTTTTGAGCTATATTTAGTCCTCCTCTGAAAAAGCATGGACAAGGCCTATTCTGTACATAAGCATCACTTTCCAACGTCCCTTGTAACTAGAGTATCTCTGGGAAATGAAATTTTAAGACCTCCATAGTATGTCAAAACAAGTAAGAAAAAGTTTTGAAAGAGGAAACAAGCTGGAAGCAATCCCCACAACTACATATAACCTTAGTCTCACATATTGATAGATTCAACAATGGCTCAGTAAACAGAAGACAGCCACTAATTATGTAACCAGAACTTCCTATTGACATAAGCATTGTCATATCCCTTGAGGCACAACACTAAGTGTGCAAAGTCACAACTCACTAGATCATAGCAACACATGTATATTGTATATTGTAAAATTCCACATTTGGTTGATGAGAGATTCCAGAAAAAAAAACAGATATAATCCTAGTGACTAAAAAATAAACATGAATTTTCACTTTTAAGCATAGCTACCATGTCATCAGAGACCCTAAAGTTTACAGATCCTAAAGTTAGTAGCTAACGGTTTAATTCAGTGATAGAGCATTTGTTTACAATGTATGCAGCCCTAAGTTTGAATCCTAAATGTACAACAACAACAACAACAAAACAATAAAAACATAAGTTAATAATATAATTGTGGAGATTATTATAATGGTAGATGTATAAATAGACACTGCCATAGGTATAGGCACCAACCTACACCTAGATATAGTCCTCAAGGATGTGGGAGAAATTCAGTCTAGAAGCATTAAAATTCTGTAAATGGGAAAGGACTGGTCTTAAATAGACCAAGGATTGTTGACATAGCTGGGTATATGTTAAAACTTGTGCAAAACACACATAGTGAAGGAAATGAGTAACCCCTTCACAAAAGAGAATATCCAAATAGCAAAGATCAATAATGAAAAAGGAGCATGCTGGCCATCAAAAAAAGCACCCCCCCTAAAAAAAAAAAAACCACACTGCCATACCAACACATACTTATCAGGCTGGCTAAAAGGAAATAACAACAAAATGAAATCAAATAGAGAACTCAAGTGTTGACAGGGTTATAAAACCTGAAAGTAATAAGCTGCTGGAATTCTACAAAAGTGTAGCATATTAGACATACCTCTTACTCTACCAATGCTAACATGGGCATCATCTAAGACACCTGTAGCTGTGTAGCTAATTAGAAATGTGTGAATGTATTCAGTAAAAGGAATAGAATTTTTTAAAGTTTTTTTAAGATTTATTTAATTTTTTATTTATTATTTATAGTGTTCTGCCTGTATCTGTGCCTGCAGGCCAGAAGAGGGCGCCAGATCTCATTATAGATGGTTGTGAGCCACCATGTGGGTGCTGGGAATTGAACTCAGGACCTTTGGAAGAGCAGCCAGCGCTCTTAACCTCTAAGCCGTCTCTCCAGCCCAAGAAATAGAATCTTTCCAAACATCATCTGACATAAACCTACCAATTTTCCAAAGCCCTATTAAAAATAAAACTGATAAATTATTTTATATTCACTCAATGAATGTGGAGCTGAGAACAATCTATTGTTGTTAATGACAATACAAACATCATAAGCCTAGTGCTGAATGGAAACAGACACAAAAAGAACAGTGTGTTATTTCCTAAATGTAAATTGTAAAACTCAGCAAAGCCAATCTAGGCCATTAGAAATTACAGCAGGTTTCCTTTAGGAAAGTAAAGAGAAGTGTGTGCTGGAATTGAAGCCGTCTGAGGAGCCTATAAATGTTCTGTTATATTTAATGTGATGGCAGATGACAGCTGTGTTGAATCTGTAAAAATCCATTAATCATGCTTATATTCACTTTTAAAATATTTTAATGGAAAGTTTAAAGAAAGTAAAACTGTTTTCCCATGTTTTAAGTTAAAAGCCAAGGACTTTTGAATTGTCTATTTAAAGGCTGGAACTATGTATAGGAAATACTAAATTATTAATAATGACTGTTAGGAATTACAACATGACTATTTTTTATTTTTATTTGTGTATAATAAGGCAAAAATAGCTATAAAAAGGAGACCATTTTCCGCTGAAACTTCTTTTGGTAATGTTAAATTACATCCACCTATCTATCTGTTTTTGGCCGTCAGAACATTATTAAGAGATTTAGAGAGACTGAAATTATGATCTTTTAAGGGCCACTCATTGCCTTCATCATACCAAGCTGTATTTCAAATATTGCTAGTACCAAGCAAGCAGTGAATGAAAGAACATAAAAATAAATGTAGTTTGGCTGCTTCGTCTGCCCATTGGTGGTGACATATTTGTACTAGAACTGAAGTAGAGCTACCTCATGGCACCATTAACAAAATGAAAGTCATTACCTCTGTTCAACAGCAGAAACTTATACGCATGTTAAACATACATAATGTAATGATTTTATACACCTGCAAGAGTATGATGCCATCAACAAACTCAAGACACCCTCCTTATGTTTGTGTGCTTGCTTGTACTCACAACTCTTAATGTGACTTAATATTTTTTAAGGCATCTTAAACTATCTTTAATAATCTTCTCTCCCCAGTTTCAATATGCTAAGCCCATTCACCTTTTGTACAGCTCTGGCTTTAGTAAGATATGATAATCTTCCAGTCCCCTACCAATCATTACATTGAGTCTAAGGCTATCATAAAGGAGTAGGTAACCCTCAAGAAGTATTTTTTCAGGATAATATAGTTAATTATGTTAATTAGCACAACTATATTAGTATAGTTAATAATATTGTTAATATATAGTTAATAATTATGTTAATTATACTTAATAATATAGTTAATGTGGTTAAAATATACCTGATATCAAATCAACTGTTTCAAATTGGACAAAAGATATTTAAAAAAATAGGAATGGTGTACTTTATATTGTTTAACTTATATTTATGGTTGTGAGCCTAGCCTTTAACTTCTGAGCCATCTCTCCTGCCTATATTGTTTAATTTAAACCACTAATAACAATCACAATCATTGTTTTCCAAACAGAGAACACAAAAATCAGACAGGAATATATCTATGAGAGATTATCATATAGCTGCATTTAAATTTTTTGGCTCACTATACAAAGCTGCAAGAAGTAGAAAAAATGGTTTCAGCCAATAGTAATTACAGTTTAGTGTAAGTAATCCTTAGTAACAGCTGCCCCAATTTACTTTCTAAGATGTATTCCAGATCATTCAAATTCTAAGAAAATAAAACTGTAACACCAACTGAAATTTCAGGACTAATCATGTGCATTAAATGTGGACAAGGAATCTAGACAGTGTCTATCAGGATACTAGCACATTTTATTATTTCTTTTGTGTTTTGAGATTATAATATAATTAGATTACTTTTCCCTTGCCTTTCCTCCCCCAATGCATCCTTTATATCCTTCCTTGCTATCTTTGAAGTTCTTAATGTAAATGTTTGCTTGTTCTTGGATCTGTTAAATGATCAAGACTTATTCATGGTATAATACAGATTTAGTACTAAGAAGCTCATTGAACATGGACAGGTTGAGATGGTACCTGCATTGAGCCTTCACCCATTCATCTTTGGAGCAGGAAGATACCCTGCAGGCTACAGAATTTAAAAAGTGGGCACCAACCCAGCTCCAAAACCTTCAACCTATGATTTATCCTGCCTGCAAGATGTGCTGGGGCAATGGTGGTCCAGAACTCCTGGGAGTGGCCAATCAATGTCTGGTTTAATATGAAGCCAACACCACAAGAGGGAGCCCATGCCTAACACTGTCTGGATGGCAGGAACCAGAAACTAGGTGGCCCAGAGAGAGACCTAGAGGAGAAGCAGATAGGTAGGTAGACAGACAGTCAGACAGACAGACAGATAGATAGACAGGCAGACAGATGAAATGATTTCTAGTGATTTTCTGCTATACCCATCGATCTGTGTCTTGTCCAGTTGTCATCAGAGAGCCTCCTCCAGCAGCAGATGAAAACAGGTTCAGAGAAGCACAGAAAGACATTATGTAGATTGAATGTCTAAATCAGAGGCTTCCATCGAGTTTCTCACCTTGGAGCAGGAGGAGGAAAAACTGTAGGAGTCAGAGGAGGTAGAGGACACCAGAAGAACATGGCCCACCAAATCAACTTAGCAGGGCTCACAAGGGCTTAGAGACAGAAGTGTCAGCCAGAGGACCTGCACGGTCTGCACCAGGTCCTCTCTGCATGTGTATGGTCATTAGTTTGGCATTTTTGTGAGACTCCTAAGTGTGGGAGTGGGTATCTCTGACTCATTTGCCTGCTCTTGGGAGTCTTTTTCTCCTATTGGGTTATCTTGTCCAGCCTCAAAGTGAGAGTTTCTGCTTTGTCTTCATGTATCTTGCTTTGTTGTGTTTGGCCGTTGTCTCTTGGATCCCTGCTTCTTTCCAAAGGAAAATGGAAGGGGAGTGGATCTGGGTGGGAGAGCAAGCTAGGAGGGAGGGGAAACTATGTTTGGGATGTAATGGATGAGAGAAGAATTCATTTTAAAAAAAGAATCTTTTTAATTAATAGCTCCCTCAAACAAACAAAAGGAAACCATGTTCCCTAAAACTTGTGTCTATTTGGGGTGACATTTCTTTTAAGACATCTCAGCCAAAAGAGTAAATTTGTGTGCATGTTTTAACTCATGTATGTATACACAGAGAGACAGAGATTTTCTGTGCTAATCATTCTAAACCCCAACAATCAAGTCAGATCCCTTCCACCTGTTATTTGTTCACTTGCTTATGAAATTCCACAAATAATGGTTTCAGAATTGGTAATCTGGATGTGAGAGGAAAATTCTATTATCATTAGGAGTACTTCTAAATAGAGTATTTTTTTTTTTACTTTTAGGTCCCATTCATTCCCAGAACTTCTTTGTTTAGCATCTTTCCTCCACTAAGATCTGTGAGATTCCTCCCAGTATGTAATAGTGTTGCCACGTTCTATATCCCATGCTGGCACCCAACCTACTAAATTATTTTTTTTAATTTGCATTTATTAAGTTTCATTCTTTCTGCCATTTTAAAAAGTCAGTTTGGGCAAAAGTTCATTGTCTGGTGTCCACTCTTACAGTATTATGAAAGGTAGACCTCCGGTCTTTAAAATTTTCCCCAATAAGGTTTCAGTTATTTGTTTTATATTTATTCCTCTCTCCTATGTTATATCCCCAATGCAGTTTTCTCTCCTTCCTCCCCCGCTAGTCCTTCCTTTCTTACACACCCCATCCAATCCTCCTGCCTTTCTCTTCAGAAAAGGGCAGGCCTCCCATGAATATCAACCAAGCATGGCATGTCAAGTAAGACTAAGTACTTCCTCTCATATCAAGGCTGCATGAGGCAATCCAGTGGGAGCGAAAGGTTCCCGAAAGCAGTCAAAGAATCAGAGATAGCCCTCATTTCCACTGCCAGAAATCCCAGAAGAAGACCAAATTACACAGCCATAACATATTTGTAGAGGGCCTAGTCAGACCAGAGCCTGCTCCCTGATTGTCATTTCAGTCTCTGTGAGCCCCTATGAGCCTAGGTTAGCTAATTATGCGGGTTTTCTTGGGCTGTCCTTGACCTCACTGGTTTCTACAATCTTTGCTCCCCCTCTTTAGCAGGATTCCTCAAGCTCTGCCTAATGTTTAGCGGTGGGTCTCCTCATCTGCTCCCATCCGTTGCTGGATGAAGCCTCTCAGATGACAAATATGTTAGACTATACTCTACAATTATAGCAAAGTATTATTAGGGATCATTTCATTGCTTTTTTTTTTGCCAGTTTGGTTTTGTTCCGTTCTGTGTCTGGACTGTCCAGCTCTGGTTCCTGGCCCTCCAAGCGGTGTCAGGATTGAGCTCCCTTTAGTGGCATGTGTCTCAAGCTGGAACAGTCATTGGTTGGTTGGGCACTCCCATAGTTTCTGCCCCACCTTTACTCCAGAACATCTGCAGGCAGGACAAACTGTAAACAGAAGGTTTTGTGGGTTGGATTAGTGTCCAATCCCTCCACTTGAAGCCTTGTCTGGTTACAGGAGATTGCCAGTTCAGGCTCTGTATCCACCATTACTGGGAGCATTTTGTAGGCTCACTCTCATAGGTTTCTGGGAGTTTCCGTTGCACCTGTTTTCTAGCTCATCCCAGAAATGCCTCTCAATTCCAGTTGCCTCTCCCAGTCCTCCCTCATTCTCTTCCTACCTGATCCTCCTGTTCCTGTCCCTTATTTTTCCTCCCTCTACAAATGTCTAGCAATGAATTATCTGTTTACCTATATTGTGTCACTTACATTGTTCATAGAAACATTATGAAGTCTTTAAGAAAGGCTTTCACTTGGAAACATAGTTAAGATTGGTCCATTTCTGTGTGGCTTACTCACTTAGCCAGTAAGTGATATTCCACTTTTGTGAATAAATTAGTTATACATATTTAGGCTGCTGTTTTCCCACGAACATGAGGGTTCTGTTGTTTGTTTTGGTTGGAAATTATTCCCACAGGCTCCGTCATCGAACTCAATAGATGGTTAAATGATGGTTTATCATATAATGCATTGCTAAATTAGACTGGTCTCACATTGTTTCACTTGGTGCCTAAAGCCTTAGTTATACCCCATCGAGGTGACATTATCTACAGGCACTAAAGAAATGGTTTTCAAGAGTAACACTTATGTTCTAAATGAGCAGTGGTGGTTTTCACTGAGCTAGAATTCACAAGTGTAGAAATCACAGGGTAGAAATTTCAATGACTCTTCACTGTCCCATCAATGATCTACCAGTAAAATGTTTCATTCTTATAGTTTTAATCTCTGCTTACCCAAAACTCTTGGTTCACAATGGAGACATGTGTCCTCTAGTGGAAATTTTGTGTTTCTCATATATATGAGCAACTTCAAATAGTTTAGCAGGTTAGACACACACACTGTTGATACATGTGTGAGTAATAATAAAAATAAAAATGGCACATGAATTTGTGAGTGAGGGTTGGGACAGGGAGGAATTTGAAGGAGTAGAATATGATATAAAGGCTTTGTTGGTATATGCAACAACCAGCTATTTTTTCTCATTTCCATTTCTTATTCCATTATCCCTTAACATAATATGTTTTGTAACAGTTAACTTTTCATCATAGCAAATTGTAGGTAAAAACGTAAGGGAGAACACTACCTAATAACTTTATGGGAAGTAGGATTGATACATTCTTGCTGCACATAGAATGGGTGTATTATGTTAGGCAGAACCATGCATTTGTTGTCTTTATTTGAAGATAAATAAATACAAATTAAGAAGGTGCATTTAAATTATACCAAAGTGGACATGAACTATAATAATGTGTTTAATACCTCAACTTGGTTAGTTATTTTCTAGTTTCATATAACCTAATAAAGATGTTTTGAGGATTTTTATAGATATAAACAGCATCAACATTTACTTTTAAAGGGGTGGTTTTACTAGACAGCTTTGGTGTACCTGAATCAATGAGATGAAATGAAAGGCTTAGGAAATCAGTTCAGAATTCCCCAACAAAGCAGTCTTTCTGCCTATGGCTAGAAGCTTCAAGTCCTGTTTTAGCATGCAGATCATTCTCCCTGATGAGCAGCTTTATAGAATTGGATTTTTTCACCAGCTACTATCGACCTACCCTGTGGCCAGCAAGGCTGTCTCCAAGGATCAAAAGATTCCAAACACCTGCCTACGGTACCACGGTACTCCAGCCTTTTGAGGTCAAGAGTAGTGCAAAACAAAGCACTTCTTATTTTTATTATTTAAAGCAAAAAAAAAAGAACCTCATTAAGTGATGTTTAAATATAAGTAAAGGAGGAAATGTAGCTGGTGTTACATCCTAGCATCTTTGGCCATGTGAAAAGAAGCCACAGTACTCCTCAGAGGACTTTGACTTTCCCACCAGATAATGTAGCTATCCCTTCATGTCCTTTCTTTCATGAGTATTCATTATCACAACAAAATTCTTTCTAGAAGGCCACCTTGTTGGGAGAACATTCTGCACGCTGACCCATCCATAATTCATGGTAAATTCAGAGTTTTCTTACATAGCCTCTCACAAGCTACCACAATTGCATGTGAGTCCTTTGAAGTAGATTTCTTAATATGTATCTACCAATGATGGTTTTCCTTGCTTAAATTTTTAATAGAAACACTTACAACATCTGCATTAATTCATGTGATTGTTTAATATCCAAGAGTTTTATTGTTGGTCTAAAGTAAAACAATTGGCTTAAAAATTGCACTCACATCCTCTTGTCTTTCTATGTGTACTCACTTACAAACTAGAGGAGGGTTTCACTTACTCGTTTGTTTTATTTTGATAGATTTTCTTCAAGTAATTTCTTTAAACGTTTTAGTGCTTCTTTCAAACTTCCATTTTTTTCATTTCATTATTTATGATTATAATTTATAATATCAAGAGTGGTGAGAAAAGATGAATTTGCCATGTTCCTGACTTCAGGGGCATCATACTCTGCCCGCTGTTATTAGTTTTAAGGTAGTCATAGTTTCACATAGATTATTTTTATTAAGTTAAACATATTCCTCTGCCTTTCTAATCTTCTGAGTTTGTTGAAAAATTAAATATCTGAAATAAATATTAGTTTTGTGTATTTACTTCTATTTTTGTGTATACGTCTATGTAAGTATATGATACGGATATGCAGGTGCCCACAGAAGCCAGGAAAGGGATTGGATTCCCTGAGAGCTGGAGTTCTAGATGGTTGTCAGAGGCTCGGGAGGGGGTTGCAAATCAACTCTGGTTGTCTGGAATAGCAAAGATCGCTCTTAAGTGATTTCATAGAACAGTCTGCTAAGATTTTGTTCAGGATTCTTGTGATCATGTCTGTGAGAAATACTGATTTATGTTTTCTTATAATGTCTTTTTCTGGGTTTTGTTACTAGAATATGCAGGTCTTAAATTGTGACCTTTGCTTCACCTTCTGTAAGATAGTATAAGATAGTATGAATAGTGAACATTACTTCATTCTTGATTGTTGCTAAAATATACTGGTAAAACTCAGAATCTTATGTCTTTTGTAGGTGTACAGCTTATAAAATGTATTTCTTCCTGGGCTCCCTAGTAAGGGGCTGTCTCTGACATGAGCTCAGTGGCTGGCTCTCTGATCACCTCCCCCTGAGGGGGAAGCAGCCCTACCAGGCCACAGAGGAGGAAAATACAGCCAGTCCTGATGAGACCTAATAGACTAGGATCGATCAGACGGAAGGGGAGGAGATCCTCCACTATCAGAGGACTAGGGAAGAGGCATGGGAGGAGGTGAGGGAGGGAGGGAAGATGGGATTGGGAAGAGATGAGGGAGGGGCTACAGCTGGGATACAAAGTAAATAAATTGTAATAAATAAAAATTATATTAAAAATATTATTCTTCCTTTGTGAGAATAAAGGAAGTCCCCGTGAGTCTGTGTTTGTTGTCTCTGTTGGTCTTTTTGTGGGGTTCTTGTCTCTTTCAGGTCCTTCTATCTTCCCCCAGCACTGCCACAAGATCCCAAGAACTCTGCCCATACTTGGCTACAAGCCCCAGCATCTGTCTCTATGTGAAGCTGTGTGGAGCCTCTCAGAGGACAGTCATGTTAGGTACTTGTCTGCAAGCATAACAGAACATCATTAATAGAGTCAGGGGCTGGCTCTCTACCATGGGATGGGTCTCAGAGTGGGTCTATCATTGCTTAGACCTTCCCTCAACCTTTGTTCCCTCGTTATCCCTGCACTTCTTGTAGTCAGGTAATTTTGGGGTCCAAGGCTTTGTGGGTGGGTTGTTGTTTCTCTCCTTCCGCTAGTCCTGCCTGGCTAGGAGGTGGTCACTTCGGTTTCATGCCCCTCCCCCCACGATAGAGTCTCGGAGTCACACACATCCTTCCAGGAGCCTATCCTGTTCCAGGACTCCAGCTTGCCAGAGATGGCCTCTCTCAGTTTCCCGTCTTGTTCAGATATGGGGAAATGGGAGTGGGAACACCATGAGAGTCTGTGGCAATTTTAAAAAATAGCCCAAACTGAGTAAAATCATTCAGAATTTATTCCTTGTCTTTATTCATATGTTTTATACTCTTTTGAATTTATAAAATTATTTCTTATGAGTAGTATATTTTGTTGAGCGTTATAATGTTGCGATGAAATGACCTTCACTGTAGTATTTTGTGACTAGTTTATTTGGATGATATTAGGTCTTTGTAGGCTTGTATAGTTGTGCCACATTATGTGTCAAAAGAAGGTACTGAAGCCTCTTATAATAATGAACTGGCATGTCTCTATTTCATTTCTATAACAGATTTTTAAAATTATCTTATTACAGATTTTGATGCTAGCATTAGGGATATAGTTTTTATTTTAAATCTTCTGTTGTAGTTTTACTTAATCTCTCTTTATCATTAATAACTTCCTTGTTCCAAACTGTGCTTTGCATAAAATTAACATATTTACTTCAGTTCTTTTTGGAATGATGGCAACATAATACACATTTCACTACCCATTTTTTTTAACCCAAGGCTTTATTATATTTAGCATAAGCTTCTAAGAGATAACACACGGCTGAGTCTTATTTCAGTTTCCACTCTGGAAAATGTTTTTAAGCTGGTATGTTTAAGCCATACTTGACGCGATTATTGAGGTATTTAGATCATGCTTACTGTGTTAGCAACTGATTGTATTTTAAGCTCTTTGTTACTTTAACCTGTTTTACTGTGTGGCTGTAGGCATTTTATGTGTTAATTTCCTTAATGTTTCTCTTCTGGAGGTATATCTTTTGATACTATATTTAATTTCTGCAGAAGAAAACGTAGTATATAAAAACTCATTGGTACAAGTGACCTTATGGTAAGTTTTATCAATTTTGTTTGAATTCAACCCTTAGTATCAGAAAGTCTTTTTTTGTTTGTGTTTAATGAAACACAGGAAATAAAATTTCTATCCTATGAATTTTGTTGTTACATGTAATGCATTGAATAATATATTTTAAATGCACAACCCCCATTTTTTGTTGTTTTGGTTTTGTTTGGTATTTTTTTTCTTCCTGAGATGAAAGCATATCATCAAGGACTGATTATTTTGAATTTCTCTCTGTGTCAAAGAACTTTTCCTAGTCTTTGCTATAGCCATGGGGCATATATGATTCCATTTCCTTTTAGCATGTCTTGCATTTGCCATGTAGTTCTTCTTATTTTATGTCTATTCATTTCTCATCATGATAAAGAAACAGTACTAAATTTCCACAGAGACAAAAACTATCATGACTGCTTGCATTTTGTATTTCCCAGAGACTAAATTCACTTCTAAATCCTGAGATAAATTAACTCATCTTTATACATGGATGATGTGTACACAAAAATCCACATACCTACTTTCCCGAAAACAATTGAAAACTGATGAATCACATCCATTTTCCGTCAATTTTAACTATTTTATTTTGAAATTTTATACAGGGGCTTACAGTTCAAAAACTTTCAGTAAACACATAATTGGTATCTTATCTTCTTTCCAATAAGCCACTAATATTGCACCACAAAATTTTCATCATGGTATACATCCTTTTTAAATGAAGAAGCTAGACTTTTTACATGATTTTTTTCAGATTTGTAGAAGAGTTACAACTGATGCTGTCCATGACACATATGATTTACATATCAAAACAAAGCAGAAGTTCTGTCATTGGTAGAAAGTGGGAATAATACATAGTATGAGAAAGCAAGGTAACCTGAATTATCTGAATATACACTGGTTACCTCCTCTCTTGTCTCTCTTATATCTAAAGAAAATTGTGCTTCCTGCAGATCCCAATTGTGCAGCGCTAGAATAAAGGTCAGAACACGTTGCTTGCTTGCAGCTGTTCTTCAGGGGAATGAGATTGTGCAAAAGCACTCATCTCTCCTCTCCATATGTCTATAATCAAAGCATAGGAATGAAATAAGTGCACATGGCAAAAGGCATGGTGACAGCAGCTGACATGTTAACAAACACTAGATATATGAAGGGTGATGGAAAGGGCTAAAATTTTATGAGACCTAAAAATTAAGAATACTCAGCCTCATAGTGAAGCCAATAGGAAAAACACTAGTAAATTTCTGGGAGTTTGGAATGATATGATGGCACCAAGGCATTGGGAGGGCAGGACAGTGGCAAGGGAGATAGGACCCCCCACAAAAAAGAAAGAGACTTTAACAAAACCATAACAAGTAGACAGCTAGATTTTCTTCCTCTTTTCAAGAAGGTAGGGACTTGGGACAACAATGCATTAGGTAGAGTGGGCAAACTGATGAAGTCCTCTGAGACTTGTAGGGCTGCTTAAAATTGTTTTAAGTTATTTCACAGTCAAATCTCTCTCTCTCTCTCTCTCTCTCTCTCTCTCTCTCTCTCTCTCTCTCTCACACACACACACACACACACACACACAGCTTAGGCTGTATTGGCCTTTCTGAAATCACAATCATAAAACATATGATTTTTAATGCAAAAATAGTAGTGCAGAAATTCAAACATGCTTAGTATTCACAGTGAGCCAAAAGCCCCCTTGGGAGTACCAGACAGTCATCACTTTAGGAGGACAAAGGTTGTCTGATTTCTGGAAAGGCAGCTCACCATTGAGCCCGTTAGTTTCAGAGACATAAACTCACTATGCTCATAAAGAAGAGGGTAAATGAAAAATCTGCTTGCTAAGTGCCCCAGCTCATAAACCTCTCTACTTGTCAAAGACAGGTTTACAACAGAACCTCCAGTCCCTGCCAAACAGAAAAGAATTCTGAAAGATTGACGGACCGCAAAGAGAATGCAGATCCATACCTATCCTTCCCTCCACCAACCCTCCACCTCGCCAGATCCAATCTCCCACAGACCACTCCTAAAAAGCAGGTAAGCTGTCTGTAGATCTTCGCTTCTCCTTCTGCTGCTCTAGATCCTGACCCCCAGTCTTATCCCTTGTGCTGTAGCCGACCCTCTGCAGTGATCCCTCTTCATTATCGACCCCCATTCTTAAAGAGATGAAGTCAGTATATCTCTGTTGAACATTGCCCCCAGATCCCTAGCCTATCCCCATTTCCAATACAGAAATACGTTTAATATGGAAGCCCTAGTGACCACAAGTCCATAGAAAATGCCCTGCTAGGAAACACACAATCACCACATACTCTGAAAATCCACAGAAGAAATAGAAACCAAGGAATGAAACGTGGATGCACCAGAAATCAACACCTAGACCTATAATTCCAAACCCAGATGCCAGAGTAAGAACACAATCAGTAACAGCCAGAGTAGTGTGGCTCCATTAGGGCTCAGCTATTTCACTGCAGCAGGTTCTAAACATTCCAACATAGCTGAAGTAAATAAAAAGAACTTAAAATCAACTCTCCGAAGATGATAGATGTCCTGAAAGAGGATGTGAACACATCTCTTAAAGAAATGTAGAAAAAAAAACAAACAGTTGGAGAAAATCATTAAAACCACTAAAGAAATGCAGAAAAACACAAACAGCGAAAATAGATGAATAAAACTGTTTGGAATCTTAAAATTGTAATAGAATCAATAAAAATGCAAACTGTGGGAATATAAAACATAAAAAATATAGGAATAGCAACTAAAAAGGCAAGCTTTACAAAGAGAATATAAGAGATGGAAGAGAGAAACTCAGGCACTGACAGTTCCTTAGAAGAAATAGAAATAACACTGTCAAACACAATGTTAAATCTAGAAAACCTCTGATAGAAAACATCCAGGAAATCTGGGACATTATGACAAGACCAAATTATGACAAGAATAATAGTAATATAGCAAGGAAGAAGAATCCAAGCTCAAAGGCCCAGAAATAGTTTTCAACAAAATCATAAGAGAAAAATTTCCTAGCCTAAAGAAGGAGATACCTATAAAGGTACAGGAAACACGCAGAACAGCAAATAGATTGTATCAGGAAAAGAAGTCACAGAACAATCTTAATACTAAGCATACAGAACAAAGAGAGAATATTGTCTTATTTGGGGTTTCCATCGCTGTAGGAGACCCATTACCACAGGAATTCCTATTAAGGAAAACATTTAGTTGGTTAAGTCCATTATGGGATGAATGGTGGAACATAGGAAGACACGGTGCTGGAAAAGTAACTGAGAGTCCCACTTTTTGGGTCTGCTGGCCACAAGAAGAAAGAGAGGCACTGGGCTTGACAGGAGCATGGGAAATGTCAAAGGCCATAACCCATGAAATACTTCCTTCAACAAGGTCACACCTACTCCAACAAGTCCATCCCTCTGAATAGTACCGCTCCTTCATGACCAAGCATTCAAATCTATGAGCCACAGGGGCCAATTCTGTTAAAACCACCACAAAAATTAAAAGCTGCAAGGGAAAAATACCAGGTAGTATATGAAGACAGCCTTGCTAGGATTGTATCTCACATCTCAATGGAGGCTCTAAAATCCAGAAAGGACTGGCAATACATTCTGCAGACTCTAAAGGACCATAGATGCCAGCCCAAACTATTATACCCAGCAAATCTTTTAGTCACCATACATGGAGAAAATAGGATATTCCATGATACAGCTAAATTTAAACAACATCTATCTACAAATTCACTCCTATTGAAGATGCTGAAAGAAAAGCTCCAACCTAAGGAAGTTAACTACAACCATGAAGTCAGACCACAAAGGAAAGACTTGTGTTCACTTAATTAAAATTTTCAGAATTGTAGTACAGAACCCTGCAGTGCTGCTCAGGACTAAGGCTCACCAAAGAGAAGACATTTAACAAATAAATGCTCATATTAATTATAAATGAGATAATAAAAAGGTATCACCATACAGTTATAAAGCCTTTAATTAAAATTGCAGGAACAATGCACAGGTGTATATTGTGTTGGTATGCACAATAGAAGATGATTTCAGAACATAAATGAGATTGAGGTGGATCAATGGAACCGAATAGAAGACCCAGAAATAAACCCACAAACCTATGAATACTTGATTTTTGACAAAGAAACCAAAACCATTCAATGGAAAAAAAGACAGCATCTTCAATGAATAGTGCTGGTCCAATTGGATGTCTACATGCAGAAAAATGAAAATAGATCCATACTTATCACCCTGCACAAAACTAAAGTCCAAGTGGATCAAAGACTTCAACATAAAACCAATTACACTAAATTAGTTAGAAGGAAAATTGGAGAAGAGCCTAGAACTTATTGGCACAGGAGACAACTTTCTGAACAGAACACCAACAGCATAGGCTCTAAGAGCAATAATCAATCAATAGGAACTCATGAAACTGAAAAGCTTTTGTAAAGCAATACACTGTCGTCAGAACAAAACAAGAGCCTACAGACTAGAAAAGGATCTTCACCAAACCTACATCTGACAGAGGGCTGATATCCAGAATCTATAAAGAACCAAAGAAGTTAAAAAGCAATAAATCAAGCATTCCAATTAAAAAATAGGGTAAGGAGCTAAACAGAGAAGTCTCTGTAGAGGAATATAGAATGACAAAGAACCACTTAAAGAGAAGCTCAATGCCCTTAGTTATTAAGGAAATGCAAGTAAAAACGACCCTGAGATTTCACCTTACACCCATCACAATGGTTAAGATCAATAACTCAAGCAACAACACATGCTGGAGAGGTTGTGGAGAAAGAGGAATCCTCCCCCATTGCTGGTGGGAATGTAAACTTGTACATCTACTTTGGAAATCAATCTGGCAATTTCTCAGACAATTAGGAATAGTGCTTCCTCAAGATCCAGCTATACCACTCCTAGGCATATATCCAAAAGATGCCCAAGTACACAACATGGACATTTGCTCAACCGTGTTTGTCGCAGCTTTATTTGTAATAGCCAGAACCTGGAAACAACCCAGATGTCCCCTTAGTTCAGGAATGGATACAGAAATTGTGATACATTTACACAATGGAATACTACTCAGCAATTAAAAATAAAGAAATCATGAAATTTGCAGGCAAATGATGGGATCTAGAAAAGATTGTCCTGAGTGAGCTATCCCAAAAGCAGAAAGACACACATGGTATATACTCACTTATATAGACGCATAAGATAGGATAAACATGCTGAAATCAATACACCTAAAGAAGATAAACAAGAAAGAGGACCAGGGGTGAAATGATCAATGCTCACTTAGAAAGACAAATGGGATAGACATTGGATGTAGGAGAAAACAAGTAACAGTACAGGAGCCTACCACAGAGGACCTCTGTAAGACTCTACCTAGCAGTGTATCAAAGCAGACACTAAGACTCATAACCAAACCTTTGACAGTGTGCAGGGAATCATATGAAAGAAGGGGGAGTTAATATGACATGGAGAGGACAGGAGCTCCACAAGGACCAAATATATCTGGGCACAAGGGTCTTATATGAAACTGTTGCTCCAACCAAGGACCATGTATGGATAAAGCCTAGAAGCCCTGCTCAGATGTAGCCCATGGTACCTCAGTCTCCAAGTGGGTATCCTGGTAAGAGAAAGAGGGACTATTTCTGACATGAACTCAATGGCTGGCTCTTTGACCTCCCCTCACTAACTCCCCGGAGGGAGGAGCAGCCTTGCTATGACACAGAGGAGGACTTTGCAGCCAGTCCTGAAGATAACTGATAAACCAGGGTCAGATGAAAGGGGAGGAAGTTCTCCCCTATCAGTGGACTTGGAAAGGGGCAGGGAGGAGATGAGGGAGGATGGGATTGGGAAGGAATGAGGGAGCAGGATACAGCTGGGATACAAAGTTAGTAAACTGTGACTAGTATTAAAAAAATTTAAAAATTAGAAAAAAAGAAAAGATCATCCTGAGTGAGGTATCCCAGAAGCAAAAAGACACATACGGTATATACTCTCTTTTAAGTGGGTACTAGAACTATAAGATAGGATAAACATACTAAAATCTGTACACCTAAAGAAGATAAACAAGAAAGAGGACCCAGGGTAAGATAAATGAGATTGAAAGAGAAAAAAAAGGAAGCAGAATCCAGTTAACCTCCTTACAGACGAAATACTCATGATACTTCTGAGAACATGAACAACATGTGTACTCTACATTTAAAGCCTAGTTAGGCAACAAGACAGGGTTTCTGGAATTTAAAAACAAATAGGAAAGTTTTAAATGCAATAAAATATTTGAAAGATAATGTGATGACAGAAAATAATTATCTCTGGAAAAAGAGATGGACAGACAGATAAATAGATAGATAGAATTTGATCAAATAAAAAGACTCAACTTTTGTGATCAATACTAATACAAAAAAAGGCAAGGGAAATAAATGTATAAAGGGAAATTTTTTTAAAGAATTGAAAGGCAAAAATTTCAGAATTGAGGCCAGTAACATATTTCAAATAAGAAATCAAAATGTCTGCGCCAAAGCACACTTTTAAAATGTTTATCAAGGGAATACAAATAGATTAATTCGTATTTTTCAGAGAAAAGCAAGCAACAGTATAGAATTAACTACAAAACAAACCTAAAATGGAATTTGCTCTCTGGTTTGAAGGCTGAGAGATTTTACAGTCCACAAACTGGAGAAACAAGAAGGCCAGTGCTGAAATCCATTCAGTGTCTGACTCCCTCACAACTGGGTGCCCCTGGAGTTAGGTTGGGAATTTGAAGCCTCAAGGACAAAGAGCTGTGGTGATCAAGTGCAAGAAAAGATGACTGGTCCAGTTATAGAAGAAAAAATACCTTCAGTATTTAAAATAGATTTTAACAATTACTACATAAACTAGATACAGTGTATAATTTTAATTGTTTGTATTTTCATATTTGGAAACAATGTTTTTGTGTCCCTATAGCCTTGAGTTCTCAGTCTTTCAGAACGTTGAGCATTCCAGGAGCTGGAATAGGTGTCCTCTGCCTTAGTCATCTTTCCAATTTATTCTAATTTATTTTTGTTTATTTAATTATTCTTCTCTAATATATTACATCCCAACTTTATTTTCCTGTCCCTTCCCTCTCCCCAGCCTCCCCTCTCCCCCTGTTTTCCCTTCCACCTCCCCTCAGGAAAAATTAGGCCTCCCTGGACCATCAACCAAATAGCCCAACAAGCTACAAGTCCAGGCACATATCATCATATAAAGACTTAACAAGATTGCCTGCACTCTGCTCAAAGTTTGGCTATGAGTCTCCGTATCTGCTTTGATACAGCGCTGGGTAGAGTCTTTCAGAGGCCCTCTGTGATAGGTTCCTGTCCTGTTTCCTGTTTTCTTCCTCTTCCGATGTCTACCCGACTTGTCTTTGTGAGTGAGGATTGATCATCTTGCTCAGGGTCCTCCTTTTTGCTTAGCTTCTTTAAGTATACAGATTTTAGTATGTTTATCCTATATTATATGTCTAATAACCACTTATGAGTGGATACTATCGACCATGTGTATCTTTCTGCTCAAGATGATCTTTTCTAGTTCCCACCATTTGCCTGCAAATTTCACGATTTCCTGGTTTTTAATAGCTGAGTAGTATTAAATTGTGTAAATGTACCACTAGCTCTTTGATCACCTTCCTCTAGTGGGAAAGGGACAGCCTTACCAGGGCACAGAGGGAGACAATGCAGTCAGTTCTGTTGAGACCTGATAGGATAGTGTCAGATGGAAGGGGAGGAAGATTTTTCCTCTCAGTGGACTTGGGGAGGGGCATAGGAGGAGAAGAGAGAGGGAGGGTGAGGTTGAGAAGGGGCTACAGCTGCGATACAAAGTGAATAAATCTAAATAAACAGGAAAAAAGAAAGACTGAACAAGACAAACCAGCAGGGGAAAAAAGGTCCTGCAAGCAGTCAAAAGAGTCAGGGACAGGCCTCATTCCCAATGTTAGGATTTTCACAAGAACACCAAGATATTCAGGCCTAACATCCCTGTAGAGCACCTAGGTCAGACTCCTCTAGGCTCCTGATCACTCAAGTTCCCAGAGCATCAGCCAGTCAGTTCTGTGGGCCATATTCTCATGGTGTTACCATGACCCCTCTGGTGCCTTCAATGTTTCCTCCCCTTTCTGTGCAGGACTCCCAGAGTCCTAGCTAATGTTTGGCTGTGGGACTCTGCATCTGCTCCCATTAGCCTCTCTGATCTTTTTGATGATGATTCTGCTAGGCGCTGGGAAGGTTTTGTGGCTTCACAGGTGTTTAATCCTCCATTTGAAGCCTTGTCTAGTTACAGAAGAAGGCTGTTTCAGGCCCTGTGTCTCCCATAGTCTTTGCTAAGGTTTCTCGCTTAGATTTCACGGAGTTTCCATTGCACTAGGTTTCCACCTCTCCCCTGAAATGTCCCCCAATTCCAGTTTTCCCTTCCTGTGTTTTTTCCTTCACTCTCCCCAACCTGATTCCTTCTGTTCTCACACTGCCCCCAAGCCAGGGAGACCTTTGCATCAGCCCTTAAACCCTCTTTGTTATTTAGCCTGCCTGGGCCTGTGGACTGTATGTAGCATGACTGGATTTTACTTTACAGCTAATACCAACTTATAAGTGAGTACATACCGTGCATGTTTTTCTGTGTCTGAGTTTCCTTGTTCAGGATGATCCTTTCTAGTTCCATCCATTTGCCTGTAAATTTCATGATGTTCTTGTTTTTAATAGCTGAGTAGTATTCCATTGTGTAAATGTACCACTATTTCTTTATCTGTTTCAGTTGAGGGACGTTTGGGTTGTTTCCAGTTTCTAGCTATTATGAATAAAGCTGCTATGAACATGTTGAGCAAACTGGTGGGAGTATAAACTTGTACAGTCACTTTGAAGGTTAATATGGCAGTTTCTCAGAAAATCGGAAATTGAGCTAAGTCAAGACCCAGCTATACCACTCCTCACCGTATACCCAAAGGACAATCCATCCTATCCTAAGTTATTAATTTCAAATAAGTGATTTTTTTTCTGAAGTATTCTTCTTTATAGGCCAGTTACTACAAATAATTATTTGTATTCATATTACTTTTGTTTTTCAAATTATTGTTAATTGTATTATATAATAGTAATTACCTGCACTGTTATCGTAACAAGTAAATCTGCATAGATGGGATTAATAATGCACTCTCTCTATCTGTAAATCGATGGAGATGAATAGAAGAGATCAAGTGAGCACCCTGCCCTGCATTCTGTGCAGACTGGTGCCTGAGCCAGCAAATGTTACAGAGTAATAGCATCAGGGAATTAGGAATATCAGCTAAACAGTGGTCACCGGAAAAAGTTTTAACATTTACATCATTATTAAAGTCTTCATAAGCCGGTAACAGGTCTGCCTTGGTTCAGGAGTATAAGACAAAGAGTTAGAACAGCCAACACATAGAATACAGTAGGTTTGAAAATTTTTTAAACATGATGCAAATAAATGCATACACTAATCCCTGTCCATCTCCTATTAACATTGGGGATCAAGTCCTTCTCTCCCCTCCAAACCAAAGTTCCCCAACTTTTTTTCCTAAATGGCAGGGCCCTTTCAAGGTGATTCTTGTGACTCCCACAGCGGCTAAGCTTGAGGGTTTCCCTCACTGGATTCATCTATCCCACCTTAAGCCTTTCACCCCCCCTCCTCAAGATAATGCCCCTTCCTACATA
>CM053750.1:31803043-31827656 GCA_028658305.1 Pachyuromys duprasi | reverse complement strand
TTTGTTTTTTGCACCCTGCTTAATCAACTTCCTTTCTACATTCTTTCAACAACAGATGCAAAAAATCGCTAACAAAACTGTTAATCAGTTACTCCTACAGGACTATCAACCTCTGCCCACAGAACCAGATGATTACGACCCTGATGGTGGGGACCAGCTGGACTCTGAAAATGACAACGCCCCTAATCAGCAGGAAGTAATTTGAAGAACAAAAGTCGCCCCATGCCCTTCCCCCACCATCACCCCTTCCTAACTCCTCACCTTTTAACAAAACAAAAAGGGAGGAATGTTGGAATCCGTAAGCAGGCACTTCTACAGCCAGCCTTAGGGGTCCTGACAAACAGGTACCCCAAAGACCACCCGCTGATCACCTGGAACCACCTACACATGCTCTGGGTTACCCTATAAGAACTCGAGAGCTCCTCCTTCTCTCTCTCTCTTCCACCTTGTCCGGAGACTGTCTCTGCGACCCCTTCCCCCTTTCCTTTCCCTAATAAACCTCCCACGTGGAACCAGTCGTGTGGCTGATTTGTGAACCCACCGTGCAACCCTTATTCTGCACGATTTCTAACAATGAGCAATTGTAAACTTTCTCAAATGGGAAATATGTATTATCCATGGTCTCTTTGATGCTGTCTAGACCATTTGTGCTGACCTTGTTCCTTGTCTTGCACATAATTCCCATAGCAGGCTTTAAGCGTGTTATAATTGTGCTATTCAAAGTTGTAATCCACGAATTAAGTGTGCTTCCCTCCAGGCTCAGACTAAGCAGCATGCTGCAGAAAATCCATTATTTGTATTTAAATAGCTGAATCATTTTCTAAAAATTCATAACACAAACTGTTCTAAAGGGCAAAAGTGAAGATCATTCATGGTTTAGAGAAGCTAAGCTAAATAAAAATGTTAGCAAAGGTTAAGTGATCAAAGAAAATACATTCTAAGTATAATTAAACATTGTTAAACTTTAATTGATTTCAAATGTGAACTCTTATTCTATATGAATTGTTAGTATGTTCATTCCGGATAGCAAAAATAAATTTAGAGACTATTTTTCATGGAATTACATTTAGGGTGATAATATTGGTAATGAGTATTTAGATAAAAGGGGAAAAATGAGCTCTTTTCCAAATACAAACACAATAAGGCATATGTGGTCTTTTCATTGACAACTTACACTGGTAATATCTCTTGTAGCTTTTTATAGTTATTGGGTTTTCTAATAACAAAGATATGATTTGCTGTAGAAATATGTACTGCTCCAAGAAGCATTTTAAAAGTCTGTCTGGGGTCTGCAGCAATGGATTAGTGGTTCAGAGCACTGATTACTCTTTCAAAGGAACTTGGTTCAATTCCCAGAACACTCTTGGGAGCTCAAAATCAACTGTAGCACCAATTATAAGACATCTGAAGCCCTCTTCTGAGTTCTATAGACACATAGAGTCATAGACATAGAAACACACAGGTGAAAGAATATACAAGTAATAATAAAATAAGTTTTTTGTCTTTTTAAATTTTATTTTTATTATTAGTTACATTTTATTAACTCGGTATCCCAGGTGAATCCCGCTCCCTCATTCCCTCCCAATCCCACCCTCCCTCCCTCATCTACTCCCTGCCCCTTTCCAAGTCCACTGACAGGGGAGGACCATCTCCCCTTTCATCTGGCCCTGGTTTATCAGGTGTCTTCAGGACTGGCTGCAAAGTCCTCCTCTGTGGCATAGCAGGGCTGCTCCTCCCTTGAGGGGTGGGGAGGTCAAAGAGTTCATGTCAGAAATAGTCCTTGTTTCCCTTACTAGGGTACCCTTTTGGAGACTGAGGTACCATGGACTACATCCGAGCAGAGGTTCTAGGTTATATGCATACATGGTCCTTGGTTGGAGAAACAGTCTCATAAAAGACCCCTGTACCCAGATATATTTGGTCCTTGTGGAGCTCCTGTCCTCTCCAGGTCATATTAACTCCCCCTTTTTTCATATGATTCCCTGCACTCTGCTGAAGGTTTGGTTGTGTTTAAAGAAGCAGTCTATACACGTATTCCTGATAGCTACTGTGATGATAGGTGACTCTTGTCCCAGAAGATGAGAACACACAGGAAATGACTTAACAATTTTGTTTCCCAGCATTAATGGCCTATGATTTTATAGTTTAGCACATAATTTATACCAAATTAAAACATATTCAAAAGATGGAAGGACCTGGAAGGGACAGGGGCCTCACAAGAAGACCAACAGAGACACCTAACCCAGCCCCATGGGGACTCTCAGAGACCGAGATGTTAAGTAAGGAACATGTGTGTTCTGGACTTAAACACCCTGCACATATGTGGCAGCTTGGTCTTCATATGGGGCTCCTGGTGAGTAGAGGGCAGACTGTTTCTAACATGGACTCTATTGCCTGCTTTTGGATCATTCCCCCAGGGAAGCACTGTCTTGCCTGGCCTCAGGGGATGAAGACATGCTCAGTCCAGTCCTGATGTGACTTGATGTGCTGGGGAAGGTTGATAGGAGAGAAGGGGTGCTCTCATTTTCTGGGGTGGGGGAAGGGAGAGGGGAATGGAAAGGAGGAAGGCAAGGGCTGGGTGGAGAGAAGGGAGATGGAACCCTTGGGATGTAAGTAAATAAACTGAAATAAAAATATATAAAAAATAAAATAAAACAAATTCAAAAACGAAAGAAATTTAAGTTTACTAAGTGGAAAATACCTACCATATGTTTTTAAATTAAAGTGCAAATGCAAGGTTCTTAGATGTTATATAGTAAAATTTTCATTAAAAATGTCTATGTAAGTGTGTGGAATTATGTAGAAGCGCATATGATGTATATGAAGTTATTTAAATAGAAATCAAGGATAACAGTCTTTAGTGACTGTTCAATCAATCAGTCACTGATCAATCAATCACTGCTTGCAACATTCAACATCTGAGTATGTAAACATTGGTTAAAAATTGTGTTGCCTTTACTCTCTCCTCCCCCAAAAAAGAAGCAGATAATTAATTAGATTAATCAATGTCTGTTTCTTGCAGATTTTCATTTCCAAGCTCCTAGTCACCTTATATTAACCCTTTCTGTTTAAGTTTTTTGGGGAGATTTATAGGTTTATCAAGAACTGAGACACACTGAAAAACGAAAATAAAAGAAAGATAACAACTAATTATTTCACGGTGCTACCCATAATAATCTCTACCAAATTATTCTATCCACTCTTCAAATGCATGAGCCAATTATACCATTTCTATGGGGATCTTGGTTGAAGAATTACAATGATAAAGCCTGGAAAAATAGTTTCTTATTTGCCTCTGTCCTGATTTTGCAGCTGATGTGTTTTCAGCAAGCTTCATTTCCTCCTTTGACAATTCAGGCTGAAATAAAGCCTTTTTCCTTGTCCCACTCTCAGATGCAGTATTTGAAATGCTATTTGCTGTGCCCTGAATTCCAATGAGCCTTTGAAGCTTAAAGAAGACAACATTAAGAAAACCATATCCTTTCCAGAACTTGTCTCTTAAAGTTCTCATGAATAGAGATGAAGCAACTGCATAGCTTCCAGAGAGCACTGGTGTAGGGCAGACATCCACTTTATCTGTACTCTGACTTGGGGACAATGAAGACTTTAGCTTTGAGAAATATTTTCTTTGTGATTCTGCAGGAAAACATCTCTTGGAATGAACCACTGTGAAAGAAACAAAAAGTTCAAGTCATACCCTTTCAGTGTGGATGTCCAGACAGTGCCACCCTGTTTTGTACCTATAAATGACAAGCATTTCTTTTAAAAAAATAGTTTCATTATCATCATTATTTTACAATGTATTCACTTTGTATCCAGGTTGTAGCCCATCTCCTCCCCGTCCCACCCTCCCTCCTTCTTCCTCCCCTATCCTTCCCCCTTAGTCCACTGATAGTGGAAGTCCTCTTCCCCTACTGTCTGACCCTAACCTATCACATCCCATCAGGACTGCCTGGATCTTCTTCCTCTGTGAGCTCTCTAGGTCATTCCACCAGAGAGAAGCGATCAAGCAGCAGGCAACGAAGTCCATGTTAGAGACCGTCTCTTCTCCCTTTACTAGGGAACCCATGTATATGGAGACTGAACTGTCTATGGGCTACATCTGGGCAAAGGGTCCATGTCCTCTCTGTCTTTGGTTATGCATCATTCTCTGCAGTTGAACTTATTTGCACAGGAGACAACTTCCTGAACAAAATACAAGAGCTCAGACTCTAGGATCAACAATCAATAAATGGGACCTCATGAAATTGAAAAGCTTCTGTAAAGCAAAGGACACTGTCAACAGAACAAAATAATAGCCTACAGACTTGGAAAAGATCTTCACCAACCCTACATCTGACAGAGGGCTAATATTCACAATGTATAAAGAACTCAATAAATAAAACACTAACCAACAAACCGAAAATTTCAATTAAAAATGGGTACAGAGCTAAACTGAGAATTCTCAACAATGGAATATATAATGGCAGAGAAAACGTTAAAGAAATGCTCAACCTCCTTGGTCATCAGAAAAATGCAAATCAAAACGACAAGCATTTCTAAGAGAAAAGTTCCAGAGCCTAATCAATTGTTTCACCAAATGGCAAAACACACCAATATTTGGTAAAATCAACCTGTTATCTCTGATGCTACTCATTCTTTTCTTTGGTGAGTGTGTTGTGCACAGTACAGTTCACACTGAGGAAGGAAATCTGAAGACAAGGGAACTAATAAATTACCTTGAAATCTCTTATCCAGTAGTCAGGGTAAGACATCCCTGGTCACAATCTCAATAACCACAGTAGTGTTAGTTCAAAATTATGGCTGGTTTGGTAGTAAAGTGCCAAAAACTTTGTTGCATTCTTCTCTGTTTATGTTGGCTAATCATATGCAAAAACACATGCTCACCACTGCTTTCAAGATATATACCTGTTTAATTACTTTTCTTTTTTTGTCTCATAGCTTGCTCTCTTGCATTAATTGCTCGTGGTGGACCTTTCAAATGTAAATGTTGATTGGGGAGTCTTCTGTTTAGTTTATTTTTTCTCAGCCATCCTGTTTAGATGAACAGTTTCCTTGACACCAGATTCTTATCTATGCCTATCCTTGGAGATACTTTATCTTAGAATGAGATTTCACAATGCTGCAGCGGTTAATGCCGCATTTGAACCTTGTGGTAGGACTGCATTCTAATTGACTTTTATCAAAACATGTCACAGTATTACTCATCAGTGTTATGAAAGGGAAACATCTGCCTCCTACAAAGCACCATGACTAAAATCCTGACGTATTCATCTCTACTTGCAACTTATTCACCATGACTAAGTATTCATCTCTACTTGCAACTTAGTTGTTTACTTTCTAGGACTGCCCTTGTATCCCTCTCTCTTTTTCCTTTTCAGACACTGGTAAAAACCCACATGTGCTTCTATCTAGCTACCTTCTCTGAGTTCCATAACTCATGTAACCCCTCCCTTCCTGGTCCTTTCATGTCTAGGAAGCTGGTTGCCACTGGCATTGGATTTATTGGGGTCCCTATACAACCCCTTTATTATTTTTATTAAATAATCAACTGTTCTGAATGTATAAACCTTTTCCCCAGGCTGATATCATCCCAACAAGAGAGTCCCAGGCAGTGCAAGCCTAGTGTTGGGTTACAATGGGACATCATACCTGTGACTGACTGCACCAGTGACTAGCAAAACTCTCTGGTCAATAAAACTCCAGTTGTATTCAAGAAATTCCTGCACTGCGTTCTTACCACATTGAGATGTGTCAAACCACGTATATACAAAGGGTCAGTTTTGGGTGGGATAGTTATTAAACACAGTTTCTGAATGAGTTCACACTTACATAGATACTTTCAGGAATACTGTCATTGGTATGCATATGGAAAGTTTGTATGAATTCATTATTTAAGGTTAAATCTTCCATCCTTTCTTCTAGACTCATCTCAACTTAGGCGCTTGAACCTTTCAAAAGGGAAAAACTTTTCTCCTTATTTAGCAGGTTTATTTTTTTTAATTTATAGTACAATATATGTAATATATCGTTAGTCATACCTTCTGCACTATTTAGAAAGTATTCCTCACTGTGTTTCCATTAGTAGGTGGGCCTGTAAATAAAATGGCAGCCTATTCTCTTTGAGGGCTGTGGCCTGTGCTGACCTAGTCTGCTGTCCCATAGAGGGTGATACAAAACAACATAAATCTGTGTCCAAAGAATGGATGAAAATGTGTTAATAATGAGCTTGCAGGTAGGGATTCCATCACAGAAGTTATCCTTGTCTTGTTATGTAACCTCAACTACAGGCTGACAGAGAGATACATTATTGAGAGACTATTATAGCATTAGAAGCAGGTGGCTGACCTACACATGCTGATCTTTTTGTTTTTTTTTTTTCCTTAAAGAAACAATGTAGAAACTAAAAGTGTATAACAGTATTTCTATTGTCTGGACTAGTGGTTCCTTCACATCTGCACTCTTCCCCACCAACAGCGCCTTGTTGCCCAACCTTCCAGCAGGCAAATTTAATCCCAGACTCTCAGCATCCCCTCATACCTCCTCCCTCCCTGCCCACTCTTTGAAAATGCCTGTACAAAAGAGTGAGGCCACATAATGGAGCACTGCATGAGCACAGCTTTCTTCTTCCTCACCTAAGCTTCCTTTCTTCTCTCTCCATTTGTTGGCAAAGCTTACCTTCCAACAACGATGCTCAGGGTGTTCAGCTCAGACTGCTTCCTTCAGCTCTGCTGTCAGATTTCATGACCCAACGAGGACAACATCATTTCAGTAAAGTGGAAGTGATGAACTTCGTGGGTTATCTCACCTACATGTACTTATATTTTTATCCAAAGCATATATGAAAAGGCAATCTAGAACTGACAGGGGTGATCCTTGGTACTTGATAATTGTGAACACTCAGGGGTAGGAGAGATGGTTCAACCAGTAAGGAGTTTGTTGTATAAGTTTGAGGACGTGAGTTCAGAACCCTGCACTCACCTAGAAGTTGGACATCGCTATGAAAGCCTCTAATCACACTGTTAAAGATGGCAGAGAGCAGAGACGGGAGGATATTTGGGGTTTACTGGCTATTAATAGGTTCCAGATTAGTGAGAGACTATGGCTAAAAAAAAAAAAATAAGAAAAATGTTAGGAAGACTTACAGGTTTATCCTCTGGCCTTCAGGAGCTTACATTCAAACGAACATACACACACACACCATACACACACACATGACACCATACACACTCACATACACATGCACATATCACACACTACAGAAGCATACACACCACACACACACACAACAAATACACCACACACCCAAACACACACACCACACACATACATACACCATACACACACACCACACACGCACATTCACACAATTTATGTAATGTTAACTGGAATATTGCCTCAAACCTGGCATACTAAGACCTCTGATGACAGAATATAAAGCAAATAAAAATTCACTCATTCACAAGACTTCATGAGAAAGTTCCTTCTTGACATTTCTCAGGATGTGTGTATTTTTATTTTAATATCAAAAGCACTGAAAAACCAAGAATATGGGGAAAGCTACTGCAATTATTCATGAAGACAATCCTTACAATAGAAATAGAGACTATCCTCGCTTTTAAAAACAAAAGTGAAACAATTTGAAAAGAGTAGGAAACAGTTCATCTTCAAAGCTGAAGGTTACGGTGATCAATTCTGGGACCCAAGACAGGCAAAGGTAGAGGAGGAGTTCAATCAGCTCTTCAGGAAAGCTCTCCTCAGGCAGGTCTTACTTCCAGCTGCTATCATCTTATTTATACCACGGAGCTATAGCATGCTGCTGTTAAAATGAGCCACCCTTAAAATTAAAAGAAGTGTTATCAAGGTGTTTGTGTACAATCTATTATATGTAAATTCTTGATGTCTCAGATATAAAAAGTATTCACCTCTCCCTGGTGAGGTGGCCTTACTGGGTCACAGAGAAGGAGCCAGACAGTCCTGAGGAGACCGGATAGGCTAGGGTCAGATAGCAGGGGAGGAGGACCTCACCTGTCAGTGGAATAGGAGGGTGTATAGAGGGAAGAGGAAACGAGGGTGCTACTGGAAGAGATGAAGGAGGGGGCTAAAGTGAATAAATTGCAACAAATAATAAAATAATAAAAATAGTGAAAATAATAATAATAATAATAAAGGAAATAAAGTATTGAAGTTATTTCCCAGCAATTGTGCTGCACAAATATTAATCTTTCTATAGGAACACTAGTAAGGGGAACAGGGACTCTCTCTGATAAGAACTCAGGGGCCTGCTCTTTGATCATCTCCCCCTGATGGGGGAGCAGCCTTACCAGGCCACAGAGGAAGACAATGCAGCCAGTCCTGATGACACCTGATAGGCTAGGGTTAGATTGAAGGAGAGGAGGACCTCCCCTATCAGTGGACTTGGAGATGGGCATGGGAGGAGATCAGGGAGAAAGGGTAGGATTGAGAGGAAATGAGGGAAAGACTACAGCTGGGATACAAAGTGAATAAACTGTAATTAAAAAAAAATTAAAATAAAAACACACCACTAAAATGTCATAAAAATGAAGAATAATGAATTCTAAAGAAAATGTAACTTCTTACTCAAAAACTCTAGTAATAAGAAACAAGAAAACACAAATGGTATAGAATCTGTATATTTTGCAAATACTGCAGGCTACACTAATTCCTGTGTTCTGGGTGGGTTAAATAAACCACAGTTCAAAAACAAAGAAATCAGTCTATCTGGACTTTAGCCTCTGGAGTCAGGAGTCTTAGGCAAGCAGCTGGCAAGAGAGGGAGAAACATGATTTGCCAAAGAAGCTTTTCTACTTCCTGCAGACATCTTTCACATATCTCCATAGGTTCTGCAGATGCAACAGATGGCTCGTATAGACCAGGATATCACAAGGCTTTCCTATGGCCTGTTGTAATAATTAAATGATACACGCCAGGACTTCCTCAAAACGTGCCTGACGTGTGACAAATTTCCTATCTCATTCTCTCACCATCCCTAAAGCACACTTACGTGAACCCAGAGCTTCGGTAACCACGTATCCAGGATACTGGCACCTCACAGGGTATCTGTTTGTTGCACTATGCCTCAAGAAATCAACAGAAATTGTCTGCTGCAGGATGAAGGAGAGATAAAAATGGCAAGTGTCCCTCCTGGCTGCCGTGCAGTGCAAACTGAAGAAGACTACACTGTCTGTGTCTGTTAGAATTCAGCTCACACACTTCCTATAAACAGATGACAGAGCATTTCCAGATTCTTGAAACGATGGCTCTAAAGCTTACACTTCGAGAATTACACTCATAAACACAGAAAAGTATTCCTATAAGCAGTAGTTTAAGGCTCTTGTTTGCTCTGCATGATCCATTGACTTAAGCAAATGATTTATGTTTATGTAAAGTTTAATTTCCAAAGGGCCTTGAGAAGGATCCAGGAGAATGTATTAAATAACTATCACAAAGCATCACACAGCACAGGACATTTTAATTTTGTGGTCTTATTTGCCAAGTTATGAATTTTTCTATAGATAATTTACAAAAGAGCAAGGACTGTAATGTTGTCAGCTCTTGTATTACTATCTGTATATTTCTCCTTTACGGAGGCAGCTAAATCAATGGGCTTAGAAAGAAACTAAATATCTCTCTTTGCATCTCAGTTCCAGAGCACGTCACAGTTCTGTACTGCAGGTGTTTCAGGTCAGACTTAATTTTTTAATCTTTTTAAAAATAATTAGCATTTATTACAATTTATTCAATTTATATGCCAGCTGTGGCCCCCTCCATCTTCCCTTCTCAATCCTATCCTCCCTCTTCTCTCCTTGTGCCTCTCCCCCAGTCCACTGAGAGGAGAGGTCTTCCTCCCCTTCTATTTGACCTTAGCCTATCAGGTCTCATCAGGACTGGCTGCATTGTCTTTCTCTGTGGCCTGGTAAGGCTGCATTCCCCAGGGGGAGGTGATCAGAGAGCCTGCCACTGAGTTCATGACAGAGACAGTCCCTGCTCCCATTACTAGGGATCCCACTTGGAGACTGAGTCCATGGGCTACATCTGAGCTGGAGTTTTAGATACTCTCCATGCATTGACCTTAGTTGGGGTATCATTCTCTTCAGGGTCTCTAGGGCTCAGTTTTGTTATTTTGTTTTTGTTTTTATGTTCTTTTTTTCACTCTGTTGGTCTCCTTTTGGAGCCCCTGTCCCCTCCAAGTCTTTCTATCTCCCCCTTCTTTCATAAAATTCTATGCATTCTGTCCAAAGTTTGGCTATGAGTCTCAGCCTCTGCTTCGATACCTCAATCAGTAGAATCTTTGAGAAGCTCTCTGTGGTAGGCTCATGTCCTATTCCTTGTCTTCTCCTGCTTCTGATGTTTATCGTGTTTGTCCTTCTCAATGAGATTCCTCAATCCTAAACAACAAGGAAGACCCTAGAGAAGATGTTCAATCCTCATCCAGGCTCACTCTTTTTAAAATTTATTTTATTTTTTATTAATTACAATTTATTCACTTTATATCCCAGCTATAGCCCTCTCCCTTGTCTCCTCCCAATCCCACCCTTCCTTTCTCAACAATTCCCATGACCCTCCCCCAAGTCCACTGAGAGGGGAAGTCTTCCTCCCCTTCCCTCTGACTCTAGCCTATCAGGTCTCCTCAGGACTGGCCGCATTGTCTTCCTTTGTAGCCTGGCAAGGCTGCTCCCCCCTCAGGGGGAGGTGGTCAAAGAGCCAGTCACTGAGTTTATGTCAGAGACAGCCCCTGTTCCCCTTACTAGTGGGTGCCCTAGCACCCACTTGGACATTGAGCTGCCATGGGCTACATCTGTGCAGGGGTTCTAGGTTATCTCCATGCATGGTCAGATTTACTCTTAATTGCTGCTTGAGACTGACTTAAGAGCACTCAAAATCCAGCTATAACACTCCTAGGCATATATCCAACAGTTGCTCAAGTACACAACATGGACATTTGCTCAACCATGTTTGTAGCAGCTTTATTTGTAATAGCCAGAAACTAGAAACAACCCAGATGTCCATCAACGGAGGAATGGATACAGAAATTGTGGTACTTTTACACAATGGAATACTACTCAGCAATTAAAAACAAAGAAATCATGAAATTTGCAGGCAAATGGTGGGATCTAGAAAAGATCATGCTGTGTGAGGTATCCCAGATGCAAAAAGACACACAGGGTATATACTTACTTATTTAGACCTTTAAGATATGATAAACATACTGAAATCTATACACCTAAAGAAGATATGCAAGAGAAGACCTGGGGTAAGAGGATCCATCCTCACTTAGAAAGACAAATGGGGTGGACATTGGATGTAGGAGAAAACAAGTAACAGGACAGGAGCCTACCACAGAGGACCTCTGAAAGACTACCTAGCAGTGTATCAAAGCAGATACTGAGACTCATAACCAAACCTTTGGCAGAGTGCAGGGAATCATATGAAAGAAGGGGGAGTTAATATGACCTGGAGAGGACAGGAGCTCCACAAGGACCAAATATATCTGGGCACAGGGGTCTTTTATGAGACTGTATCTCTAACCAAGGAAAATGTATGGATATAACCTAGAACCCCTGCTCGATGTAGTCCATGGTAGCTCAGTATCCAAGTGGGTACCCTAGTAAGGGGAACAGGGACTATTGATGACATGAACTCAATGGTGGGCTCTTTGACCTCTCCACCCCTGAAGGGAGGAGCAGCCCTGCTGTGCCACAGAGGAAGACTTTGCAGCCAGTCCTGAAGATACCTGATAAACCAGGGTCTGATGAAAGGAGAGGAAGTTCTCCCCTATCAGTGGACTTGGAAAGGGGCAGGGAGGAGATGAGGGAGGGAGGGTGGGATTGGGAGGGAATGAGTGAGAGGGATACAGCTGCGATACAAATTTAATAAAATGTAACTAATAATAAAAAATTTTTAAAAAAGATAAAAAAAGAGCACTTACAACACTTTCTTCTTGTGAATGGAATGGATCTCTGCAACTGGTGTTTATGTCCACCTGCACCTTCCAAAGTAATGATCCCACCTATCCATAGGCATATTTATTTTCACATCTACATACTGTAGTTTTCTCATTTTGTAGAGGACAATAGTTAATACAGCTTTTAGACCTTGTGTCTATCATGTGTTCGGCTGCCATGTAATCAGGGAAAGGGCTCATAACCGTCAGATGTTGTGCTAGAACCTGGTCGTTTTTCACAGTGCTGACTCGGGAGGAAGTTCTGCCTTATGTAACAGGAACATCACTCTAAGTTATTGCTTGCCCTTGATTGGCTGTTAGACTTCTGCAAGCTAAACATCACATTCACCTTTGTTTATTCTCAGTGCCTCCTTTCAAGCTCAGAGAGGGTCAGAGAGACTGGATGCTCAGGGTCAAATGTCCCAGAACTGGACAGAACTCGCAAGCCTTACCAAGAGGAGGGCAGAGCTGCGAGCTGACACGCTGAAGCAACTTTCTTGTTTACTGAGTCACATTCACTAAGGAGGGAAGAGGCCATTTGATCATGCTCCTTTGTTTTACCACTTAAAACCTAAAATACTATTTCCTCACAGTAAAATTTCACCTCTTTAGTAACACGAAAATCAATGCACTACCATCTAGTTACAATCACAATCAAAACAGCCAATGAGTGTTTGTGTATAGAGCGTGCATACTGGAGGGCTTAAGTGACAACAGATCCAAAATATTTTTAAGGTGCATCTGCACTAAATATGTACAGAGCATATTTTTTTTCAGGATTGCCTAATCCATGTAATGTGATGACTATGCTAATGCTATACACATTCTATTAGAGACTGTATGTAATCTGAAGATAATTTAATGCATAGATAATCAAGAGTATAAATAATATATGAATGCTAGATTGTTTTACATAAGGATTTAAGGATCTGTGAATTCTTGAGGGGGAGCCTAGAAACCTTTTACTGCAGGTATCAAAGAACAACTGTGCAGACCAATTCCTCCATGACAAAACAACAACAACAACAACAAGCAAAAAAAAACCAGCATTCCCAGTGATCCTCTGTAATCAATGATTCCATTGACCCCAAGTCTCTTTCAACTATCCATCTGTTTACCTATAATTTTGATTTGTTCAATCTTCTTTAATTTTAAGTCTACTTTTTCTAAACAGGTATCAGCTTACTTTTACTTCTATCCTTCTAATGCCTACAGGATTGTGGTTTTTTTGTTTTTTGTTTTTTTCAAGGATGTTATGTAAGTGTGGTCACACCATGTAGCTTTCTTATTCCGTATCTTTCATTCATTTAGTTCAATACATTGAAAAATCATCCATACTGTCACATGTAGCAGCCTTTACACGTTGTGTAGGGGCACTCTTTTGTATGTATATATAAGATCGGCTAGATATATAAGATCTCCAACATTTCTTAGATGGAGGACATCTGGGTGATTTTCACTTGGTAACAATTAAGGATAAATTCCTGGCAAACATTTATACAGAGATAGGTGCGAGCACAGGTCTTCTTTACACATGAGTAACTACGCTGAACAGAGTGAGATGGCTAGGTCTATAGCAAGCATACTTGAAATTATGAGTGGATGCACGTAGTTTCCACAATAGCTCCATTATTCAAATCCTGTGAAACTGCAAGTGCTTCATGTGCTGTTGCTGGCTAGATCTTTAGGTGGGGCTGTAGGAGGATCTCACTGTGGTTTTACTTTTCATTGCCTAGTGAGTTATGGTGCCAGATATTTTTAACATCTTTATTTAATTTGAATATTTTCTCTAGCTTCCTAGCTTCCACTTTATTTGTTGTTAGTTTTGTTGTTAGAATGAGCTTTCAGGGGTTTAAAGAATCTTTATACAAGTTCTTTATTAGGTGTGTGATTTGTGAATGTCTTCTGCTAGCCTGTTCTTGATGTTTCATTTAGTGAGCACTGTATCTCAAGAAGCAGCAGGGTGGTGCCATTCACTTTTTGCTTCAGAGATCTTGAGTATGCACACCGTAAACAATTTGAAATTTTATTATTAGTGCATCATCATGAAGTCTGTTTGTTAATTCATGCCTCTACACTCTGTAAAGGAGCAGGTGATGGTGACCTGTATCCACACAGTCAGTCCTGGTTGGTCTCAGAAAGAGTAACATTCATGACAAGGGAAAATTTACTTAAGCAATCATCAATGGTATTTCCATATTTAATGGCATTTCTACGCTATTAAAGCCTAAAATACTATATCCATTGAAAACTGATTTTAAATTTATCCAATAAAGCGCTTGATGGCATTATATCAGCTTTCTTTTCACTAGGGCCAACATTTTCATCTTTCTCCATTTAAATTCACATGTGTTTATATTTCCTTCATTAACATAAAAGTCTCAATTCTCTGAGTATTTCAGTTATTCATAGAAAACAGGTATTAGAAAGCATTTCTCATTTTCAGAATTATATCAGCTTTGAAGTCCATGAAAATAGGAAGACCATCAGGCAACTCATGTATATATCACCCTATTTCTTCTTTCTAGGAAGAACACCTTCTTATAATCCTATTTGTCAAAACTACATATGAGAAAAAGAGTAAGATTTGAGTAAGATCTGTTCTGTCAGAGGCATAGTGATTCTATAATTAGTGTTTAATAACTTTGGGGAAATTACAACATTGTTATGCCTTTGTTTAACCTATTTTAAGCACATTGATGGGACACTTTTGATAAAGGTTTACATATTTGTAAAATATTATTAATTTATGATCTTCACCTTTTACCACACAAAAATTTTTTTAGCCTAGCACCATGTAAAATGTCACTAGTTTAATGAATGTTGGTTTAGAGAAGAAATGTAAGGTTTTCAGTGGATTGTTTTGCAGCAATTTCATTGTTTATTATCTTACAAACTAACACATTTTAACCATGATTATTTTTCTTTTTTTATTGAAGGTAATTTTTCAAACAATATATTCTGATCTCAGCAAATCCACACAGACCCTCCTTCCCCACCTATTCCATGCCTTCTTCCTCTTTTTAGAAAAAGAAAACCAAACCAAAACCAACCAAGCAAACAAATAAAACAACAAGCAAAGCCCAGTACATGGCCAGATACTCTGAACCTGATAGAATAGAAAATGGGCAATAGAGTTAATTTTTTTCCCAAAATTTCACCTAGAGAGATGGCTCAGTGGTTAAGAGCACTGGCTGTTCTTTTGGAAGTTTCAGGTTCGATTCTCAGCACCTACATGGCAGTTTACCACCTTATGTTTCAGGGGGTCTAATGCCCCCTTCTGACCTTCCCAGATACCAGGTACACATGTGATACACATACATGCAAACAAAACACCCACAAAAATAAAAAAGTAATAATAATAATAATAAAGAATTTAACTTTTTTACAGTATATATCACTTTCTCACTTTCCTATAACAAGCTAAGACGTATTTATATCCTTACAAATGCCACAAACTATATACAAAGAATTGGAAAATAAATACAAAGAATTTAATTCCAGACTATATCTGCCTTCCCAGAGTCTTTCTGAGGACAGACAACGTAAGGTGAGTTAGGGCACAAATAGAAAGACACAAATATGAAAGGTCAGAGACCTATTGCTCAGGCCACACATGGGTTGGCCCTGAAAATTCTAGCTTATGTCTATGCCCCATGTTTATATAAGTATTGTTTTCACAAACTATTGAGTTGCACATAATGAATAATTACTGGGGAAAGTTTGACATAATTATAAATTATGAATTGTGTAGCATTGTCAAATAAGTATTTGGTAGGAATTTGCTAGCAAACTTTGAGAAACACAAGAAGAATGTATCACAAAATGTGCTGTTTGTTCTCATTGGCTGTCCCCTTGCAGGGCAGAATTGACATCTGAGAGTACACATGACTTGCAGAATAGAGCTTCATAATTTAAAGCCCATTTCTGACAGCTATTTTGACTCTGGGACAATGAACAATGTATGTAACATCCCCTATGTTTCTGTTGGCTGAAGACTGTGCTTATTCTTTTTAGAATTAAATAAGGTAGCATGCATAAAACATGCAGAAGCTTACTTGGCTAACTGAAGGAAATCAGTGAAAACTGACTCTATGTGCGATACAACCCATTCACTCACACTCCTGAAGCTGAAAGCTTTTGGTGACCCTCCCAAGAAAGCCAATGCAGAAGAAGCAGCTCTTCCCTTGACATCCAGGATCAAACTGGGAGGTGCCCTCTTAACATCAGCAGACGGCATTAGAACATTGAAGGACTTCACATGTGTTCTCCACACCAGATTCTCCTGGCCTGGGTCAGTGCCATTTGGAAAACTGTAAAGTCATTATGAACATGAAGATAAAATGGAAGGACTTCAATGATCTGCCCCATGGGTGGCTTCACTAAAGTACTGTCACTTCTTCCAGAGGCTTTGAACTGTCCTGATGACTCTCCAGTTTACACACTCCCTTCCTGTCATCAGGTCCGCAGTGGTAGAAGAATAAGAGGCTCCCCAAATTCCTGGGGACTCACTCATCACATGGTGCTCAGACCTATCATTTAGTGCACGCATATGCGGTGAATAAGGGATCTGTTTCCAACCCCCTCTCATGATCACTCCCTAAACACACACCCTGTTGGCTCTTGTCATGCGCTGAATCATGTTCCTTGCAAATGTTGGGAGAGCACAGTCATATTTGAGAATGGAATTAAGGTTATATTCAGTTGAAGAACTGTCTACCATGTATTTTCTGGTGAGAGCTGAAAACAAAAGCTGAAAAATAAACGTTTGTGTTTCTGCCTTACACGGTGTCTAGAACTGATGCGTAGACTACAATCCCAGAAAGGAAGCCATCAGAAGTGTCTTGGTCAAAGTACACAGCCACCGGGATTGTGCATCTCATGGTGCAGGACTACAGAGCAATCCTATCAAATAACAAACTGAGAATTGATAGGGTCTGGGTTGGGGTTCCATCATGGGTTATAACCTGTTGTATGACTCTGGTGATTAGTTTGCCTTACCTGATCTTCAAGATACTTCCCATACAATGAAAGATGGGACCACTTATGCATGTCACAAATCTTTGTTTTTCTATTTTAAACCAAGATGGCAGGTCCAGCATGGTTACAGGTTTGCTGCATTCAAAGAAGCTTGACTTCATATTGCTCATGCTGTGGCATATTTTACTTCAGTGTGCCATTATTTCTGCTGAAAGAGAGCAAGCATAGGGTAAATGAGTGAATCTTTCAAGTTAGCAGAAATCTTCTATTTATAAAGGTAAAGTGTTTTCACAGATGTTTGTTAGGGTTTTATACATGCACACAGCATATGAACTCTCTTTGGAATGTTCTCAAAAGTAAGTAAAAAGAATAAGCAGAAAAGAAAAGAAGATACTACCATTCATGTTCATCTTCTTTACAATTTACTCTCTAACAAGCATTTGTTTAAGTGCCTGAGAAAACTAGACAAAAATAAATTAGGTTCTAAAAGCACTTCATTTATCACTTTATGCATGTTTTATGAGCTTCATGTGTACATTAGAAACAAAATAACAATAAAAATCAAGTTTCTTTTCCTCCTCTTTTGAGTCTGAACAGTGGTGTGACAGTTTTGTTGTGCTAAGAGGAAACTGAACAGAACTAGTGTGGTGTGTGCCTCACAATCCACATGCTATCAATCATTAGAGGAAAAGGACTGATTGACACACACACACACACACAAAAAAGAACCAGAGAGGTATCAGGAACCTTAGAGTTTAATAGATATCCAGGATTCTGTAAGTTTACGTACAGTTATACTGTAATTTGACAATGTTTCTTTGTGTTACTTCTGGAAAACATATTTATTTCATACTCTTAAAAAACAACTACTTACATATAGCATAAAAAAAGAAAAGTAGTTGAAACAGATCTCAATCTTGAGCAAAGCTCTTACCCACTGTATTTTCAATTCATTGTGAAATTGAGGTGAAGACATCTGCCCTAAAAACCTTTGTCCTTGAAGATAATTCACAAAGGTAGGAAATCTTGCATGGACACATCTTTCTCTGACCCGGTGACACTATAAGCTATATCCTATTATTGGCAGCATGAAAATGCAAATTAGTTCTGCTGGTGTTAGTTGAATTGTAGAAATCTGGTATGAACAAGAGGATGCTCTTGACCATGAAGGAATACTAGCTTCCTCATTCCCCTGAAAATTCTGCTCTTATCTAAGGAAACTGAGAAAATGCCTGAGAAACAGGGAAGATGTAGAGAAACCTCCTGGTTTGGTAACAATGTATGATCTTATTCTCCACTAACTTCATTTAGCTATTGCTAAGTAAAAAGGCACGAGACCTACCATAATGCTTCTGGAATATTCTCCAATTGTGTTTCAAAGCCCTGCCCTGGTCTAGTGAATCAGAATTTCCCTTAGTGTGGCCAGGCACAAGCATCATTTGGAATGAGGCCTAAGATGAAAATACTGATTTTATGAAAATGAGCTTACATATCCTGCTCTGGGTAGAAAAAGAGATAGTGTTTAGGAACAAGCTATTTTCTGCAATAAATAGGTTAATGTACCCAAAACAGCCCAAACTTATTATTATTTGTTGGAATTTTTAATATGTAATTGATATAATGATAGCAAGTGTTTTATAAAATTGTACCCTATGGTGGCACAAAGAATAACTAACTACAACAAACAAACAAACAAACAAACAAACGCTCTTAACTGCCAGGCTTCAAAGCAGCTCATTAATTAAAATAAGCTTCCAGATGAAAGATAAACGATTGGTAAAATTCAAATCAAATTAAGATGGAGAAATTAAATCTAATGAAGTCCTAAAATTAATTATCAGGTTAAGAAATCAGCCAGTGCTATACAGGGATTGTAGCATGTTTAAGTTGCTGTATCTCTGTAAAATTTTCTACGAATAAATAGAAAGATCCAATTATTAAGCTATGCATATTCTACAGATTTTAAAAATTATTTTGGGGAAAACAGGAAACAGGACAGGAGCCTACCACAGAGAGCCACTGAAAAGACACTGCTCTGCAGGGTATAAAAGCAGGTATTGAGACTTATTGCCAAATTTGGGGCAGAGTACAGGGAATCTTATGAAAGAAGGGAGAAATAGTAAGACTTGGAGGGAACAGGAGCTCCACAAGGAGAGTAACAGAACCAAAAATTCTAAGCACAGGGGTCTTTTCTGAGACTGATACTCCAACCAAGGAGTATAACCTAGATCCCTTTCACAGATGTAGCCCATGGCGGCTCAGGTCCAGAAGCTTACAACTAGCTCTGACGGTGACAAGTCCCAATAACTATGAGCTCTGTGTCACTTTATTTTGGAGTTTAAGGGTAAGGAGAGTAAAAGTCCTCATCCTACATGCATTGTCTCTGTTCCAGATATGGCTGATTTGGTCAGCATATGGGAGAATGTGTTTATATGCTGCCTGTATCAGGTAGGAGAAGACAGGTTCTAGTAAAAAGAGAGCCTCCAGATCTGACTGAGATCCAATGGTTAAGAGCCATGGATTCAGTTTCCATTACCGATATAAAAGATCACAAAAGCCTGTAACCCCAGTTTTAGGGGATTCAACCCCAGTCTTGGACTCTGCAGGCTCCTGCATGCACACAGTATACATAAATCCATGCAGGCACATACACACAGACACACAAATAATAAGTAAATTAATATTTTCTACCAGAAAGTTTCTCTGTTTCCTTGTATTGGGATACATTAGAGAGTCTAAGTCAGCACAGCTTTTCTAGAAATGTCACAGCAGTCACAACATGCTAAAAAGCAGACTGCTGACCACGAGCAAACTGAGGAAGCGTCCTGGTAAAAGGCAGAATGAGAGGGTATATGGAGATCTTGAAGAGCAGACAGTGGGGAGTGTTTTGTTTGTGTTTCAGTTGAGAAACTTTGGTTAATGGGAGCCTTAAATGACCAAATATGATACCATCCCAATGTTCTTTTGCCCAGAATGGAACAAAGTCTGTGTCTTCTCCCAGAGGTTAGTTTCATCCTTGGGTCAAAAAGCAACATTATATGGAGTAAGAAATTTATGGACTTACCAGAGTGTACATAAAATTTGCTTCTTTACATGCATTGACACCATTAAATTGGAATTGTTATCAGCATTCCCTGTTTCTATGCTCAGTGAGCCTTCTTTTGAAAGAATTTATTTATAATAGAATTAATTGTAATCTCACAACAAAGTATTTATAATAGAATTAATTGAAATCTCACAACAAAGGGGGAACAGTTTGGCTGTCTCTGTCATGATTCTGTGAATCTATTTGGAATTCCAAGCATATTTTCAGATCTGTATCCATAATGGAGTTTTCAAAATTAAAATGCAAAACTCTCTCCTCAGGGACGTTCAATATATGTGTCCCAGAGTCTAGAGATGGGCAAACAGGGTAGAAACCCTCCCTGAGTTTTGTTTAGCTTTTGCCCAGGCTTGAATTCTTTCCTGTAACCAAAAAATAAAAATAAAAAAATAAAAAAATAATCTATTCTTGTAAAGTGTTCCTGCCTGCAGAGGATGAGTTGTCTGCTGCTCTGAAGCAAACTGAGTTATGCATTTAATGAGGAAGAATGGGTAATGTGATGGGTTGGGTGAAAATGGGAAGTGGCATTATTTGAAAGGATTAGGACATGTGGCCTGGTTGGAGGAAGGGTGTCACTGGCTTTCTAAAAAAAGCTTTAAGTGAAGCCCAGCGTATCTCTGTCTTCCTGCTGTCTGCCCATCCGAATGTAGAACTCTAGCTTTCTTTCCAGCACGTTGACAGCCTGCCTGCCACCATGCTTCCTGCCATGATGATAGTGGGCTAGACCTCTGAATGAATGCCAGCCCCAATTAAATGCTCTCCTTGATAAGAGTTTCCGTGGTCATGGTGTCTGTTTACAGCAATAGAACACTGACTAAGACAGGCAGCTATTTGTGTTCTAGAACATAAAACTTCAACAAATCTTTGTTTTAGTTTCTTTCTTATCAGTGACTCCAATGGAAAACTACCTTGTCTAAGATGACATATTTTTTATGCATCTTAATATTATTCCCACAGATTTTACATTGAACAATAAAAATAATAGAAGATGCGGAACCATTTCATTTTACTGTTTAAGTTAATTATTTATAAATATTTTATCACTTTCATGCTATTGTAAATAACAGTGTTTTTCTATTTCCTTTCAAATCATCACTTGTGGTGTTAAAGAAAGGAGTTGCTCATTTTTGCTGGTGTAAGTGTTCTTTGTTGTTATGAAACTTAAAACAAATACGATTTCATAATTTTTCCCTTTCCTTTTCTTTCTATCATTTCCTCTCCTGTACCTTCTCTCTTGCTCTCTCTCAGATTCATGACCGATGGCTTCTTTTTTCTTTTTAAATCTCACACACACACACACACACTCATGCACATACGCACACACACACCACTGAGAACATTTAGTGTTGCTTCCTCATGTTTTTAGGATTGACCATTGAGACTAGAAAACCTACCGGAGGGCTCCTTCTTGAAGAAAACTGTTTATCTCTTTATCAGAAACTACATATGGTCTGTAGCTTTTCATATAGGGGCAGAAAATTGTGCAAAATTTCCCCATCCACTCTGGCATGCCTACTGTTATTTACTTCTTGATTAAGCAACTGTATGATTGAGGTTTTATGGGCATGGAATCCTTGTCATGTCTTGCAGATAGATCTGTGGTTGGCATACTGTTTCTGTGGTTCTCACACACACATTCTCCATGAGTGTTGGGTGGAGGGATTGCATTATAGACATCCCAGTTGATTCTGGACTCCCTGTGGTCATTCACCCTTTGTGCCAGTTGTGGGTCTCTGTAGCAGCCTTCCATTTGTTGGAAGAAAGATGATACTTTGATGATGGTAAGAGGTACATTTTATCTATAGGCATAAATATTTAGAATCAGTTAACTCTTTCTAATTAATTTGGATTAATTTCTTTCATTTGTCTAATTCCCTGCCTAGTTCTTCCAGGAGGGTGTTGAATAAATGGGGTGAGTATGGCCATATTTTTCTTGTTTCTGAACCTTCAAGAAAAGCTTTCAGTTATTCACCATTATGGTATTTGCTGCAGTTCGCCATATATAATCTTTATTGGTATTGTCCATCACTATACATACTTACGAGTCCACAAAAGGACCAATCAAAACAGTAATGTTCACACACACATGCACACAAGTGCTTCTGAGCTAGCTGAAGTAACCTAAGTTGACCTTCTTAGAAGGAGCAAGAAAGTGAACAAAAAACATCATGGAGATTTACCATTTTTTTGTATTTCTATGCGTCTTAGTCTGCTCCAGTGTTTTGTATAACTGGATTCCATCTGCTCTTCAGCTAACTTCAATTACTTACTTGGTAAAATGGCAGTGTTAAACCTCTGTGCGGTTAGCAAAACATTATTCTTCATAAATTACCTTACCTTGGGTATTCTATCATAGCTGAAAGAATTTTTTTCGTGCTTCTCTATTTTAACTTTTTATCAAAACAAAGAAGTAATTCTTTTTATTTTAATATTTATTTGTATATACTTGTACATATTTGTATATATTTAATTATAATTATATCACTTTCCTCTTTAGGCTCCTCTTTCAAACTCCTTCTGTGCTTCCCATACTCCTATTGATAGCTCTTTTTTTTTACTTTTATTTTTTATTACATTCTTTATTAATTACACTTTATTCACCTTATATACCCCTGTAGTCCCCCCCACTCCTCCTGTCCCAATCCCTCCCTTCCTTCCTCCTCTACACCCTTGTCCCTCTCCAAGACTACCTATAGGGAAGGTCCGTCTTTCTTTCCCTCTGATCCCAGTCCATCAGGTCTCATCAGGAGTGGCTACATTGTCTTCCTCTGTGGCCCAGTACTTATAAGAAACATCACCAAGTTGCATCAGGACTGAGAGTGTGCTCTTGCCTTGTGGAAGGAAGAAGGGGGAGAGGGAGAGAGGGACAGCAGGACAGAGAGGGGAGAAGGAAGAGGGCTATAACCAGGATATAAACTGAATAAAAAAATAAGTAAATTTAAAAAGAGAAACATTCACTTAATGTTTGGTGAATTTTGATTTCAGATAGAATCCCACGACTGGCAGAAATTTGTTTCTTTTTCATTGATTTGGATTAGCAAAATCGAAAAACAAATTGCCTGAATTATCTCTGTCTCCATCTCTCTGTCTTTCTATTTCTACCTCTGTTTCTCTCTGTGTGTATCACACACACACACACTGTAGAAAAAATAACACTCATTATTTTATCTGTAGCCCATTGGACAGAATCAGTCATGTGACCACACTAACTACAAGGACTTAAGAAATCTGGGAAAGCACACAGACATACCATCATGCTATAGTTACTGTATCAGGAAGAAGCCTTTGCGAATCTGAATATACCACCTCGCTTCCTTGTGATCTCTCTCTCTTTGTCTCTGTTTCTCTCTCAAATTTATGACTTCCATTTCCTTGATTTTAGTTATATTGTTGAAGTATTTAATAGAAACAGGGCCCTATAAAAGCTTCATCACTGGAGGCATACCGTGGAAAGTTAGTGGGGTTCTTGTTTTCTCTGCTTCCCAAATGCCGTGAGTTGAGCACCTCCTCCACCTCTTTTATTAATTAAATTTTAATTTTTTATATTAATTAAAGTTTATTCACTTTGTATCCCAGCTGTAGCCTTCTCCCTTATTCCCCCCGAATCCCACCCTCTCTCCCTCAGTTCCTCCCATTCCCCTTGGCAAGTCCACTGATAGGGAAGGTCCTCTTCCCCTTCCATCTGGCCCTAGCTTAAAGTCAGGTCTCATCAGGACTGGCTGCATTGTCCTCCTCTGTGTCCTGGCAAGGCTGCTCCCCCCTTGGGGGTGGGGATCAAAGGGTCTGTAACTGAGTTCATGTCAGAGACAGGCTCTGTTCCCATTACTTGGGAACTCACTTGGATACTGAGCTGCCATGGACTACATCTGAGTAGGGGTTCTAGGTTTCTCCATGAATGGTCCTTGGTTGGAGTATTAGTCTCAGAAAAGACCCCTGGGCCCAGATATTTTGGTTCTGTTGCTGTCCTTGTGGAACTCCTGTCCTGTCCAGATCTTACTATCTCCCCCTTTTTCCACCAGATTCCCTGCACTCTGCCCAAAGTTTGGTTATGATTCTCAGCATCTGCTTTGATATACTGCTGGGCAGAGTCTTTTGGAGTTCCTCTGTGGTAGACTCCTATCCTCTTTCCTGTTTTCTCCTTTTTCTAACGTCTATCCCATTTGTCTTTCTGAGTGAGGACTGATAATCTTACCCAGGGTATTCCTTCTTGCTTAGCTTCTTTAGGTGTAAAGATTTTAGTATATTTATGCAATTTTATAGGTCTAGTATTCACTTCTAAGTAAGTATATACTTTTTGCTTTTGAGATTCCTCACTCAGGATGATCTTTTCTAGGTCCCACTATTTGCCTGCAAATTTCATAATTTCCTTGTTTTTAATTCTTGAGTAGTATTCCGTGTGTAAAAGTACCACAATCTCTGTATCCATTCCTCCATTGAGGGACATCTGGGTTGTATCCAGGTTTTGGCTATTATGAATAAAGCTGCTATAAACATGGTTGAGCAAATGTCCTTGTTGTGTACTTGAACATATCTTGGATATACGCCTAAGAGTGTTATAGCTGGAT
>CM053750.1:31775356-31793858 GCA_028658305.1 Pachyuromys duprasi | reverse complement strand
TTGGATTTTGTCAAATGCTTTTTCAGCATCTAGGGAGATGATCATGTGGTTTTTCTCCTTCAGTTTGTTTATATGGTGGATCACATTGATGGATTTGCGTATATTGAACCACCCTTGCATGCCTGGGATGAAGCCTACTTGGTCATGGTGGATGATATCTTTTATGTGCTCTTGGATTCGGTTTGCAAGTATTTTATTGCGTATTTTTGCGTCAATGTTCATAAGAGAAATAGGTCTGAAGTCCTCTTTTTTGTTGGATCTTTGTGTGGTTTAGGTACCAAGGTGACTGTGGCTTCATAGAAAAAGTTCGTTAATTTTCCTTTTATTTCTATTTTATGTAACACTTTATAAAGAATTGGTATTAGGGCGTCTTTGAAGGTCTGGTAGAATTCTGCACTAAAACCATCTGGCCCAGGGCTTTTTTTTCGTAGGGAGGCTGTTGATGACTTCTTCTATTTCCTTGGGGGATATAGGTCTATTCATTCTTCCTATCTGATCTTGGCTTAATTTAGGTAGGTGGAATCTCTCAAGAAAACTGTCCATTTCATTTAGATTTTCAAATTTTGTGGCATATAGACTTTGGTACTAAGACCTAATGATTGTGTGGATTTTCTGGAAGGGGAGGAGATCCTCCCCCGTTGGTGGACTTGGAGGGGGCGGGGAGGAGATGAGGGAGGGTTGGGGAGGGTGGGAGGGAGTGAGGGAGGGGATTACGCATGGGATGCAAAAAACCTAACCTGTGATTGATATAAAAATAAATAAATTTATTAAAAAAAGACTATATTTATAAGATAATATAAAGTTTTACTAGCCTTAAAAACCTTGCTTTGCTATTAACCTAAAACACAACTTTGAGGCTGCTTGACATATTTTGTAGCACAAAAATCTTAGATGTAAACTTTTTTGTCATGTGTGTATTTACTGGTTCAATGGCACTTATGCAAGATGGATCTCGGAAGCCCTGTCCTTGATGCCATGGTTCTGGACACCCATTAAAGTTTCATAAATGCTTTAGTTAGTTAACTGTTGCTATGGTAAGAAACCGTGAAAAAAGCAACTTATGAAAGAAATACAAAAGAAATAAAAAGTGTTAGGGTTCATGGTATCTGTCAAGGAGCATGGCAACAGGCAGACAGGCAGGTTGGCATGATGCTAGAGCCTCAACTGAGAGCTTGTATCTCGATCCACACACAAGACACACACACACACACACACACACACACACAGAGAGAGAGAGAGAGAGAGAGAGAGAGAGAGAAAGAGAGAGAGAGAGAGAGAGAGAGAGAGAGAGAGAACTGAGAGTAGTGAGTATTCTGAAACCTTAAAGGTTGTCCGAGAAACATACTACCTCCAACAAGTCTACCCCTATTAATCTTTCCCAAACAGTTCTACCAGCTGGGAACCAAGCATTCAAACATTGGAGACTATGGGGACCATTAGCAAACCGTCACGGTAGATAATATTAAAGTTACTCCCCCTTTAAGCAAGGTGGCCAATCTATATTTTTTCACTATTCGTGAGGGTGTTCCTGTTCCTTATATTCTTGAGAGACTTGAAACCTAAACACTAAGGAGAAGAAAGCATCTATGCATAAACATCTCTAAGCAACACAGGTACGATGAGTCAAATCCTCCATAATTAAATGAGATAAAGCTTAGATAGAGTGACAGCAACTATACCAGAAAAGCACATTTCTATTTCATATGTTAAGCAAAATTTAGAGACCTTGTTTTATTCTCAAGACGTGGTATTTTCAGGGGTTATAAATTAAATATATTTGAGAAATACATAAACTATGCTCTCAAATGGTTGTCGGAGGAACTGAGGACACATTCAAAGTTTGAAGGTTGGTTCTGGGATGACACTTGTGACTTTGCTTAGTGCACTTAAGGACATTTTATGTCTAGATAGGGTAGGGAGCACTGTGCTATGTGTGTGACTCATTTTATGAATCATTTTATGCTGAGTGGTTAGTTATGCCATCTACAAGCATAATTGAAAGTTTACTTTTCCAAAATAAACAGTGTATTAAGAAATGATACTTGCGTTTCCATGGCTGGCACCAGCTGCTAATGGAAAATCTGTCTAAGCTAACCCTTTGCTGACTGTGTCACTGACCAGTCCTCACCCCTGCCATTCACCCAAAGGAAACCTAATGTCTGGGCCTGAGGAACTCCACTTTCTGTACCTGGTGATTCCCTGTGGGCACAGAACAATACATTATTACCTCGGGCTGGATGTTCTCTAGGATGAGGTGACTGGATCTTCGAAGTCACCCCTGGAAGAGCTTTCCTCAGACTTGGAGACTAAGTACTAGCCAGGAAGGAAGCACTCCATCTCATCTTGATCTTACCACACAAAAGAAGGAGATGGAAGAAACAGCTTACTTGGAAGTACACAAAGGCTCTTCTTAAATGGCACATAAAGGTTACATTCATGTGTTCTTTTTTTGCATTTTAAAGCCAGCCATCTGCCATCTAATTGTTTCAGTCCACAAAATGAGCAGCTAGGAAAGAGAAAGTTCTGTTTGTCACAATGCCCTCTGTGATTTTAGAAGAAAGAGAGGAAATTTATACCTGGTAGAGTATTTCCTGTGCTTTGGATATAGAAAACATAACAAAACAAAACAAAAACAACCGCAAAAATTCCCAATATTTGAAAATCTCCAAAGATTTTGAGATGAAAAAGCGTACTGCTTTTTTTTAATGTAATTTATTTATTTTTATATCAATCACAGGTTAGGTACTTTGTATCCCAGTTCTAGCCCCCTCCTTCATTCCCTCCCACTCTCCCCATCCCTCCCTCATCTCCTCCCTGCCCACTCCAAGTCCACTGATAGGGGAGGACCTCCTCCCCTTCCATCCGACCCCAGTTCATCTTCTCTCCTCAGGGCTGGCTACAATGTCCTCCCCTGGGATCTAGCCAGGCTGTTACTCCATGGCGTGTATGGGGAAGGGTCAAAGAGCCAGCCATTGAGTTCATGACAGAAACAGTCCCTGTTCCTCTTACTAGGGTCTTCAGTTGGACACTGAGCTACCATGGGCCACATCTGAGTGGGGGTTCTAGGCCATATCCATACATGGTCCTTGGTTGGAGAAACTGTCTCATAAAGGCCCCTGTGCCCTGAAAAGCGTACTTCTAAACATCACATTCACTAAAAAAATAATTAAATATCTGAAATAAATAGAAATGGAATGATACTATTCAAAATATTGAGTTTGTAACAGCAGTGCTTAGAAAAAAAGTATATTTAGTAGTGTTAGAATATAATAAAGGTATAAAGTAGTATTTTATTCTAAAAATTAAAGAAAGGATAATAAATTTCACCCAAAATTGAGAAGTAAAATAAATAATTAAAAATTAGACAGAAACTAATGAAACTGAAAACCAAAATGAAAACCAGTAAAGCAAAAATCTGTTTATTTGAAAAGGTAATGAAGTCTTACATTTTTAGATTGACTACCTGAGAAAACCAGGGAAGGAACAGATTACTACTGTCATACAGGAAGGTTCATTTCTAGACACTGACAGTACACTAAGAGCTGTGAGAATGACCCCAATAAATAAAATATTTACCATATCTGAACCTTATACTAGGATCTTAGTTTGCACACACAGTACCCATGTAAAGCCAGGCATACCACAAACCAGCACTCTCAGGGGCCCTACAGGAAGATGGGAGGTGGGAATAGAAGAATCCCTTTGATCTCATGGGCCATCCACCTCATGCACACAGCAGTGAAAAAGGAAAGGACTGCGTGTTCAGCAAGAAAGACTGACACTCAAGGTTGTCTTCTGATCTCTAAACACACATCTTGGCATGGACATACATGCACTCACATACATAGATATGCACACACATACATTATACATGTACATTATATGTACATCATCTACAATTGCATTGTACACATTCACTCACACACACACACACACACACACACACACACATGGTAGCAGATAGCCCAACCTTAATGACTACTATTTGATAACCTGTAAGAAATGCGTAAATTCTTCAAAGACAGAGTTTCTCAAGCTCACACGAAAATAAAATCAGAGTAGATAAAAATGAACAAAATTAAACCAGCAGCTCTGTTTGTAATTGTTCAAACTTAGACCAACCAAGATGTCTTTGATTGGGTGTATTTATAAATTGCAGTACAATCTGTAAATATAATCTTGTTCATCCCTAAAGTGAATCAGACTCCAGTTTGATTCTGGACACATATCTTGGGCCTGAGTTCAGTCTTCAGAGAACATGTAAACAAATTCATGAATGTAGGAACCAGTTATCCTAGTACTGGGAGATGGAGACAGACTGATCCCTGGGCTAGTGGACCTGCCAGCCTAGCCTGTGTGGTGAGTTCCAGGCCAGTGAGAGACTGACTCTCCAAAAAATAAGTGTTGACAGCATCTGAGGAATTAGACCAAGGTTGTTCTCTGGCCTGTGCTTTCACATGCATACTTGCACCTGTACCCATTTACACATGTGTACCCACCCAACACACAAAAACAAACACACACATACACACATGAACACGCATACACAAGTACATAAAATGGGATGAACTCTCTTAAACCATGCAAAGGCATAGAAGAACTTAAATGCATGTTGATAAGCCAAAGAAATCCGTATGGAAAGGTTATCTACTGTTTGATTCTAACTGTATGATATGCTGGAAAAGGTACAGCATAAAAACAAAAATAAAACTACCTGTATTTGTCAGGGAATAATGTGAGGGAGGAGCACAGGGTTTTTTTGTGCAATAATCCACTCTGCAGGAAATTAGTATAATGGCAAATCCATTCTTTCACAACAGTATGACACAGACAGCAAGCACAAACCCCAGAGTCCACTCCAGGCTTTTGGTGTAAGCATGTGGCTTTGCAGTTGAGGCCCACGGTGAGTCTACCAAAATTCATGAGAGCTGTTGACTGTGAGCTCCTTCTGTATGTGTGGTACCAGAGCTCTGTGGGAAGTCTCTGTACTCTCCACTGCCATTCTTCCTGAGCATAAACTTGCTCAGAGAAAAAGTCTATTGAAATGAAAATAAGGAAGAAAAAGAAAGAAACAATAATGCGTCATTGCTCCTTGCTACACCACCATCTGGAAATCACTTCTATTTAGTGTCCAAAGCTTTCCCAGCCAATGCACATCAGTGCCAAGTCACCAAAACAAATAAACACCAAATAAAATGTCTTAGAAAAAAAACACATGAAAACATGGAAATACACCCTGAGATGCATATAAATAGCTACCATGAATATATTTGTTGTTATTATTATTTACCATCACTAAGATAAACAACCACTGCAATCAATTTAAAGAAACTAAAATGGAAACAATATATTTTGTCCTTCAAAACTATTTTAAGGGTTTTTTTTTAGTAAACAAATGGGTTTATTTGGCTCAAAATTCCAACTTGCAGTCCAGTGTTGCTAAGAAGTCAAAGCAGAAAGTTAAAACATCACACCCACAGACAGGAGCAGAGAGAGTATGTATACATTGTGTACATGTCACTTGTTAGCTTTATTCACTTTTTTTTTGTCTTGGGGATCCCGGAGAGCCCCCAAAGTATGTTGTGCCTGAATTATGATTCCTCAAAAGACCACCACCAGGAGCTGAGTCCTTTGAAATCACATGAGGATCTTTTTGTTATAATTACAAGCTGCAGCTTGGGCTCACGGCCCCCACCGCCGAAGCGGTGAAGAGCCGAGAGCCAAAAACTGCCTGTTTGGAAGCATTAGTTGTTTTCAGCCACAGCTATAGGGCTTTTCAGAACCAACCTACTTTGTGTAATAATCTCATGCAAACTGCAATTGCTTTTGGAGGAAACGGGTGTATAAATAGGAAGCGAAAACAATGGCAGTTTTAGCTTGCTCCTTTTCCTTCTCAATAACACTATCAGCTTTATTCACTTTTACACAGTTCAGAGCACAGCCTGGGTAATGGTGTTACTCACCGTGTGCTGGGTCTCCCTATACCAATCAGCCAAATTGTTGAATTAAGGGTAGAAGTTATAGCTCAGAGTTATGGCTGCTCTTGCAAAGAACCTGGGAAAGACTCTACCTACCAGGGTATTAAAGCAGATGCTGAGACTCATAGCCAAACTTCGGGCAAAGTTCATGGAATCCTATGAAAGAAGGGAAAGACAGAAAGGCCTGGAGAGGATAGGAGCTCCACAAGGAGAGTAACAGAATAAAAAAAAAAATCTAGGCCCAGGGGTCTTTTCTGAGACTGATACTACAACCAAGGACTATACATGGATATAACCTAGAATTCCTACACAGATGTAGCCCATGGCAACTCAATACCCAAGTGGGTTCCCTAGCAATAGGAACAGGGACTGTCCCTGACATGAACTCAGTGGCCTGCTCTTTGATTACCTCCCCGTGAGGTGGGGGCAACCTTATTAGGCAACAAAGGAAGACAGTGCAGCCATTCCTGATGAGACCTTATAATCTAGGGTCAGATGGAAGGGGAGGAGGACCTCCCCTAACTGTGAACTAGGGGAGGGGAATGGAAGGAGAAGAGGGAGAGAGGGCAGGATTAGGAGGGGACTAGGCAGAGGACTACAGCTGGGATAAAGAAGTGAAAAAATTGTAATAAATTTAAAATTAAATTTTAAAAATCAGTATTTATTCTATTTTTACTTTTTAAAATTATTATCATTTATTATAATTTATTAGATTTGTATCCCAGCTGTGGCCCACATGCTTGTCTCCTCCAAGGCTCAGTTTTTATGTCTCTGTTGGTCTCCTTTTGGAGCTCCTGTTCCCTCCAGGTCTTTCTATCTCCCCCTTCTTTTATAGAATCCCATGCATTCGGCCCAAAGTTTGGCTATGAATCTCTAGAGTTTTTCAGAGGCCCTTTGTGGTAAGCTCCTGTCTTATTCTCTGTCTTCTTCTGCTTCTGTTGTCCATCTCATTTGTCCTTCTGAATGAGAATTGCACATCTTTCCTAGGATCTTCCTTGTTGTTTAACTTCTTTAGGACTATAGATTTTAGTATGTTTCTCCTATATTATGTGGCGAATATTCACTTATGAGTGAGTATATGCCATGTGTGTCTTTCTGCTTCTGGGTTACCTCACTCAAGATGATCTTTTCCAATTCCCATCATTTGCCTGCAAATTTCACAATCACCCTGTTTTTAATTGCTGAGTAGTATTCCATTGTGTAAATGCACCACACTTTCTGTATCCATTCTTCTGTTGAGGGATATCTAGATTGTTTCCAGACCCTGGCTATTATGAATAGAGCTGCTATGAACATGGTTGAACAAATATCCTTGTTGTATAGTTGAGCATATTTTGGATATATGCCTAGGAGTGGTATAGCTGGCTCTTTTAAATTAATTAATTTTTATTAATCACAGTTTATTCACTTTGTATCCCAATTGTAGCCCCCTCCCACATTTCCTCCCAAACCCACCCTCTCTCTTTCTTCTACCCCCATGGTCTCCCCCAGTCTGCTGATGGAGGACCTCCTCCCCTTCCATCTGACCCTAGTCTATCAGGTTTCATCAGGACTGGCTGCATTGTCTTCCTCTGTTGCCTGGTAAGACTGCTCACCCCCTCAGCGGGAGGTAATCAAAGAGCAGGCCACTGAGTTCAGGTCAGAGAGATAGCCCCTGTTTCCTTTACTAAAGCACCCACTTGGAAATTGAGTTACCATGGGCTACAATATGCAGGGGTTCTAGGTTAGCTGCATGAATAGCCATTGGTTAGAGTATCAGTCTTAGAAAATACCCCTGTGCCCAGACTTTTTTTCTCCTTGTGGAGCTCCTGTCCCCTCCAGGTCTTTCTATCTTCCCCTTCTTTCATAAGATTTCCTGCACTTTGCTCAAGGTTTGGCTATGAGTCTCAGCCTCTGCTTTGATACCCTGCTGGATAGAGTCTTTCAGAGGCCCTCTGTGGTAGGCTCCAGTCCTGTTCCTTGGTTTCTTTCTCTTCTGATGTCCATCCCATTTGCCTTTCTGAATGAGGATTGATTATGTTTCCCAGTGTCCTCCTCCTTGATTAGTTTCCTTAGGTGTACAGATTTTAGTATGATTATCCTATATATGTCTAATATCCACTTATAAGTGAGTATATACCATGTGTGTCTTTCTCAATCTGGGATACCTCACTCAGGATGATCTTTTCTTGTTCCCACCATTTGCCTGCAAATTTCATGATTTCCTGGTTTTTAATTGCTGAGTAGTCTTCCACTGTGTAAATGTACCACGATTTATGTATCCATTCCTCAGTTGAGGGACATCTGGGTTGTTTCCAGCTTTTGGCCATTACAAATAAAGCTGCTACAAACATGGTTGAGCAAATGTCCTTGTTGCATACTTGAGCACCTTTTGGATATTTGCCTAGGAGTGGTATAGCTGGATCTTGAGGTGACACTTATCACCCTGCACAAAACTAAAGTCCAAGTGGAACAAAGACCTCAATATAAAACCAAACACACTAAACCTCTTAGAAGAAAAAGTGGGGAAGAGCCTAGAACTCATTGGCAAAGGAGACAACTTCTTGAACTGAACACCAACAGCACAGGCTCTAAGAGCAACAATCAATAAATGGGACCTCATGAAACTCAAAAGCTTCTGTAAAGCAAAGGACACTGTCATCAGAACAAAACGACAGCCTACAGATTGGGAATGAATCTCCAGCAACATTACATCTGACAGAGGTCTAATATCCCGAATATATAAAAACCTCAAGAAGTTAAGCAACAACAAATCAAGTAATTCAATTAAAAATGGGGTACAGAGCTAAACAGATAATTCTCTGTAGAGGAATATAGAATGGCAGAGAGACACTTAAAGAAATACTCAATGTCTTTAGTCATCAGGGAGATGCAATCAAAATGACCTTAAGATTTCACCTTACACCCATCAGAATTACTAAGATAAAAAACTCAAGTGACAAATTCATGCTGGAGAGGATGTGGAGAAAGGCGTACCTTCCTCCATTGCTGGTGGGAATGTAACCTTGTACAACCACTTTGGAAATCAATCTGCCACTTTCTCAGAAAATTAGAAATAGTGCTAACTCAAGATCCAGCTATATGTAGATAAATTATATTTTTAAAACAAGAGGCAAACTCATTACTAAGTGAACACAATGGAGTGGGTATTAATGAAGTAAGGAGACTTCTCTTCTTTGGTAGTAGATAGGTGTTCCGAGGGCTGAGTCCTTGGCTGACATCACAGGATTGCCTTCTGCTGCCTGCTCAAGAACAGGCCTTCTTCCATCCCATTAATTATTTTTTTTAATTTATTTTATTTTATTTATAAATTACATTTCATTTACTTTCAATCCCATTTCATTCTTTTAATCCCTTAAATTCCTTTATTTTATTTACTCTGAAAAATCTGAAATATTTTTTTCTCAGATTTGACTCTTTATTAATGTTTTTAGTACTTTATGGATTGGAAACTACCTTTTGTCCTAGTCATTTTTTTAGAATGGGTTTGAAATGATCACCAAGACTCATACAGAACAACAGACTTTTCAGAAAGGCTTGAATCTTTGCAAGTTTAGAAACCATTACAGCTGAGTTCATGTCAGAGACAGCCCCTGTTCCCCTTACTAGGGTACTCACTTGGACACTGAGCTGCCACAGGCTGCCTCTGTGCAGGGCTTCTAGGTTATCCCCATGAATGATCTTTGGTTGGAGCATCAGTCTCAGAGAAGACCCCTAGGCCCAGATATTTTGGTTCTGTTCTTCTCCTTGTGGAGCTCCATACCCTTCCAGGTCTTTCTATGTCCGCTTGATTTCATAAGACTCTCTGCACTCTGACCAAAGTTTGTCTATGAGTTTCAGCATCTGCTTTAATACCCTGCTGGGTAGAGTCTCAGTCGCTGGCTCTTTGATCACCTTTCCCTGAAGGGTGGGGAAAGGTTGGGTGGGACTGGGAGGGGAGGAAGGATGAGGCTACAACCAGGATGAGTTTAACCAAAGGGCTGTAACACTATGGTATGACCACCACCTCCACTTTGGAACTCCCAAGTTTCCACTGCCATCTGGTACTGGCAATCTCATTAAAAAGAGCTAACTAGAACATGGTGGAAAAACTCTTTTCCACATCCCCGGTGAGATCAGGTGTCTTGTCTCACTCTTAAATACTCCAGCCATTCCTGAGGGAAGCAGAACCCAGGACTCCCAAATTTCATCTGGACCAGAAACCAACAGCTCTCAGACCTTCACTTGGAAGAAGTGCATACTTCTAGCAGCACTGGTGGGAGAAATAGAAACACAGGGCACAGCCATCTAGATTACTTTTTAATTAGAAATTATTAATTAGAAATTAATAAACAATGCTATGAGCACCTTTGCACTGATTGTCTATTATTCACTAATATAATCATGCTATGTTTGTAATTCTGTTCTTTTAAAAGTGAATTTATTAATAACTAATTCACATATTATGAATATACCTTTAATCCCAGCACTTGAGAGGCAGAGGCAAGAGGATCTCCAAGCTCAAACTAAGTCTAGTCTATAAAGCATTTTCTAGGCCATCCAGGGCTACATAGTGAGACCTTGTCTCAAAAAAATAATTATTTAAATGTTGCAATTCAGTGATATTTTGTTATAATAACAGAACCATTTTCACTATCAGTTTTGAAACATCTGCATTAGCCTCCAAAAGAAAATGCATACCTATTTGTTTGCCAATCCCTAGCCTGCCTACCCTATAGAAATCTCACTTCTATCTCTAAAATTTGATTTACACTGAAAATTTTTTTCTAATAATAAGAAAAGAAAAATAATAAGAAAAAGAAATCAAGTAATATGTGTTTGATTTTTCAGATGTTTTCGAGTTTTGTCCATGTTGTAGCTTATATCAGGGCTCTCTTTAGGAAATAGTCCTTCACTATATCTTGTATTAGTGTTAGAATGGTCAAGATCAAAACAATGACAGCTCATGCTGGTGAGGATATGGGCTAGGGGGAACTCTCCTCCATTACTGGTGGGACCGTGAACTTGTACACACACTATGGCAATCAGTGTGGCAGTTCCTCAGGAAGGTGAGACCTGTTCTACCTCAATATCTAGCTATATCACTCTTGAGCACATACCCAAAGACTCTACATCCTATTACAGAGACAATTGTTATCCGTGTTCATTGCTTCTCTCTTTATAATAGCCTGAAATGAAAGGAGAGAGTGGATGTCCATCAACAGATGATTAGAAAAAGGAAACATGGTACCGTTTATACAATGGGCCATTACTCAGTTACTTAAAACAAACAAACATGAAATCATGAAATTCATAGGTAAATAGATAGCGTAGATTGTCTTTAGCTACTTTGTGGGATCTTTGTCCATCTTCCCCCCCCCCATTGCTAGATAGGAGAGAAAGGAGGATAGAGGGTTGAGGATAGGGGGATATGTATGTATTTAACTTCTGTCTATAACTTCTTTCTTCTTGTTTCTTCTTTGCTTGTTGCTCATCTTTATCCCCACAGTTTCACCCTCTATCACGAGATAGGAGAGAAAAAATAATGGGGGAGAAAGCGCGTGCGCGCGCACGAGAGAGAGAGAGAGAGAGAGAGAGAGAGAGAGAGAGATATTTGAATCTTTTTTTCTGGTTGTTTCTTCTTTGAGCATGACTACTAACAAACCACAACCAACCTTCCCTAAATGACCAACAACAAACAGTCCCACCTCTCAGGGCTCTGGCATTTATATATCCTCTGAAAAATCCCAGAATTCCATACAATTGCAGAAACTATTTGCTGCTGGCAAAACCATGCCTCTGCTAGAGTATGAGGCAAATCATAGTCAGCTGTTGTGGACATTCCGAAGCAGCCCCATTTCTTCACCCCTTGAATTAAAATGAAAACATATCCTTTTAAAATTTTTTATTTTATTTTATTTAATTTTGTTTTGTTTTATTTATTTACTGCAATTTATTCACTTTTTATCCCCACTACAGCCTCTTCCCTCCTCTCCTCCCAATCTCACCATCCCTCTTTTCTGTTTTTAAAAAATAAAACAAAATTCCAGAATTGCCAATACAATATGGAGCTAAAAAAAAATCATCCTTAGTGAGATAATTCAGATGCCCAAACACAAATATTTGCTTATATGTGGATGTTAGCTCTTTAGTCTTCAATAAGCAGGCTAAAATCTTTATAAACACAGAGATTTGTTTTAGTAAATAAAAAATAAGTTTGGGGCTATAAAATGTTTATTACTAGCCCTAAGATTATCACGGTGGTATTTAACCAGGTATCACAAATAATAAGACACAGACACCTACACCTGTTAGATTTAAAATTACCTTATTTACCTTAGGCCAGGCAGATAGTTTACTTACACTGCCTCAATAGCCTCACCATCCATCTCCCAATGCCCATGCAATGCCATCCACATTAATCCTCCTCATCTGATCTACCTTTCATACATAATCCCATGGTACTTGTTTTTAGTCTTCATCTGAGCCTTCCAACACCATTATTGCAGTCCTTTCTCTTTGCCCATGTGGTTTCTTCTCCATGACAACCCACTGTGGTGTCCTCCTTCCTCCTCTCTTTCCATCCATCGGTTTCCTCAAAAGCTGGGTAACCTTAGCCACACCTATCCCTTTCTGCTTTGCCCATGGTATAGGCCATTTAAATCAACCAATCATGTATGTCTTAGGCAGGTTCATAAAACAAGGACAGGTGTTACCACATATTGAAGACCAGCATTAGAACAACCCCCCAACAGAGATTAGGTATAGAGTAAGTGTCTATGGTTAGGGTTGTGGAAGATCTACCTAGGAAGAAAAAAATATAACAAACAGTTATGGATGGATTAGGGGAGAGGGAGAACTGAGATTCAAGGATAATACAGGGAGGGAGAGAGAAGAGGAAGGTAAGTAGGGAATATGGGGATGAACAGCTAAAACTAAGGGACATTTGAAGGTTTATATGGAACCCTAATATGGAAAAACCTTTTAAAATGCATACATCTTTGAAAGAAACCTAAATCGTAATCACCAAATAATGGGAGAGAGAAAACACCAACTAGACATCTCTCATTTCCAATAGACACCTTAATTTCCTGGAATAAATTACACCTCATCTAGTTGTTAGCCAAAAGGACCAAGCTATTTCCAAGACAATAAATAGCTCACCACAAATGGACAACAAGGTGTTGAAGACAACACCTACATAACTCACTAAATATGGTGATTAGTGTTATGCTCACCTCTGCTGATTAGTGTTCATGGTACTGGAAGGGTAAACACCATCTCAGCTGCAAACCCTAGAATCTACACTGAGGACCTGACTGCAAGATAGACTGGTGCAACAGTAGCCCAAATGTTGAGGGAATAACCAACCACTCACGGATTAAAATTAAAGCCCATTTCATGAAATGGAGCCCACCACTACCCGAATAGCCAAGAACCTACGACTAGCTCGGCCATGGACCTCGGGGAGGCAGGGGGGAGGACCAATACTATGTTCTGCTACTGAAAAGTGGCAACCTATCTGGGCATGGTGGTATATGCCTTTAATCCCATCACTTCGGGAGGCAAAGGCAGGAGAATCACTACGAGTTCAAGGCCAGCCTGGTCTACAAAGTGAGTCAAGAACAGCCAAGGTTAAGCAGAGAGGAACTTTGTCTTAAAAAATAAAAACAGGAAAAAAAAAAGAAGAAAAGAAAAAGAAACTCCTAGTGAAATTTTGCTGTGACTATAGATTTGTGTATTGCTTCCTCCTGCAGTAGATGGAAACAAATACAGAGACCCACAATCTAGACAAAGTGTAGAATGAGAAACCATGGAACACTCAGTCCTAAATGGGATTTCTCCATAAAATCCCTCCCCTCCGTGCTTAGGGAGCTCTTGGGAAGAGAAGGCAGAAAGATTGTAAGAACCAGTAGGGATGGAAGACAGCATCAGGAATACTGACCTGCAGTTTTCAGTTTCTGTCGCCTTTATTTGGTTTTGGTGCCAGAATTTTCGAATCTCACGACTTGGAGATCTATGCAGAAGAGTAGGCAGAAAGATGGAGAGATGGAGATGGAGATAAACCAGGGAAACAAGGTTTTCTAGGAAAACAAAGCAAAAGCAAAAACAGGCATGACACACATGAGCTCAAAGAGCCTGTTTGTATCTAAGCCAAATGAAGTCCCATTGCCTCTAGAAATGAGCACAAGCTCACATCCCTAACACAGAAGCTGTCTCCAATTGATAACAGCTTGCACAGGAAACTTAATTTTTCTCCAGTAGAGTCTCACTGGATACGAGATCACACTTCAATGCAGGCCCTATGCCCAGCAGGAAATGGCCAAATGAACTCTATGGTATTTGGAGGATTTTTCTTTGTGAGTTATTGTTTTTATTTATTTGTTTATTTATTACCTCACATATCTTTTGTTTATTTATTATGGTTTCTGATGTTGCTTTTATTTGTTTTCTCTCTGTTTGTAAATGTATATGGTTCAGTGTCTGTGTTTGTTTCTCACTCTTTTTCTTTGGCTCTTTGTTTTTCTTTGTTTTTCTGTTTATTTGTATGTTCTGTCCTTTTGTTTATTTTAATTAATTAATTAATTATTATTAGTTGTCTGTTTATAGTCTCATTAAAGAGAGAAAAGGGGACATGATTTTGGGTAGGTGGGTAATGGGGAGGATCTTGGAAGAGTTGGATGAGGAGAAACCTTACTCCGAATATATTATATGAAAAAAAATTAATAAGAAAACCCAGAAATGTCATAATTCTGTTTTTTGATGTGACCACTTGACTAAATAGTGGTCCATTGATTATTACAACAATTTGCTGTCTTTAGTTAGAAATAATCTAATCAAGAGAATTTACCTAAGATCCTCAGTTTATACACGGGTTTAGTTAATTCTGCATTTCGACACTACACAGCCAAGCGTTTTGATAGCCTACTGGAGGGTAGGTGAGCCACAACACAGTGACTAGCAACCAGCAACAGGCAACAATGGTGAAGTGAGGCTGTCCCAAGAGGACAAGGAAAAAAATGAGGCCATTGTCACCCATCTGCGAAACCATTGGTGTTAACTCAGCCATAACATCTTACATGTTCATGGAGTCATTCATATAAGAGCAGTTATGAAAAGACGCATAAATTCATCAATACCATCACATATCAAAATAAAACAAAGCAATTATAATAAGAGCAAAAAAACAAGTAAAACAATTTCCTTAAAAATTTTTTTTGCTAGTGATAATTATAAAAAGTGTCAAGATTCCTGGTTTTATTCCTTTCAACAAGCTTGAGTGCACTAAGAGCTGTGTTGGGTTTTGTTAGGAAACGATGTTCTTTGTCCAGAGCTGACAACTTAACACCTATTAAAAATATCCATCCTCGTGTGGCTCATAACTATCCTGCCAGCCTATTACTTCTGGGCTTCTCATTTCAAACTAGGTAGCCTTGGTGTCATTGAGCTAGGTCTTCTGAACAAAATACACAACATCTTCTCCAGGTCAGCTGTGCCTCCTTGCATGACTCAATCACTTTTGGGCCTCTGCACTGTTTCCAGTCCCTCATAGAAGCAAGGGTTGGGGTGGTTTACTGGACTCTCACTGAGTATCCAGCCATACCTCCCAGACATACCACTGTAATTCAACCCTAATTGCAGGTAGCCTCAGGGTCTTGGGAAGCTGTTAGAGAGCATAGGCTGTGGGAGTGCTAACTAAAAGGGTCTCTACTCATGGTAGGTGAAGACTTCTCAGTCCTTCCAGGAACCTACCGCCATGCCCCCTAAGTAAGTCCAGTGCATTCATTGTTTCTCGAGGCTGGCTTTTGGTCGAATTGAACTTTGGTTTGTCATTGAGACCTTATGAAGAGGGAATAGACATGGTATAGATCTCTGTGGGGAAGGAATTCTCATAACACTTGGGTAATCAAGCCACAAATGAATGAACATGGCAGTTGATTTATATCTGTAGCCTGCTGCGGAGAGGAGACATGGGAATTAATAGAGTCTTTTCTTCATTACTTGAGGTTGCACTTTGAGATTCCTGAGCCAAGGAAAGCCACGAAGGAAAGCAGAACATAAGGCTAAGGTTCAAGCTAGAGTAGTAAATTCATCAGTAAGAATAAAATAATGAGGGAACAGATGTGTTCTAAAGCAGCCTTCCATACACCCCTCAGTAAACCGGCCTCAGTTACTAACCCACATAAAACACTGTCATAGATCTAATTTTTCAATTTTATTCATCTCTAAAGACATGGCTTCTCTCACGGATGAGGTTTGACTGGCTCTGAGCCAGTTCTATGATGCTCTTCGTGCTCATAAAGTATATTTCTATATTTCATTTCTTGGATAACTCTTCTTCATCTAAAAGTTGTGATGTAATCATTGTCTGTCTCCAAAAACATTCCATTCCCAGCCCACCCCCTGCCAAGAATGGATGGGTTTTTTCCTGTATTACCCTAGCACAGCACTGAAATATTATTGTCTATTTGTCTCTAAGCAGGGGTCCATAATACCCAAATAAAGATACTTTGGAAATTAAAATGAAGGCCAGATAATAACTATAATTTTAGACATTTTGAAAACAAGTATTTGCTGACATATGATTTAGGACCTATAGAAAGTCTATAAATGTTTTAAAAATAATATATTTTCTTACAAAGCAACATGATTGCAGTCATTATGACTGAAAAGTTTACTATTATATAAATCTTAAAAAAATAAAAAGAATAATTACCCTTAGAGTATATTAGTATAAATTATAGAGATTCCTAATAGTACATATATTACTGTGACATTTCCATTTATTTGTGGAGAATATGTTTTTGAAGTACAAACTTTTTATTATTTTAAAAACAAAACTAATTATAATATTCAAATCTGTGGATTTTGTTAAATGCAAAATATTGAAAATTTAAATTGTTTGGTCTTTTTAAATATAGCATTTTATTATTGTTAACTTTATCTTTTAGTTAGTGTAAAAAACTTAGTGCTTTGCAGAAGTCTTAAGGTTCACCCAGATTGAAGAATTTAATAGCACACGCATACTTTATATAGTACTTTATTATACACATACACCACAGTAAGCACTTTTATCATAGAACATGGTTGCAATGCACCAAATGGTAGATGGAAGGGAAGTATTTTTTATTACTATAGTTTGGGATTTAGCTATGTGTTAGTTTCAAAACTATTCACTGTGTATGTCTCATGCAGTAGTACCTAAATATTTTTTCTGAAAGCCATCCTAATTTATTTTAAGAAAACTATTAGCCTTCTGTCAGATATAGGGTTGGTGAAGATCCTTTCCCAGTCTGTAGGCTGTCGTTTTGTTTTGATGACAGTGTCTTGCTTTACAGAAGCTTTTCAGTTTCATGAGGTCCCATTTATTTATTGTTGCTCTTAGAGCCTGTGCTGTTGGTGTTCTGTTCAGGAAGTAGTCTCCTGTGCCAATGAGTTCTAGGATCTTTCCCACTTTTTCTTCTAACGAATTTAATGTATCTGGTGTTATGTTGAGATCTTTGATCCACTTGGACTTTAGTTTTGTGCAGGGTGATAAATATGGATCTATTTTCATTTTTCTGCATATAGACATCCAGTTGATTCAGCACCATTTGTTGAAGATGCTGTCTTTTTTCCATTGTATGGATTTGGCTTCTTTATCAAAAATCAAGTTTCCATAGGTGTGTGGGTTTATTTCTGGGTCTTCTATTCAGTTCCAGTGATCCACTATTCTGTTTCTATGCCAATACCATGCAGTTTTTAAAGCTATTGCTCTGTAGTACACATTGAGATCAGGGATGGAGATACCTCCAGATGATCTGTTGTTGTAGAGGATTGTTTTGGAAATTCTGGGTTTTTGTTTCTCCATATGAAGTTGAAAATTTTTCTTTCAAGGTCTGTAAGAATTGTGTTGGTATTTTGATGGGAATTGCATTGAATCTATAAATTGCTGTTGGCAGAATAGCCATTTTCACTATGTAGATCCTACCAATCCATGAGCATGGGAGAACTTTCCATCTTCTGATCTCTTCTTGAATTTCTTTTTTCAGATCTTTCACTTGCTTGGTTAGAGTCAGCCCAAGGTACTTTATGTTATTAGTGGCTATTGTGAAGGGTGTTGTTTCCTTAATTTCTTTCTTGGGCTTTTCGTCTTTAGTGTACAGGAGGGCTTCTGATTGTTTTGAGTTGATTTTTTTATCCAGCCACTTTGCTGAAGGTGTTTATTAGTTGAAGGAGTTCTCTGGTTGAATTTTTGGGGTATCTCATGTATACTATCATATCATCTGCAAATAGGGATATTTTGACCTGTTCCTTTCCGATTCATATCCCCTTGATCTCCTTTAGTTGTCTTATTGCTCTAGCTAGGACTTCAAGTACTATGTTGAAGAGATATGGAGACAGTAGGCAGCTTTGCCTTGTCCCTGATTTCAGTGGGATTGATTTAAGTTTCTCTCCATTGAGTTTGATGTTGGCTATAGGCTTGCTGTATATTGCCTTTACTATGTTTAGGTATGTGTCTTATATCCCTGATCTCTCCAAGACTTTAAACATAAATGGATGTT
>CM053750.1:31759967-31775256 GCA_028658305.1 Pachyuromys duprasi | reverse complement strand
AATGCTCAACGTCCTTAGCCATCATGGAGATGCAAATCAAAACTACCCTGAGATTTCACCTTACACCTGTCAGAATGGCTAAGATCAAAAACTCAAGTGACAGCACATGCTGGAGAGGATGTGGAGAAAGAGGAATCCTCCTCCATTGCTGGTGGGAATGTAAACTTGTACAACCACTCTGGAAATCAGTTTGACGCTTTCTTAGAGAATTAGGAATAGTGATTCCTCAAGATTCAGCTATACCACTCCTAGTCATATATCCAAAAGATGCTCAAGTACACAACAAGGACATTTGCTCAACTATGTTCATAGCTGCTTTGTTCATAATAGCCAGAACCTGGAAACAAGCCAGATGTCCCTCAGTTGAGGAATGGATACAGAAATTGTGGTACTTTTACACAATGGAATACTACTCAGCAATTAAAAATGAGGAAATTATGAAATTTGCAGGCAAATGGTGGGACCTGCAAATGATCATCCTGAGAGAGGTATCCCAAAAGCAGAAAGACACACAAGGCATATACTCCCTTATATAGACCTATAAGATAGGATAAACATACTGAAATCTATACACCTAAAGAAGATAAACAAGAAAGAGGACCTGGGGTAACAGGATTAATCTTCACTTAGAAAGACAAATGGGATGGACATTGGATGTAGAAGAATACAAGTAGCAGGACAAGAGCTTAAGACTCTACCTAGCAGTGTATCAAAGCAAATATTAAGACATATAAACAACCCTTTGGCAGAGTGCAGGGAATCATATGAAAGAATGGGGAATTAGTATGACCTGGAGAGGACAGGAGCTCTGCAAGAACCAAATATATCAGGGCACATGAGTCTTTTATGAGACTGTTTCTCCAACTAAGGACCATGTATGGATATAACCTAGAACTCCTGCTTGAATGTAGCAAATGGTAGCTCAATATCCAAATGGGTACACTAGTAAGGGGAACAGGGACTATTTTGGAAATGAACTCGATGGCTGGCTCTTCGACCCTCTTGCCCCCTGAGGGAGGAGCAGCCTTGCTAGGCCACAGAAGAGGACATTGCAGCCAGTCCTGAAGAGACCTGATAAGCTGGAGTTAGATGAAGGGGAGGAGGCCCTTCCCTATCCGTGGATTTGGAAAGGGGCAGGGAGGAGATGAGGGAGGGATGGGGAAGGTAAGGAGGGAATGTGGGAGGGGGCTATGGCTGGGATACAAAGTACATAACCTGTGATTAATATTAAATAAAAATGTTAAAAAAGATAACTATTAACAACAATAATCCCCTTAAAATATGAAACCTCAAGAAGAAGCCATATGGGTTGCTTGGACAACAGGTTTAAACAGATAAATAGCAAGAGTATAGTTACCTAATTTCCCAGAGTAAATATGCTTTTATAAGAACAGAACACTAGTGTAATGATCTTGGTACAACTTTGTAAATGATTTCTTGAAGCCATTTTTCAACTATGATTTGAAGAAATTAAGGCGAGGAAAGATGGTCAGAGTCAGAAGGGATGGAGGCCTCCTGGAGAACATGGTCTACTGAATCCGCCAGGCAGGGTTCACATGGGATCACAGAGACTGGGCCTACATGGGTCACATGGCTCACATTGCAAGCACTGGGCCTGCATGGGTCTGCAGCAGGTTGTCTATGTATATGTTAGCTTGGTGTTTTGTGGGACTCCTGACAGTAGGAACAGTGGTAGGTCTCTGACTCCTTTTTAAAATTAAATTTAAATTTATTACAATTTATTCACTTTGTATTCTAGCTGTAGTCCCCTCCCAATTCCACCTCCCCCCTCTTCTCCTCCCATACCCCTCCCCAATCTGCTGATAGGGGAGGTCCTCCTCCCCTTCCATCTGACTCTAGCCTATCAGGTCTTATCGGGATTGGCTGTATTGTCTTCTTCTGTGGCCTGGTAAGGCTGCAACCCCCTTAGGAGGAGGTGATCAGAGAGGCAGCCACTGAATTCATGTCAGAGATAGTCCCTGTTCTCCTTACTAGGTTACCCACTTGGAGACTGAGCTGTCATGGGCTACCTCTGTGAAGGGGTTCTAGGTTATCTCCATGCACAGTCCTTGGTTGGAGTATCAGTCTCAGAAAAAAACGCTGGGCCCAGATATTTTGGTTCTGTTGCTCTCCTTGTGGAGCTCCTGTTCCCTCCAGATCTTTCTATCTCCCCCTTCTTTCATAAGATTTCCTGAACTAAGCCCAAAGTTTGGCTATGTGTCTCAGCATCTGCTTTGGTACCCTGCTGGGCAAAGTCTTTCAGAGGTCCTTTGTGGTAGGCTCCTGTCCTGTTCCCTGTACATTTACACAATGAAATACTACTCAGCAATTAAAAACAAGGAAATCATGAAATTTACAGGTAAATGGTGGGAACTAGAAAAGATCATCCTGAGTGAGGTATCCCAGAAGCAGAAAGATACACATGGTATATACTCACTTATAAGTGGATATTAGACACATAAAAAAATGAGATAAACATACCAAACCTGTACACCTAAAGAAACTAGCAAGAAGGAAGACCCTGGGTAAGATGCTCAGTCCTCATTCAGAAAGGCAAATGGGATAGACGTCGGAAGAGGGAGAAAACAGGTCTCTGACTCTTTTGCCTGCTCTTGATACTATTACCCTCCTATTGAATTGCCTTGCCCAGCTTTGATATCAGGGCTTTGGCTTTGTTTTATTGTATCTTGTTTGTTGTTCTATTTTGTTGTTGTCTTTGGAGGCCTGCTCTTTTTTGGAAGGAAATGGAGGGGGAATGTTTCTGGGGGAAAGAGGAGAAGAGAGAGGGGAAACTATGTTAGGGATGAATTTATGACAGAAGAATATATTTCAATAAAAATAGATGATAAATAAATATTTTAAAACCCAACTTTAAAAAATTGGATAAAGACAGTGATAGAGTTTTATCTTAAGACCAATACGCCAATAAAGATCCTGCTCTCAAGTTGACATAATCTATGCCTGAAGCAAACAATAGCTCAAAATTTATTTTCTAGATTTATAATTCTAACAATTAATTATATGACATGTAAATTAATATAACCGATGTCCACTTTTGATGGTTTTTTTTTTCTGGAAAATGAAGTACTTTGCAATGCATTATTTTATTTAATCCACACATTACCAGTTTTACAGAGATGGGATTCTGTCCATCAGATCAGACCCCTGGAAAGCTGACAGAGACAGAGACCAATGTCATTATATCCAGGCGTGCTGCTTTTGTTTCAAAGCAGCTTCTCTGTCTCTCTCTCTTCCTCCCCCTCTCCCTCTCTCTGTACATTCTGATGTGTATGCTCACATGTGCTGTGTCTCAAGGTGAGAGATCAATTAGGCGTCACCCTCTGCAGATCTCCGTCTTTTATTTATAAGATGAGATCATGTGGTGGACCTGGAGCTCACTGACTAGACGAGACTGTCTGAACAATGGACTTCGGGAAACCTCCTGCCTCTGTTTCCCCAGCGTTGAGTTCCACCTGGCTTGTTGTGTGGGTGTTGGGGATCAAACTCAGGTCCCCATGCTTACAGAAAAATCTCAAGCCCCAGGGATGGCAGAGTTTTACGTTTATTCTTCCCATGTGCTTGCTGAAATTTCAGAATTTTAGCTTACCAGATGAATTTCCTGTAGATAGATGAGAGCAGAAGAGATGAACTTGGTTAGAAGCCTAAGGACAGAAACTTCACGTGCACAATAGTTGAGCCAACGCGTGGCGAGAGAGCTGAATGTCCTTTTCTAAACAAAGGGCTAGGGCTGGGGCTTCCGAGGGGAGGTAGGTGGTACAGGCCACACATGGTGAGGCCAGGATATATGCTGGACATCAGGGCAGTTTTGCTCTGTGGTCTTCCAGGTAACAAGACAGTTGACACTGCCAGACACCCCCACCCAACCCGCTGGTATTTTTCCAAAAGGGAAAGTGGTGTGTCCGCCGCACAGGCTTCATCCTCATCTGAGGCTCGCTGTTTCAAGTAGGTGACTGAAAGGACAGCTTTGCGTTTTCTGTGAATAATGGACCAGAAATGTGCCGGTAAGTGTATTTGGGGTAGTACGTTTGGTTCTCACACAGCACCAACACATGGGAAAGGAGGAAGTAAAACTGGGCAGAGATACAGCTGAGTTTTGTGCAATGTCTGAGAAATCCAGCGAGGCCAAGGGGAATTCCGAGACAGACAGCCATTCAGAGTGTCCTCAAGCTCTGGGAAGAAGCTTTTTTCTCCTTACTTGGGCAGTCCATGGATGTGAGGCATGCGCACTGGCCAGGACAGCGCTCTCCAGCCCAGACTAACACCAGCGACAGGATGACAGCTGAAGGCTGTTTGATGACAGCCCCTCCAGCAGCTGGAGAAACAAAGCCCTTATCCGTACAGGGCCTCGGGGCTATATATCACAGTACCGATGACAATCCTTGTCTACAGTTTCATTAGCTTTTTGAAAGACTTACCATTTTTTAATTAATAGAAAAGCAAGTTTTAACTAAGATTCCGACTCAAGTCATGTCTTGGTCACTTGTTTAGATATGTAATTTGTTTAAAATGTTTCAACTGTGCTAAAACCTCACTTTTTAAATACGTAAAGTAATATAGACTATATTTGATAGCACCTGAAGTGTTTTCAGATTACAAGAGGTCACATCAAATCACAGACAAATGGCTAAATGTTCCATAGGTCATTTTCCATTAAGGCAGGGAAAGCTGTCAGAGGCTTTGCTGCAGTGTTCTGCCACTACCAACTTAGTGCTGCCTCTTCACTTCATCATCTCGAAGTTCCACAGATCCAGGGTCTCTGAGACCCTGCGGGCTTTTTGCTCAGAAAAATCAACAGGATGAAATCAGTGTGCGGCAGACCTGGAGCCTCCTTTGACACATGAGGATTGTTCTTTTCAAGTTCCCTTAGGCTGCTGACAGGATTCGGTTGCTCATCGTTGTGGGGCAGGAGCCTTTGTGTATTCTAGATTCCTCCTACTTCACCCTCGCAAGGACTCAGACTACTCAGTGTTTCTGAAACACAATGCTTGAGATGATAAGCTTAAGAGAAGAAGTGGTTCTTTGGTCTCGGTTTTGGTTTGAGATGGGACAGCATGGCAGAGAGTGTAAGATGGACTCCAGTCAACACATGGCATTCAGAACACATAAGCAAGGAAGGAGAAACACGTACCCTTCAAGGGAAATCTCAACAAACCTAACTAATCTTTTTGTCCCACCTGGCCTACATCATAGGATGTATTCAGTTGCAGCAGGGCCCCAAGGCCAGGGTATAGACATTTATTTAACAACATGTGTTCAGAAAGAGCAATTATCAAAGCATGACAACTCCTATTGTCCAAACCGATGTGAAAGGCATATGGAGAACCGGATCATTAAAGGGTCTTCCCTGAAGCTACCTTCTAGAGCCCGGAAGCAGGATGGGGAAACTTAGAGCTGCATGTGAAGCAGATGGTCAAGTCATCACTCATACAACTTATTTCTGAAAGGACAGAGATGTGCAGAGACAAAAATATTTCAAGCTAATATATCTTCTAATGAGGAAGAAACTATCTGTCAGTTTAATAAAGATGTTCCAGGAAATTAGCATTTCATTTTAATATATGCTGCACCTAAAGTCTAGAGCACAATTCCAAGTAACCAAGTATGTGCCAAAGCATAATAATTTCCAATATATTTAAAATAATGCATATCCCCTAATGAATTAAGAACAAGAATATAGTTGAAATTTCTAACATTAAATTGTTACAAGTAATGTTGAATTTAACATCAAAATAATAAAGAATTCTTCGTTTTTTAAAAAATGAAGCTGACACAAACATATCTGCTATCAAAAGTACAAATCAATATTTGCATATACCTTACAGCCCTTTCCTATGGCCATGAATATTGCTATTTTCTTTTTTTTGTGGAGTATGTATATATGTAGTCTGTATACATGTTTGTATACATGTTCACATGTGTAGCTGCGAGTGTGAGCATGTGAGTGAGTGTGTGTTCATGTACGGGCACTTGGATGTGTGTGCACAAGCATGTGGAGGCTGTGGGTTGATATTAGACATTTTTGCAATCATTACTGAGGCTCCAGGATTATATCTACAAAGTAAGCATTCTCTGGGTTGCTGGGACACCTGACAGAATGAGCCCCTGTAAGGTGACATCAGTCCTTGCGTTGTGCTCTAGTCACCCGCACTAATGTCTGAGTCCCTGGAATCAAGCTCCTTAAAGCAGTTTTTAAAATGCCAGTTCTTGCCAGGGAACCTCCACTCCAGCAGAGATATTTTGATGTGAGGAAGGATAAGACTGGCAATCCCTTCCTCCCAAGTGTTTCTCTAGATGTTAGGTAACATTTTCTCTCCCCACCCGCAGGGACAGCTCCTGTAGCAAATGGCATTGTCTTCAGGCAAGAAGAGTTCTTATTTCAGCCTTCTCTGGATCAGCTTATACCAGAATGGTTTATAATTTCATGAAGGAATAAATGATGTATTGAATATAGGCCAAGTGGTACTTGACAATGATGTATTCACAAAGCAAGGATACTGATGTATGCTTCAACTTGGCCTCCTATGTAAGTGCTTCATGAAAATATAATTAATTATATGTAAAATATTTTCATCCTCAATTAATAATGTATTATAAACATTTTAAATTAATGTACACAATAGCATACAGTAAACATAAGTGGGTCTGAAAATGAGGATAAGGACGTTCAGGTAGAACTTGATGACTATGGCGATATTGAACTCCTAAATATTGCCAAGTTTTCTTAATCATAGAAAAAAATACACCCCAATTTGGCCTAATGACATTATCTCTGATTCTCCTGAAAGTAATTGCCTTGCAAGACACTGTACATTCTCTTCTAGGAATCCAGTGTCACAACCTCTCTTCTTCTGTGTCTTTAATTAGATTTTGGTCCCCACTGTGCTTCAAGGTTTTTAAATAGACTGAAGTCCCAGCAGACTTTAGTGTATATAGAATAAATATGTATTATATACACATTAAAACTTGGAGTCGGTCTAGCAACAGATTTTAAGGATGTAGCAAATAGAAAAAAAATATAAAGTTTTTTAAAATTAAATTTCCTTGTGTCACTTTTTTATTTTTATTGATTACAGTTTATTTATTTTGTATCCCACCTGTAGCTACTTCAGTCCTCCCCTCCTAATCCTTCCTCTTCTCCTCCCATGCCCTCCCCCCAGGCCACTGATAGGGCAGGTCCTCCTCCCTTTCCATCTGATCCTAGTCTATCAGGTCCTATCTGGGGTAGCTGCATTGTCTTTCTCTGTGGCCTGGTAAAACTGCACCTCCCTGAGGGAGAGGTGAAAAGTAAAGTTTAATACTGAAATTTTTATATGGTCTCATTAATATCTGGGTCCTTTAAAGGATTGTGATAATTCTTTGATTTGTTGACTGAAATAGGGTTCAAGGGAGATCCATACTCAATTCATTTGAATGGCAGAATTACCTTGATCCTACAAAAGAAAGTGTTTGAAGAATGTGAGAGGTGGTAAAATTAGACTGGATTTATTACCATATAAGGCCTGGTTATCCAATCAGGACAATCTAGAGAACACAGCTTTAACACCAACTGTGAAAGCCAAATTTATGATATTTATTTTTTAAAACATTAGGAACATTCTAGCATCATCAGGTGATTTGTGTTTATTCTCTGTAAACCTAAAATTACAGCAGCAGCCACTAATATGAAAAGGAAAAGTAAGATCAAGTGGTATCAGGAGCCAAGTGTTGACATTTGCTCATTAAAAACAAGATGTATATAGTTACTGTAATGAACAGCAGAGTCGAATGAGTATCAGAATAATCTAATTCCCAGAGACCTATAACCTCAGCAATTAATTGTGATGCTCTAGAAAAGAAAGTCTATTAAAGTATTATCTCTGTCCCCAAGTGGAAATCCTCCAGATCTAGTAATTAAATCTAATTTGTATCTGCAAAACAGAGAGGCATAGCACCTCAGCCAGTGTCCTGAAAGAGATTACAGTTACAGACTCTATTCAATGAGGGGAAGTTTGGCTGATTCCTTTGAGGAAGAACCACACTAAGTGAGTAAACTTCATATAGTTGGTTTTTTTCTAGTCTCCTTCAGTGAGACTCACAGCTATAGCACCTGAAGGTTGTGCTTATGGGAAGGGGAAAGAGTCACTCTGTGGGATGCTGCTGCATGCAAGACTCATTTCTGGACACCCCCTATGTCATAATACTCTAGAAAATAAGTAGGATTTTATGGTGACCGCATGAGCAATAGAGCTTCCATTCAGTCCTGTCTCACAATGGCTCAGCATGTCTTTAAACCATTACAATTTCTCTAATTCTAGAGTTCACAATTGAAAAAAAAATCAGAAATTAACAACCTTTTCACATTGGTTTTCTGGAGCAAAGGATGTTATGCAAGGAGAGGCCAAATGAGAGCCACAATAACTGCTTCTTTTGGATAAAAGAAGAAACAAAAGAAATCCTGGAGGGCATGAGGCCTGAAGACAGTGACTTTACACCTAGGTCAGCTTAACTTTGGTCTCTGCACAAAAGCTGGATAACAATGGATTCTTGTAAACAATGGAGCTCTGACTCTTACTGAGGCCGCTATTCCAGGTGTGATTTCATTGCTTAAGCAAATTAAGATATGCTCTTGTATTTCATATGTGCCTACTTACTTGTAAATTATTCTTCTCTTTTTATATATGTTAATAAAGGCATAGAAAACAGGTTTCTTTTTGATTGAAGAAGCCAGTAACGCACTTTCACTGTCCTGTGCATAAGACATAGGTTCTTCAGTCTCATACGACAGGCACAGTGATAGCAGATAGCATGTTGCTCTGTCACATTGATAGAAAATATGAGCAGAACATAGTGTTATCATTTTTCCTCCCTCCCTCCATTGATGTTTCACTGAAGTTAGAAATTACATCCTATAGGATCCCAGAAACCTGCAGTCTCAGTTGACATTCTAGGTTCCTGATAATGAGCAGCATGCCTATGGTGGAGAAGGATATTTTGTATCTGTCTCTCCCAGCGGAGAGACCAATGAGACCAATGGCTAACAAGCTTACAGTTTCAAAGAAGCATATCGTTTTTTGAACACACTACCCAGATCCATATTCTGAATTATTTAAAATACTGCTCTGTGTGGGTGTGTGGGTGTTTGTGTGTGAGTGTGTTTGAGAAGTGTTTCATGTGGCCTAGGCTGGGTTGAATATACAAATAGGAAAAACTTAGGAAATGGCTTTCTTAGTTATAAATGGAAGCTATAGCCATATGAACACTTGCAAAAATCAGGAATATAATAATTATAAATATTGTTTCTTTGTTTTATTTAAATGTGCTCATGTATATTAAATGAGTGTTAATTTATTTTCTCATTGTTGTGACAAAATACCCAACAGTTACTTTTTAATATTTTTGTATAATTTTAATATGTTTCCAGTAACAGTAATTATACAAATTAATGAAAATATACAAATAACCATATTATGTAAAAATTACTAAAATATATATAGCTATCTACACAAATCAGCATATTATACTACCAGGAATATTGAACATATTACATCATTACAACATATACATACAAATTGCAAGTGATTGGAAAACTTTTTATAATATCCTACTAAATCACACACACACATAAGGACCCAAGAGGAGTTATTTTAAGGGAAGAAGAATCTGTTTTGTCTCAGTTTGAGGATGTACATTCATCATGGTGAAAAGGGCCCTGTGTCACTATTTTGCAGCTGAGACCCCTCATATCTATACACACCATAAATCAGAAGTCAGGCTGGAAGTATCATGAGACTACAGCCATAAAAGGCTGTACCCGGTGACCCACTTTCTCTACAACCTCTATAAACTGAGCCATCAGGCAGGTAGCATGGATTTAAACTCCTGTGTCTCTAGTGGGTATTTCATACTTAGGCCAGAGAATCTCGTTGATGGCCTGCACAAGTACATGGCAACTCATAGCAAAAAGTAAATTCACCCCAAATTCGAAAGTCTCCATAATCTTAACAGTTCTGATATTTCTAAAATTCTACACCCTCTTCTAAAACTCAATTCAAATGCTTAGCTGTGAAAACCTATGAAAAAAACCTAATTACATATTCACAATAAGTAGTGGATCTGATTAAACATTCCAGTTTCAAAAAGATGGGCTAGATGGACATTGCAAGGAGACAAGGGACCAAAGCAAGATGGAAACTCAACAGGACAAGCACCACATCTTACAGCTCTAAGTTGTCGTAGATAGGAGTGAGCCTACTTCTAGTTACTCATTGTTGATTGCTGCTGCTATTTGATTAAATGTTTAAACTATCCTTTATATGCGTCTACGGAAAGACATGTTTTGCCACATGTGTTTTGTCCTTGTGATTCTATACAGCTTGAACCCATGACTACTTTACACAAGAGACCTTTCTTAGCCCTCAGAGTATAAATTGTCTGTTGTTCTGAATAAAGTCGGTTATTGCCTGAGACTTTAGTTTGCCTAATCCATCTGCTCCACTCTCTCAGGACCCAGTGCTTTTAGAGTGGTAAAAACATGTTCTAATAGATAAAAAAAATGTAATACGATATATGTGCAATGGATGCAATTCAGTTTCTAATAAGAAGGATATGCTACCATTTAATAAAAGAATACCTTTAGGGTGCCATGTTAGGCAAAAATAACCAGACACAGAAAGGCAAATGGAGTGATCTCACATGTACATGGAGTTTAAAATAACCATACTCTCAAAGCTGAGAGTAGAACTTGTCCAGGGGCCAGGGTGCGTGAGGTGTAGTGAGGGAAATGAAGATGTGATGCTTGAAATTCAGTTTCAGTTGAACAGTAGACAGGATCTCCAGAGCTCTGCTAGGTGGTAAAGTGAGCTGCTAACACCTTTATATTATAAACTTCAAATACCACGAGGCTTGATATGAAGTATTCCTATCAGAAATCACAAACAAAAGCGAGAAACATGGTGACAACAAACAAGTAGAAGCAACTCTGAGAGGGAAAAATAAGCTTGTGGCTTTGATGGTGGCAACAGCTTCATGATAGCACAGCCCCTATATTGTTGGCATCTGTTCACTGAATGCATCCAGGTTCTGAATGACAATCTCATCTTTTTAAAAATTTATTTATTTTTATATTAATCACAGGTTAGGTACTTTGCATCCCAGGCGTAGCCCCTTCCCTCATTCCCTCCCACCCTTCCCATCCCTCCCTCATCTCCTCCCCACCCCCTCCAAGTCCACCAACAGGGGAGGACCTCCTCCCTTTCCATCCAACCCCAGCTCATCCTGTCTCCTCAGGGCTGGCTGCAATGTCCTCCCCTGGGATCTAGCCAGGCTGATACTCCCTGGCATGTATGGGGGAGGGTCAAAGAGTCAGCCATCAAGTTCATGACTGAAACAGTCCCTGTTTCCCTTACTAGGGTCTTCAGTTCGACACTGAGCTATGACAATCTCATCTTAATGAACAAAACTTTAATATAAATACAATTATTTGGTCTTTGCAATATGAGCTAATGTTTTCTTTTCTTTATAAAACCTTTCTCTCAAAACTTCACTTGTGGGAAATTTAACAAATTCTTACCAAAGATAAGTCCTGATAAACTATTGATTGCATCCATTATTAAACAGGTATTCCAAGAAACTGTTTCTCTGATTATTTAGACCATCAAGGATAAAAATAGGGCTTAGAGTCATACCTGGCATAGTTCAGAAATCAATCATTTGGTCAATTATAAAAAGCAATCAAAGTTCACTTCTTGCTTTTATTAGAATTTCATTAAACTCCCTGAGCTTTTCACATTTAGAAATGATCTTATAAAGTCTTGTAGAAATAGCTTCTAAATAGCCTTTTAAAAAAGATTTTTTTGTGTTGGTACTTTGGCTGTGGTTGCCTCTTTTAAAGGTGAGCACAAGGCACTTTTATGTGTTTCTTTGAGAATAATTACAATGAGCAGGATATAGTATTAACTGTGGCTGTATGCTGTAGAGAAAAATCTCTAAAATATATTCATCTTCATTAACTGAAGCTTTTGTCTAAGAAATCTTCTCACCTGCTCCTGACACACACTATTGCATTAATAGAGTGCTTCCATATTCACATATAATGCCTTAACAGCCAAGATTTTCTTTTCTTTTTTGTTTTCTTTTCTGTTCTCTTCTCTTTTCTGGATTTTTTTTGTTTTTTTTTGTCTGTTTGTTTTGTTTGGTTGGTTGTTTTTTGTTTGTTTGTTTTTTCTAGGTAGGGTTTCTCTGTGTAGCCCTGGCTGTCGTGAACTAACTTTGTGGATCATGCTGGTCTCAAACTCACAGATATCAATTCTGCCTCTGCCTCTCAGAGTGCTAGGATTACAGGTGTGCACAACCATACCTAACTGATTTTCTTGTTTTCTAAGGTCAAGTAATATTCTACTATATGTATACACTTTGTTCATTTTTCTATTCACTTGTTAGTCATTGGTAGGACCATTTCTCATTCTTGTGAATAATCTAGCAGAAAACATGGAAGTGTAAAATCTCTCCAAGATCCTGATGTCAACTCCTTTGGCTTTGGAATAATTAAGGACTGGTGTAGACGTTCTAGATCATGCTAGAGGGCATACCATGTATTAACTGCTTTCAGTACAAAACCAAATGAGTGTACAAAATAAAAAACAAAGAAACATGAATACCTTTTGAGATGTGACAGGTGTGACTATTATTATGATTACAATGGCAGCTTCACAGATATTTTCAGGCCCAAACTCATTGCATTATACATATTGAAGAGGTTGTTGGGTTTTTTTTTCAATTAATCTCAATATATAAGCAAGATAAAGTGTTGGACTAAATACATACTGAAAATTTCCTTTGATCCCCTGTTGGGTGGAGCCTTTCAGAGGACCCACTATAATAGGTTCCCATCCTGTTCCCTCTCTTCCACTGCTTCTGGTGTCTATCCTGTTTGCCATACTGAATGAGATTTAAGCATCCTCCCCAGGAACCTTCTTGTTGTTTAGCTTCTTTAGGTCTATAGATTTTAGTATGTTTATCCTATATTATATGGCTAACATCAGCTTATAAGTAAGTGTATACCATGCATGTTTTTCTGTTTCTGGGACACCTCCCTCAGAATGAGAAGCAGATGCTGAGACTCACAGCCAAAGTTTAGGCAGAACAGAGGGAGTCTTATGGAAGAAGGGGGATTAGGACACAGAGGAGACAGGAACTCCAGAAGGAGACCAACAATGCTAAAAACCTGAGCCCAGGAGGTCATGCAGAGACAGATGCACCAACCAAGGACAATGCTTAGAGAGGCTCTAGACCCCCTGCTCAGATGTAGCTGGTTGCCAGCTCAGTCTCCATATAAGTTCCCAAGTAAAAGGAGCAGGGGTTGCCTCTGTCATGCACCCGATTGCCTGCTCTTTGATCCCTTGCCCCTGGCCGTGAGGCCTTGCCTGGGGCTTCAATAGGGAAATATAATAAATAAATTGTAAAAAAAAAAAAAAGAAAAGAAAAGAAAGAAATATTGCAAACCACAGAAAATTTACAATGCGCAAAACATTCTGCTAAACCCGTAAGAGAGTATCTCATTTAATCACCACATAGCACATATATATACAATTTATTTACTTTATATACTGACTGTAGCCCCTTCCCTCATCCCCTCCCAGTCCCAACTCCCTCTTCCCCCCACCCTTTCACCTCCCCTAATCCACTAAAAGAGGGAGTCCTCCTCCCCTATTTCCTGACCCCAGTCTATCAAGTCTAGTCAGGACTACCTGCATCCTCATCCTCTGTGGCCTGGTAAAACTGTACTCCCCAGGAGAAGGTGATCAAAGAGCCAGCCACTGAGTTCATGTCTGAGACTGGCCCTGCTCCCCTTACTAGGAAATCCACATGGAGACTAAGCTGCCCATGGGCTACAGGGGGTCTGTGTCCTCTCCCTGCACGGTCCTTAATTGATGTATCAGTCTCTGCAGGTCACCCCTGGACCCAAATTTTTGGCTCTGTTTGTTTCCTTGTGGAGCTCCTGTCCCCTCCAGGGATTTCTTTGCCCCACTTCTTCCATAAGACTCCCTGAGCTCTGCCTAAAGTTTGCCTGTGACTCTCAGCATCTGCTTCAATCCCCTGCTGGGTGGAGTCTTTCAGAGGACATCTGTGATACGCTTCTGTCCATCACTTCTGGTGTCAATTCTGTTTCCATTCTGAATGAGAAGTAAGCATTCTCCCTAGGGTCCTCCTTGTTGTTTAGCATTTTTAGGTGTAGATTTTAATGTATTTATCTTGTATTATATGGCTATTATCCACTTATAAGTGAGTATATATCATGAGTGTCTTTCTAGTTCTGGTTTACCTCACTCAGGGTGATCTTTTCTATTTCCATTCATTTGTGTGCAAATTTCATGATTTCCTTGTTTTATAATAGCTCAGTAGTATTCCATTGTGTAAATGTACCACAATTTCTGTATCCATTCTTCAGTCGAGAGACATTTTGGTTGTTTCCAGATTCTGGCTATTATGAATAAAGCTGCTATGAACATAGTTCAGCAAATGTTCTTGTTGAGTGGTGGAACATCTTTCTCCCAGTATATGCCCAGGAATGGTATAGCTGGGTTTTGAGGTAACGCTATTCCCAGTTTTCTGATAAAGCACCAGACTGATTTGCAAATGTGGTTGTACAAGTTTGTACTCCCACCAGCAATGAATGAATGTTTCCCCTTTTCCACATCCTCACCAGCACATGCTGTCACTTGAAGTTTTTATCTTAGCCATTTTAATGGTTGTAAGATAGAATCTCAGAGTTGTTTCTATTTGCATTTCACTGATGAATAAGGAGACTGCGTGCCGGAGCCTGCCAGCAGAGCAGAATGGGGTTCTGAGTCAGGAGTGAGGATTGAAATTAATAATGCACACTACACATAATTATGTTCCGAGAAGCTTCTGGCCGTTTGCTCATGGCCCTAATGAGCCCTAGAGCGTCAATACGCTCTGCATCCGAAAAGCCACGAGAGCAGACAGCCTTCTTTATTTATACAAACAGTTTACACGAGGGGTAAATTTTCACAAGGAAGTGAGGCAGAGTTGAGACTTCAAGCAAGCTCTCCCACCTGCTGTCACTAAACAAAAGGCGAATGGACTTGCAAATCCTTCCCTGTCTCCAAGGGAAGGCCTGGAAAAAACCTGTCTTCCTGTGCTGAGACTAGCATTTCAAACAGCTGCCAAAGCAGCTTCGACCCGGCTCACCACAATTCCCCCTTTTATATTTATTAAAAAAGATATTTATAAGACCATAACTTATGAGTTATGGAGCAGAAGATTGTGC
>CM053750.1:31691388-31759467 GCA_028658305.1 Pachyuromys duprasi | reverse complement strand
TATTTACACAGTGGAATATTATGCAGCTGTTTAAAAAATGACATCAGGAAATTTGCAGGCAAAAAGATACAAGCAGGAAAAAAAAATCATCCTGGTGAGGTAACCCACACCAAGAAAGCAAATCCAGTATGTACTCAGTTGTAAGTGGATCTTAGCTGTTAAGAAAATGATAATCAAATTACAATGCACAGATCCGTAAAGTTTAGGTAAAGAGAAGGGATCTAGAGGGGAAGTATGGATCTCCCTGGGAAGAGGAAATAGAACAGATTTTGCAGATGGACTGGGAGTAGGTGAAGACAGGAGCAGGAGGGCTAAAGTGGGGTGGGAGGACTGAGTGAGAGCATGTGGGAAGAGAAAGCTGGGTGGGGGCATTTGTAGCGCAGTGTGGAAAACTAGTGAGAAACGAAACCTATACGGAATCTATGGACGTGACCCTGGGGAAGACCCCTAGTAGTAGAGGCTACAGAGTCAGCACTGGCCATCTTTTTGTAGCCAGACAAGGTCCTACATGGGACTGGGATGCATTCAGTCGTGCTGTTGGCCTACGGGATTCTATGGTGATCCCTAAGCAATTCAGGTTGATGCTAGGACAGAAGGTCACTCTCTGAAGACTGATAGTGGGCCTGCATTGCCGAGGACAACCACGCAACTCACTGCCTTAGAGCAGAGGTCCCTCTGGCACAAAAAGGTATTGTGCAGGCTACTGAGAGAAACCCGCCAAGCCACTCACAGAACCCTTGACTTACAATGTTTCCAGCTTGCAAGTTGTGCTGGGCCACTGGTGGCACAGAGCTTATGCGAGTGGCCAAAATCACTGCTATACTCATAGGTTGGTGTCCAGTCGATGGAAGTAGAGGCAGAGACCCTCAGCCAGACATTACGAAGACAGAGAGTCTAAATTGGAGGTCTCTATCGGGTTTCTCCCAGGGGAGATTGGGCAATCCTTTAGAAGGGGTAGGAAAAATTGTAATTCAGAGGGGATGAAGGACATCAGGAGAACATGGCTTGCTGAATCAACTAAGCAGGGTTCACATAGACCCACAGAGACTGAAGCACAAAACGTGAGGCCTGTATGAGTCTGCACTAGGTCCTCTGTGTCTATGTTATTGCTCTTAGCTTAACTGTCAGTCTGTTTTAAGTGAGTGGGTGCAAATGTACCTCTCACTCTTTCATCTGCTTTTGGGATGGTTTTCCTCCTGTTGAGTTGCCTCATCCTGCCTTGACATGAAGACCTTTGTCTTTTCGTATTTTCTGGTTTTGTCCTGTTTTGCTTTTAGCGTCTTGGAGGCCTGCTCTTTTCTGAAGGGAAACGGAGGGTGGGTGCATCCGGGAAAGAAGGAAGGTAGGAAGTAGCAGGGAACAGTGAAGGTAGGGAGGACTGATGGGCATGTAGTGTACGAGAGAAGGCTCTACTTTCAATTTAGAAATGAATTAACCTAAAAATAAAATAGACTTTATAGTCTGGATAGCCTTTTAAAATATTCTGACTTTGTTCTTAATTTTACGAAATGGTTACACTATAGCCTAATGAGGCTGGAATTTTGAGAACTGCCTCGACTTGAGGAGTTCTGCTTTAATATGCTATAATAGAAGGTGAATGTGTTTTAAGCGGTCACGAGGTGAGGTTCCGGCTTAAGAAGTAAAGCGCATTTGAGGATGCTAAACACTGTTGTAGTCTGAGGGCTACTAACATGGCCAGTGTCAGCATGAAGCAGACGCTCTGTCAGCATGAAGCAGACGCTGTAGCGTGAAGAATCTGTGGGCAGTGCTGCCCTCAGGTGAAGGCGCTCTGCTTGTTCCCGGTGTTCATGTAATGCTGTCTTGCATGCTCTGATTCTTTGCTTCATTCATTCTAGGTTCATATTGCAGGTTAAAATGCCCAGTTTCCCAAGCCCAGATCTTTCCTTAACTTCTTCTCTGAAAATTCTCTGTCGACAGTATGTGCCCATGTGTGTCACATGTGTTTCTCAAAGATCCAGTATTCAGTGGAGTAGCAAAAGCTCCTTGGGAATCATTTATCGAATATACTGAAGGCATTTTAGCCATAGTGGAGATGCAGGGCCAAGATATATTCCTAAACAGCAGCTACTTACAAAACCACACATACAGAATACCTTATCTCTGGGTGTCAATGTTGTCTCATTGACCATACCCAATGACAATTTACAACGTGCAACCACACAGATTCAGAGTGATTCTTATTTAGCTCCCATCTCCAAGGACAAAGAAGGAACACCTGCTTTCAGAACAGCTTCCGTGTTCATCATAAGTTATCTGAGACCATCACAGAAGTATCAACACTCACAAGAGCGTCTCCACATACTCCACACGTGACTCTCGCCATGGTGTCTTGATATCTTAGTTTCTTTGCAGAACAAATTTTAAAACAGTAATTTCACATGCTCTCAGCAGAGAAGCACAGAATTATGTTTCTAATAAGAAGCTGCACAAGGCAGCAGCAGAGTCCTCTCATGCCAGAAATAAAGAGATGCACAGCAATGCATCATAGTAAATCTAAAACATGCTAAAAGCCTTTTTTTGTGATATACAAAGGTGTGTGCTGCTTGTGGGAGATAAAGAAGCAAATGAAAGAGGCTTGGGGCCAGCTTGCCCATCTCCTTATGGCCAGAACTGAGTTGTAAATAGTTCTGGTGAGTTAGCATTTGACAAGCACTTAGTTGTTGTCCAAATTAAAGTGAGTTTCTGGAGCATGTCATGTCTGCAAGCCTGACATTTGTAAAAATGGCTGTCTGAGAAAAATGTCTCAGCATTTTCTCAGTGGTGGCTAAATGTGAAATATGAGTCTCCTTCCTCTCTGCTGAATGAAGGTTCATGCTGAGCTGATGGTGATTACTTTAATTTTGAGTCTGATGAAGAAGTTAAGATATTCTTAGTATATTTAAGTTACTATATTCTTAATATATTTAATTTCCTTGTGACCCTATTAAGCAAAGAAACAAGTTACCCATTTAAAGAAATGCACAGTTCTGATATTATACTCTCAACTCATTAAGTTCTGGAACAGTTGTCATGTTGGTGAGTAAGTAAGTAGACATTATCACCTAGGAAAGTACAGTCCTAAATATCCAGTATCTTAAATTATGTGGAAAATGTAGACAACATAATTTTTATAAACTGTCATGGGCAACCTTGGGGCTCGACCAAGTTCAATCCATGTTCAAACAAAAAGCTCTCTCACAGGACACACCACATAGCCTGCACCCGAAGCTGCAAACTCTCCTCTGTGTTGTCTGCACTGTCTACTCTTCTTTAGACGGACAGTGCCCCTGGGAAGCCCAGCTCCCCTCTGCAGGGTGGGGGTCATACGTGTGATGTTTATCAGGCTGGAATCTTGTCACATTAAAGCACAACTGGAACCTGATGGGACTGAATAAAAACACCGAGACCACTGGGTAGAGCATACATTTGGCTCATGAGCCTGTCTTGCTGGAAGATTGATGAGATGCGGATAGCTCTGATTTCAGTGTATGCTTATTTTGTAAGCGCTTTCAGTGTTGGTGTGCAGAGTGTTGGGAAAGTGCCCTTTTTGCTAGCACTGGGGATTAAGTAAGTGGTGATGCATGTAGCAGGGCTGCTCGTCCTCTTCCTCAAGCTGCCTGCTGTGCATGGGAGAGACCATTTCAAATCTGTCAGAATGAATGTGCAGCTATTCTCAAGTCAGCAGATAGACTGCTATGAGGCTTTTATGAACAATCGCCAAGTCCGGTTACTTTAAGAGCTCATGTATTACGGGCGGGGCTTGTCGACTTGTCTATGCAGCTTATCAGTTAGAGAGCAGGACAGCTCTTTATTCATTTCACACGCCACTTGCTCCCCATGTCACCTTGCTTGTACAATGATCTCGCTCATTAATATTTAAACAAGTCTCAATCGATGAAATCACACACTGAAATTTGGATAGTCTTAAGAATTTCATTTGCTTTTTGTGCTGGATTGACTCACACACTTTAGAAACAATAAAAGCTAACTTTATTAGCTGATTTCATGTGGCAGGCCTTTGCATTCAAACCAACTGCTTTCTCAAAACAGCGTGAGGTTGTATTCATATTTATACACAACTGAGTAAACTGAGGCACAGAACATTCAGTGAATCACCCGACATACTTGCAGCTATTAAGCAGCTGAACCAAAACTTGAACCAAAAGAATGTTAACCTAGGGCTGTTCTGTTATTTTTGGTTTTGACAGTAATTTTAATTTAATTTTTTAAATTTGTTATGTGTTACAATTTATTCCTAATTGTCTGAGAAAGCGCCAGATTGATTTCCAAAGTGGTTGTACAAGTTTGCATTCCCACCAGCAGTGGAGGAGGGTTCCCCTTTCTTCACAACCTCTCCAGCATGTGTTGTCACTTGAGTTTTTTGATCTTAGCCATTCTGATGGGTTTCAGGTGAAATCTCAGGGTCATTGTGATTTTCATCTTTCTGATGGCTAAGGACTTTGAGCATTTCTTTAAGTGTTTCTCTGCCAGTCTATATTCCTCTACTGAGAATTCCCTGTTTAGCTCTGTACCCCATTTTTTAATTGGATTGCTTGATTTGTTGTTTTTTAACTTCTTTAGTTCTTTATATATCCTGGATATTAGCCCTCTGTCAGATATAGGGTTGGTAAAGATCCTTTCCCAGTCTGTAGGCTGTCGATTTGTTCTGACAACATTATCTTTTGCTTTACAAAAGCCTTTCAGTTTTATGAGGTCCCATTTATTGATTGTTGGTCTTAGAGCCTGCGCTGTTGGTGTTCTGTTCAGGAAGCTGTCTCCTGTGCCAATGAGTTTGAGGCTCTTCCCCAATTTTCTTCTAACTGATTTAGAGTGTCTGATTTTATGTTGAGGTCTTTGATCCATGTGAACTTTAGTTTTGTGCAGGGTGTTAAATATGGATCTATTTTCATTTTTCTGCATGTAGACATCCAGGTGGACCAGCTATACCACTCCTAAGCATATATCCAAAAGATGCTCAAGGATACAACAAGGACATTTGCTCAACCATGTTTGTTGCAGCTTTATTTGTAATAGCCAGAACCTGGAAACAACCCAGATGTCCCTCAGGGTTGAGGAATAGATACAGAAATTGTGGTACATTTACACAATGGAATACTACTCAGCAATTAAAAACAAGGAAATCATGAAATTTGCAGGCAAATGGTGGGACTTAGAAAAGATCATCCTGAGTGAGGTATCCCGGAAGCAGAAAGACACACATTGTATATACTCGCTTATGTAGACCTATAAGATAGGATAAACATATGGAAATCTATACACCTAAAGAAGACAAATAAGAAAGAGGACCCAGGATAAGATTATCAATCCTCATTTAGAAAGACAAATGGGATGGACATTGAATGTAGGAGAAAACAAGTAACAGGACAGGAGCCTACCACAGAGGGCCTCTGAAAGACTCTACCTAGCAGTGTAGCAAAGTGTATCAAAGCAGATACTAAGACTCATAACCAAACTTTCAGCAGAGTGTAGGGATTCTTATGAAAGAAGGGGGAGTTAATATGACCTGGAGAGGACAGGAGCTCCACAAGGACCACATATATCTGGGCACAGGGGTCTTTTATTAGACTGTTCCTCCAACCAAGGACCATGTATGGATATAGAACCTCTGCTCAGATGTAGCCCATGGCCTCTCAGTGCACAAGTGGGTACCTTAGTAGGGGGAACAGGGACTATTTCTGACATGAACTCAATGGCGGGCTCTTTGACCTCTCTACCCCTCAAGGGAGGAGCAGCCCTGCTATGCCACAGAGGAGGACTTTGCAGCCAGTCCTGAAGATACCTGATAAACCAGCGTCAGATGACTTGGAAAGGGACAGGGAGGAGATGAGGGAAGGAGGGTGGGATTGGGAGGGAATGAGTGAGAGGGATACAAACTGTAACTAATATTAAAAAATAAAATAAAAAATAAAAAACAATTTATTCACTTTGTATCCCAGCTGTCTCCCCATCCCTTTCTTCTCTCAGTCCCACCCTCCCTCCCTCTTCTACTTCCGTGCCCCTCCCCTACTCCACTGATAGGGGAGGTCCTCCTCCGTTTTCCTCTGACCCAAGCATATCAGGTCTCATCAGGACTGGCTGCATTGTTCTTCTCTGCGGCCTGGTAAGGCAGCCCCCCCCCCACTTCAGGGGGAGGTGATCAAAGATCCAGCTGCTGAGTTCATGTCAGAGACAGTCCCTGTTCCTCTTACTAGGACACCCACTTGGAGACTGAGCTGCCATGGACTACATCTACGTAGAGGGTCTAGTTAATATCCATGAATGGTCCTTGGTTGGAGTACCAGTCTCAGAAAAGGCTCCTGTGCCCTTATTTTTTGGTTCTGTTGCTCTTCTTGTGGAGCTCCTGTCTCTTCCAAGTCTTTCTACCTCCTCTTTGTTTCATAAGATTCCCTGCACTCTGCCCAAAGTTTGGCTATGAGTCTCAGCATCTGCTTCAACACCTAGCAGAGTAGAATCTTTCGGAGGCCCTCTAGGGTAGGCACCTGTCTTGTTCCTTGTTTTTGACAATTTTATATGTGTGTCCAGTGTACTGGGATCATAGATACCCATCAATTTCCTGTCTTAATCATCTTCAATTCTTTTTTTCTTTCACCCTTTCTTCCTAACTAATGGAGATTTTCATTGTTTTTCTTGTATCTTGTGTTGTGTGTACGTCCACAGATCTTGCACATGTAACTGCTGCTTCTTTGTGATCCTGAGTGCACTGACCAAGTCACAAGTAGAACACAGCATTTCACAGGCTCCTACTGATCCTTGGCTCCTATATCCTTTCTGTTTCTCCTTTTACAGCATTCTCCAGGCCTTGGACAGGGTGATACAGATACTGTTTTCAGAGCTGAGCACTCAACAGTCACTATTCTCCCCACTATGATGTCTCTGTGTTACCTGTGGTCCACTGCGAGAAAGAAAGAAAGAAAGAAAGAAAGAAAGACGTTTCTCTGATCCAGGCTGGGCGCAGCAATAGTCTGTGAGAATAAACACTAGATTTCAAAATTCGGTTTGAGTACATGTCCTCTTAGCCAAGTGTTAGTACCATGTTCCTCTAGGACTGTGAGCTCTCCAGCCATAAGCTTTTAAGCATGCAGACAGTGCCAAACATATATTCCCTCCCATGGAGCAGGCCTGAAATTCAATCAGAACACAGTAGGTTATCCTTAGGATAGCCTTGACATCATTGTGCCTGTAGGTATATCTTGAATGATAGGTCTGCATTATAGCACACATGGTCCATAGCTGGGTAAGATCAGTGATGACTTTGCTCCTCTCTAGCAGCTTCATGGTACTATGTACATAGTACAAGTACATAGTACAATGTAACATGTATGTATAGTGCATAGTACCTTCTGGTATTCTGAATGATAGCCAGCGAAGAAGAGACTTCAGCTTGATTTTTCTGTATTGTGAATCCACAGTATGTGATGCCTACAGCAGTAGGTCTTTCCATCTCATCTGTTGAGTAACCAAAGGCAATGGAAATGGGCTGTGATCTTTTGGGAGCCTCTGAGGCCTCACTGAGAAAGAGATCCTGGAGAACTATCCATGGAGCTGTATCCTTACTCATCTTTTTACTGAGTCAAGAGCACTGAAGAGTCGGAGGTTGAGAGAGCTGGTCACTCTCAAAACACTCAGCAGTTCCAATACCTAAGCAAAATTTTCTAGAGCTTTACACAGAGAGCAGTTCACTGACAGTCAAACTGTATTTTAAAGCATTTTTTACAAACTAAAAATGAAAATTTAGTACTAGCACTCAGTTGTGATACTTTAAAGATTTCTGATAATAAGACAAGTTCTAGTTTTTACATTTAAATAAAATATAAATTTTAGCCAGTTTTTCTACTTGTGGTCATCATATTATGTGTCAGAGATAACAGAGTAAACTATTCAAAGCCATACTAAGAGAATGAAAGCTGCCTCCATGCTGAAGCCGGGCTCTCACTTGATGAAGAGCCGATTCATGTGGTCAGCATTATGAGTAAACACCATGTGGGAAAAGAAATCTCACTCACTGTTCCAAATTTTATTCTTTTCATTAAATAAAATGTTATGTATTTCATGTTATATGTACGGTGTTTTGTTTGTGTTTATGTATGTGTACTCTTTGCATGTTTGTAGAGGCCAGAAGAGGGCGTCACATCCCCTGGAACTGGAGTTATGGTTGTTGTGAGCTACCATGTGGGCGCTAGGAATTGAACCCAGGTCCTCTGGAAAAAGCCAGTGCTCTTAACTGCTGAGCTATCTCTTTAGCACCTAAATTTCAGTTTTTAGAGGCATTAATTCAATGCATTTAAAATTCCTTGAATTACTTACGTTTGATTTCAAATGACAGAGTTCTTGGTGGAGGTGTTAGTTACTGTTCTCATGGATGTTTGTCTGTTGTGTTGTTCTTATGGATGTCTCCCGTTGTATTGTTCTTGTGGATGTTTGTTTGTTGCAGGTTTTGTAGAGGCTGGTTTCTCTGCTGCGGGACTTTGAATGGTCGTTTCTAAAATAACAGTCATTTTGCAGCCTGACTGGATAGAGCAATGTCTCGATATTTAAAAGGGACTGAGTTAGGTGTGAGCTGATTTTATTTCTACTACTACTGCTATTAGTTCATCACTTCCATGCCTTCTCTTTCTCCTATAGAAATTGTGATAACCCATTTTTCATGCTATTTGCTGTTCGTTAATTCATTCCATTCTACAGCACAGAGTTCTCACACTTTGCCATGACCCAGGCATGTTCAGAGGCTGACAGAAACTATGATGAGCAAACGAAGTTTCTTCCTTCAGAAACAAGCCTCGGTGTTATGTGGCTGGGGTTAAAATGGGTGAGTGTATATAAATGTCTGATACATGCAGACTCTGAATTAGCTTTAGTCCTAAAAGTCCACTAACTATTTTAGTAACTGACCCTTAGAAGTCGCTTAGTTTGCAAGAGTATAGCAGGATGAGGAATACCGGTTATTACTTGTGAAGTTTAGAGTCTCTAAACCAAAGGGGTAAAAAAAAGAATAAAAGAAGTAAATAAATGTGCAATGTGGTTGCCTGATTCTGCTCAGTGGAAAATCTGTATAGAGAAGGGGATTCCGTATTTAATCAGTGAGAAGGTAAGGAAAGGGATGTGGTGATATACAAAAGGGAAGAGCCCCTGGAGCAGAAGGAATTGTGCAATGCAAGATAGGGATATAAAGCTACACAGCTTATTATTGAGGAAAGGAAAAAAACAGAACATTCTGACCAGAATATGGACAATAAGAGATGACATGGGTAAGGCAAATAATAGCCACATTGTACACAGTCTCAAATACCACCCTATGTTCCAAGTTGGAAATTATTTTTCTCTATACTTAGAGTAACATGAAGATTTTAACCAGGAGATGATAGGATTGAATATGCATCTTAGGAATTTCAGTGAAAGTCTGGAGAAAGGACACAGGATTTAGGAAATAATGTGGGTTATAAGGAGGAACTGACATGGGGAGAAGAGAGAGTAAGCATGTTACAAATTATTGAAAAAAAAAACAAAGGAAAATTTGGTGAATGGAGCAGACAAAGAATAGATGGAGGGAAGCACACCTTTCAAAATGAGGTCATTTTTATTTTTGGAAGTGATATTGTATATTGAAGAAGTTAAGAGTCTTCAGCGACAGAAAGGCAGAGACGGCAGAAATGGAGAGAGGGGAGAGATGGGTAAGGATAGATGAAAGAAGTTTAAATGTTAATATGCTTTAATATACAAAGTAACACACAGACAACAGATTGGTAGAAAGATGGATGCCCTGAACATCATTGGGAGAAGTCTATGGTAAATGTGGAACTTTCCATGGTTAAAATTAAGAACTTGGGGCCAGGAAAATCGTTCAGTCTGTGCATTACTTGCAATGCAAGCACCAGTGCCTGGATTCTTGTCCACAGCAGCACGCATGTAAAATTCTAGCTATAATGTCACATTGAAATTACAGCGCTGCAGAGACAGACAGGATGGTCTCCGGAGTTTGTTGACCCATAAGTCAAGCAGAGTCATGAGCTCCAGATTCAAAAGGAGACCCTGTCTCAAAAATAAGATGAACAGTCATTGAAAAAGACACCTACGGGATGGGGGAGGGGCCTACAGCTGGAACACAAAGTGGATGAACTGTAATTAATAAAAATAAAATAAAATTTAAAAAAGACACAATGTTAAGCCCCCCCATTCCCCATGCATGCCTACATGCTCGCTCTCTCTCTCTCTCTCTCTTTCTCTCTCTCTCTCCTACATACCCATATACATTTCAAAAGGATGGAGAAAGAGAACTAAACAAAAAATAGATGAAGGATGCATACAGGAACAGGATACCATGAAGAAGCGTAGTTCATTAGAAAACATAAATATGTTCTCAGTTGAGAAAATGTTCAGAGAAGCAGAGCCTGCAAAAATACCTAATGTTCGTATCTTTTCTTCATACTTTTTCAATGTTTGATAAATGTTCCCATCACAGCACTTTTTAAGATAACATAAATACAGACTTGATGTTTTATAATAGTGATTAAATTTCTCTTCTCTTGCTAACACTGGCCATGGAATAAAACATAATTATTAACATAATCATCAAAGTCCAACAGAAAAACTCAATTTTCTGCAGATTCAAAGCATTTTCCTTCCTCAGCTAGGTGGTTGGTGTTGGCTCTTTTTATTTTATTTTATTTTACATGACCTTCGTTCTGACCCTATCAGATTGAGAAAATTGGGTGACACAGAGAGGTTGTGGTCAGAAAGATTTCTAAGAGCTCAGCAGGCTTCTAATCTGCCCTCTAGCTCTTTCCTGAATTTCTCAGCTGTAAGTGTTTTGGAAGCAAGCTCTGAAGGCCACACCTTTCTGGAAGAGTGTTGAAGCCCACATCTTTCGAGAACCGAGACTGTCTAATCCTGGCTGCCTGCTGATTCACAGCAGCTCTGTCTCCTTTGCTCTTCTCCACTGAAAAATCCATTTCTCAGTTAATCCAAGGTTTTCCTCTCGCTCCTGACAGAAAACCCTCTTTACAGGGAGCATCTCTAGGCACCTTTACTTTCCTTCACATCATCAGGGCAGTGCAAACTGGCTACTACTATGCCCTCCTTAGTCTCCAATAAGCCAATCCGGCTAGCAGCTGTGTTAGGGTTAGGGTTGTTCTTGCCTGCTCCATGTCATGTGGATACATGACAGACTCCAGGAGACATGCTCAGGCAAGACACCATCCTTCCCATCTGCAAACAGAGCTCAAGAAGGTGGCTGACAACGTCCGAGTTGATCCCCAATGAAAAAATAAAACAGGATGTTTTCCCTTCTTCATATTTCTCAGGGAAACGTCTTACTTTGTAACCACATATTTACAAGAGTTTGGTACACATTTTCTGAAGTTTTGCACTGACTGTCCTAAAGCAACCAGTGAGCACCTAAGTACTCTGTATGGTGCAAAAGATATCACTGGGAAAGAAACATGCAGGACATTTGGTGTCTTTAATTTTACTCTGTAGCAGATTAACCTAAGTCACAATAGGAAAATCAAAACAGGTAGTGTTTATCCAAACTTGGGGTCCTGATGCCAACTATAACAAAGGAGTCTTCCTCTGCACTTTCCCCACTGTTTCCTGTTTTCCTCCTCTTTCTCTTCCTTCCTCCTTGGCCTCTTCCTGATTTCCATTCATTCTGTTTACTGTTCACGACATTTTCCATTTTCTTTTTCAATCTACCTTCCTAAAAAAATGATTATTGTAAAATGTATATAGAGCTTTTTATTACAGCCCATGTCATTTTTCCATTACAGGGAAATAAATTTTTTTCAAAGGTGGTCACATCACATGAGCCAAGCAAAGACTCAATGAAAAATTTTCTGCTTGTTAAACTATCTAGATTAGCAATCTAGAACAAAAAAAAATACTCAGTCAAATAGATAATGTGGCAGAAGCTGGAGGCCTTGAACCAGACCAATAACTCATTGCAACAAACATTTGCCAGCTGTTTGGGAAAAAAATCTGCAGTTTCCATAACAAGATGCTTTTTTTTTCGGGGGGAGGGGAGATCTTTGTTTTATTTTCTTTTTGTTATTTTGTTTCTTTTTGATGTGGGTTGCAAAGATTGAGGGGGGATATGAAGAGATGGGGAGGTGAGTGGGATTGGAGTACATCACATGGTATTCACAAAGAATCAATAAGAAGTTGAAAATAAAAGCTATTATCAAAACAAAATAATTTTTAAGATAAATATTGAAGTGTTAGCTTGCTAGCAACATGAATTCTCAAGGCTGCAGGGATGACTCAGGTTTGGAGCACTTGCTGTTCTTTCAGAGGACCAGAGCTGAGTCGTGAGGACCCATAGCAGGCATCACATATGCCTGTAACTTCAGCCTTCAGGGAGACAATGCCAATTGCCTCTACTCAACATATACATCGTCTCTTGGGCAAATGTGACAAGGCAATACAGTGCAAATGTCCCTCCATGTTATATTCTTGCTAAGGCCATTGCAGTTTCAACTAGAATATGATTGCCTTGATGGAAGTTTTAAGGAAAATTACCCAACTCTCCTTGAGGAACCCCAAGGTCAAGATGCCCTAGCTAATTGATCTTAATCTGTGTGTATGGACCCACTCCCCCCTGCCACACCAATAACAGCTTTATCTTAGCTTCTGTCAAAATGCTTGCATCTGTGAAGTAGCTCCTCCTGAAGCTGCTGGGTGAAATGAGATACCAGGATTTCTGCCTTCAAAAACCCCATGTTCTGGATACTTAGGCTCCCTGAATTCCTGGTGTAGGCCCAGCTGGCTGGAATAAAGACTTTCCATTGGCTATAAACTGTGTGTCAGTGGTTATCTTGTGGGCAACCCAGAAAACATAAACGCTGTCCATATGCATCACGTTCATAATACCACCTCAAATATTCAGTGAAAACTGAATGGAAAATTAGCCATGCTAACCCTGCTAAACTGCTGCATGATGCAGGTGCTGCATCAGTAACTGGCTCTTGTACTGACATCTGTACCTCTGAGGATCTACCAGACTACCATGGCTGAAGAATGGCAGCTGTTGTGATCTGGCTCTACCTCTCAGCCGTAGGACTTTTCCAAATTTTTCTTGATCATCTGACATCAACATGTTTCAACTATCCTTATTGTATATAGTATCTTATTCAAATGCAAACTTTCAATCAAAATTTGCATGGCCTTTCATTCTTAATCTCATGCATGAAACTAACCTCGACACCAGCAGTAAATATTTCTTTTCTCATCAAAATCAGCAGTAGCCTTCCAATGTTAAATACAAACATTTGCTTCCGTCCTGTAAGAGTCCTATGTACCAAAGACATGGTTCTCTATACAGAATTCCTCTTTCTAGATGCTCTTCTCACACCTCATTATTTGTATTCCATGCTCTATTGTCTGGATACAGCGTGACCGCGACTGTTCTTTCCTATTCTCTGCACACCCCTTTTATGGCAAGGTTCTGAGTTAGAACAGTCTAGTAATTTTGGCTCAAATGATCTTGTACTATTATGCATCCCCCCTGCTTTGATTACATTCAGATTTCAACAGTGCTTTTATCTTTCCTCTATTTCTCAGCTACCAAGTCAAAAAAGAGTTTATTGTCCGTAGGAAAAATATACTTTACCACTGCCTAGCTCTAATTTAGAGGTAGCTGTATTTACCCTTTGTTGTATCCTACCTCCTTACAGAGTCCCTTGAAGATTGACTTATTTATACTCTATTTTTATGCAGGTATTTTTTCACATATGTATTTACGTGTACGACTCGTGTGCATGGTGACCCCAGTTCACTTCAATGACTGGAGGTGCTCCTACGCTCCGAACCACGCTTCTGCTCTCTCACAGCCCCCACTGTTCTCGAATAGGATTGACAATTAAGGGAAGGGGTGTTGGAGAAATGAAAACCTGACCTGCATCCTGTGTTCTCATGGTAACGCTATAGCACTGTAAGACCCTCAAGTCTATGCCAACCCCCCAATCCACCACGAACTGAAACTGAGTCTATTTTAAGAAACTCTGCTCCTTGCCCTCACTGATACTGAGAAACCTCCTTATGTCTTCAGTGGCCTGGAAATCACTCTCCCCAAATCCCTGTGAGATCACACATTCAAGGGAAAGGTGTAGATCTAGAGAGATAACTGGGTTGTGAGGGTGAAGCCTTCTTGAACAAATTGTTTAGTCTCCCTTTGAGTCAAGATCATAGAGTTAGTTTTCTTCTGTCCATCCCATGCGCAGAAGGCATGTGACATGGGAGAGGTCTAGACCAGACCCTACTGCTCTGGCTCCACAATGCAGGCTTTCAGCCTCTAGATGTGTAAGAAACTTTTCTATTTTTCATGAGCCATTCAATCTACGGTATATCACTTAGCAAGTCCAATATGATAAGTACTTTGGCATAATAGACACTAATTTCTCCTATAAAATGACAGTTTCTTTTATTTAAACAAACAAACAAAAATAAATAAATATGTTGTTTTCCAGGTCAAAACCTTCTGTTGGTCTCCTGACAGCCAAAAAACAGCATCACAATGCACTCTCCAAAGTTCGTATACGAGAGGTTTCAGATTCAGGATCCAGCTTATGCTATTTCTTTTCAGTTTTGACAAACTAAACTTGAAATGTACAGCTTACCTACCAAATTCCCCTAGCCTCTGTCTTTCCATGAACATGAAAGCTCTCTTTATGAACCTGGGAGGTTTCACTTAGTCTTTATGAGCCAAGCCCTACAATGTTGATGTAAGCCTTTTCTCACCCTTCCCTATGGAATTGTTAATTTTTCATTGATGATTCTGCAGTGGACTATTCTGCCTCTTGAGGACATTTTTCACATGCACGGCTGTGCTCCTAACCCCTACGTCCCTTCCACCACACTACAATGAATCATTTTGTCACAGGGGCTGTCTCCCACTCTCTCTCAAAGGCTAACTACCTATAAACCCTCAAGAAATGATTTTAAGCCCATCCTCAAACCAATGAATCTACTTAACCATACACTCAATGCCTCCTGTCTCTTAAGTACTGTACAAAACTTTCACAGAAATAAATGCTCTCCTGATTAAATTAAATATAAGATGCTGCACTACAAAAGCATATTTTCCTCCTCTCCTTTCAATTATGAAAATAGTTTGGTTAAAGAGAATAAGATTCCTGGAGAGTTGGGTAGAAGTATGGAGAAGAGCGGATAATGAGGACTTTGCTTTTTACTGAAGAAGTAGAAAAAAAGTAAGAAGCAGGTGTTGGGAGGCTTCGAAGCTATTTCCAGGCTGTGGTAGTCCATTTCCATACATACTTGTGTGCATCCTGTTTCCTGGACACTTCCTGTGGTTCCCTCTTCTTTCCCATCAACTCTCTGTAGTGGACAGAAAAGCAGGAAAGCAGGGCTAGGGACTGGAAAAAGAGCCTTGTGTTTTGGGGTAGAGAGATACTTTCCAGACTCCAGTGAAGGAATGATTTGTTCTAGTACATTTTGCATCAGTCAATGAAAACTGTGTGTACCTTTTTTGGTATAAGATATCAGCTGAGCTTTGCTGTTATACAGTAGCAGCACATCAATGGGGACAAAAATAGTGCTCCAAAGTCTTCTGGTGCACTTACCCCATTCTGGAAGTAATATTTATTAAATTTTTTAATAAAAAAGGTTGGAGAAAATAAAGTAAAAAATAAATTATCAGAAAGATTTATTATGCAAATTTATTATAAGTAACATTAAATAATATTTTAGCGCAACTGGTGGCAAAATGATTATTAACAATAATGTACGAAGGAAGTTAAAATGGAGGCAGTTTTCTTTAACCAGCTAGTTCCCCAATGATTTACTAGTAAGCTGTAAGCACTCTACTGGGTGGGTTCTGAGCTACTCTAATCCTACTAACCTTAAAACCCACATAAGAGTTCATCACTTGCCAATCTGATGGTTCCAGGGTAGCTTCAGCTCCGTCAAGCTGTCCTCCTGGCTCACTTGCCTTAGCTTTGTGATTCTACTCCATCCTACCCAGTCCCCTACCTCTTTCTTTCTTTTCTTCTCCCTCCTCCCTCCTAATGGTTGTTCTAAGAATGACAAGCCCAAGCCCTGGAACCTAAGCTTCACCCACCTCTCCTCTGCCCAGTCACAGGCTTCAGAAACTTTAGTAGCCAATTAACTTTGAATCAGAACAGCAAAGTTTACACAAGAAATGCAGGTGTATGTGAGAATGTGCTTACCTGGGTGGCAGCCAGATCTTGGGGGCCAGTAAACAGCATTAGAGTACATAGCACCAGACCAACCCCCAACAATTGACCCTACACCAAGTTCCAAGTACAATAAACTATTGACATAGCTTAAGATGTGTATTCTTATTAGGCATCAAGGCTTTCACTGGTAGTGGCATATAGATGTCCCTCTGTACTTCAGTTACAGACCCAGTCTGAACAAAGTGCACAAATCTCCCAATTGCAAACAATTTAACATATTAAAAAAATCAAAACATAAGAAAACCCAAGCTCAGTCAAATGGTAATTAAGCAGGTAATTACTACATAAAATTCCAGGTTGCATTCTCATTATTCTACTCCTTCATTGTTCAAAGGTGATTATTTGAGCATAAATATAATTTTCCAAAATGATAGTACTGGAACAATTCATGACACCGTTCTTGTTGGCATATGGTTTTGTTCATGACTCTATTTTCTATTTGTAGTTTTTTATGCATTTTACACAAGGTTGCAGGGGGGGGGGAACCTTTGTCATCTCAAAAAAACAAATAATTTATATTGAGTCCACTCTTATTTCCACAAGCGTATGGGGGAATTGTTACCACATTCTGTACTTAACAATGAAAGACCAGAGAAGAATAATTTATCAAGTTTCTTTTCCATTCTTACCTTCCTCCCCCACAGGTCACTGAGCATAGAAAGAGTACACACTGGTTACAGTCCCCACTGTTGCCCTCAAGATCTTAGTTGCAAATTTCCTTGTTGTTGTCCTCATGTGCAAAGTTGCTGAATCCAAAACCCAATAAATCTGCTTGTTTGTATTTTTAGACTTCCTTTCCCTAAATAAAATAAATGGGAGTAATATTAGTTACACCAGCAGCACCACTAAAACATCCACTGAGCTTCGGTAATAAGAGCAACAATAACAACCAAATTTTATAGCTTTTTTTCCTCAGAGGAAATTAGAACACTTTACCAACATTATTGTCTCATTAATCCACATGTCTTTGAAAAATAGAGCAGTGCATCTGGATGGAAGAGTGTGAGCTGGGGAGGTAGGCAGGCCTTCCTGCAAGTCGTTTAGGTGATAAGCAAATGACAGAGTGAATGTGAAGCCCTTTGCATGCCCTCTGTTTACTGCTTTCTACCTATCCCCAGATCTTCTCTCTGACATCCATTTCCATTATGTTCCCCCAAGCCCTCTTTCTATGGTAGTGAAGCCTGAGACAAGATCATTTCAGGGGGATGGGGTTATTTCTGGTTTTATCCCAAACTACTCTGATTTTCTCTTTAAAAGAAAATTATAAAAGTTAGCTCCTGTTCTTTAGTTATTTTGCAGGAACATGAGTATTTTCCATCTTCAGCAAAGTATTCAGAAGTAAGGAGAAGTAATCTTTTCTCTCAGTATCTTCTTAGAGTTGGAGGAGTTTCAACTTTGGGACATCATAATGCTTGTGTCTTGAGCTATTGGGTGCAGAAAAAACCCACTGAGTAGAGATAGGAAAAAATTTAATGAGAGTGGACATGTAGAGGTAGCTTAGCTATAAACTGGTAGTCTTGCAAACCTGAGGACCAGAAGTCAACCACAGCATAAGCATAAGACTCCTACTGTGAAGGCTTGTATTTGGAATCCCAAAGCTGGGCAACTGAGACACACGGATCCCTAGCGCTCACTGGCCACTCAGTTTATTGTAATTCATGTGTTCCTAACCAATGGGAGACCCTGCCCCAATAGAGGTAGCTGGTACTTTAGAGTAACACCCAAGGCTGTTATCTGGCCTCAACGTGTGTACCTACACACACACATGCACCAGCACATATAAAAACATGGACACAGACAGACACAGACACAAACACACACAACTGAATGAGACTTATAATTCCAAGAATTCAAATTACAATTTACATAATAAACTCTCTATATGGATGACCTCTTTGGTTTTCCCAAAGCTTCTCTCTACAATGTTTTCTAAGTGTTGTAACTTAGCCGTGATGTATTATGGGGAAGACTCCATGCCAATACTTAGTGGGGCCATTGAGTAAAGAGTGTTTCTCCAGAGGCCACATGACAGGGCTGATTGCAAAGCCTTTCCATCTTACACAGCAGAGCATACTAAAGTGAAGTCTGGTCCTTAAAACCTAGCTGACTTTTGCCCAGCAAGAACCCCCAAATGGAGATTCCACCTTCATGCCTAATCCAAAGGAAATGCATGCTTAACTCCAAAATATAGGACTCGCCTTCTGAAGATGCTGTAATGTGTGGCATTTGTGATGCCTAGAGATAGAATAACTTACTCATAAGGGGCAGCCACACTGCCAGACTGTGAGCAGGCCTTGAAACACACAGAGTCTGTATTTCCTCGCACAGCCAGGCATGCCAGCCAGCATTTAGATCCGTGAGATAGTAAACCTAAGGATGTCTCAGTAAATTGTGATTAACAAAATAAATCAAAGCTGCAGGAATGAACCACACCTTAATAAAACTGAGGAGTCTGGTCACTGGCTTTAACATCACCTTCGTTTTCTATCGGAGTACACATACACACAGAAATGAGGAACAGCCCACAGCTCTGATTCGGAATGAATGAGAATCCAGTGAATAACTCCTTGGGGTGGCTTCAGATTCAACAATAGGTTCTAATTTATAAAGGCAGTATTTTAAGGCACAAATTGGTATGGATGGGCTCAAATAATTAGACAAAGAGACAAGAATAATGCCGTAGAATTGCAAGATTGTTTAGTTGTAAAGATGGAGGAACCAGAAAAAGTATGGCTGCGTTTTCAAAGGCTGAAAAGGTAGCAGAACAATGTGAAATTAAACAAAAGAAAAGCTTGCCAGCTCTTGGGGCATTTTCCCAACAGGGAGCTGTATCACCTAGGAGCAAGTCTCCCCAGGGCTGCTATAAAAGCTCCATTCTCATGTCATTTCATGTGAAATGCATAGAGCTGCTACAGGAGGTGGAGAAGGTGCCCTGGCCTGTCTCCTGTCTCTGATCTCTGTGATTTAAAGGTTCTGTGCTATTACCCAGCAGGAAACGCTGCTTTTTAGCGATTCCATTTGTAAAATGACCCCACAGGTGTTTTTCTCATTGTTTCCACCTTTGCTGAACTCTCATTTTTCCATCTTAAGCAGTGAGACTCAGATGAAAATATTTTAGAGAGCAGAGGGTTGGGAAGGTTGCAGAAGGAGACTTAAACAGGAGTAAATGTTTGCTTGCTAGGAAAAAGACAAGATTGGAAAGTAGAGGAAAGGTGAAAAGATCATCATTGCGCACCAGTGAGTTTTTCTGCATCTAAATGGGATTTTGCTGCAGAAACCACATTCCTCTAAGAAAAGCTGTATTTAGTGCAGAAAACCTGCACATTAATCTTCCTCTTGACAAGCCAAAGGAAAAGCAAACAAAGGTGCTAATTTAATACCAGCTCACTGAAGTTCCCAGGCTTTAAGTGAATTCTCTAAGGAGGCAGAGGTTAGTGACACCCTTTGGATGACACAGAGTACCAACAAATGATTAGAAGCCTTTTAGCAACGATTAAGGCCTGGAACCCATGCGCATCCTTTACATGATCTGAGGAAAGCTTTATCTTCTGCTCCAGATGGGCCTGCACTCACAGGATGAAAACCTGTCAGGAAGCAACCCTTGCTGGGTTTCAATTAGAAATAAAGATGACTTTAACTTCTCCCTCTGCTGTGTGGGTGAGGTGCAGCGTTGAGAAGGAACATGTTTTAAGAGATGGTGGAACACTGCAGGATATGTTATACCTCAGCAGATTCATAATTCAGTGTGGCTTGCCAGGCTAAAGGATTTTAACCTGATTTTAATGCCTTAACTAGGCTAGGTCTGTATCAATTATGTACTGATACACAGTACCTCAGAAACATTGCTTCCCAAAGCTAATAAAGAGAAATGTGTGATGAATTTCCTGGTTTACAGAACATCAAGTTAAAAAATAATTTAATATATCTCATCTATCTCCTAGTCTTCCCTTTTTTCTGTCCTTCACATGACTGTTGACATGTATAGTCTTTAATCATAATCCAAAATCAGTGTCTGAAGTAGTTGAGGCTACAGCTTTACAGATACCTAGATGATGTGTTCAGATGAGAGTGTTCCACACGTCCCTCTGTGAAAAATTCGCATGGGCAGAGTGCCAATCAAATGAGACAAGAAGACTGCCCACCCCTCTCCTCTTTCTGCTTCATTCACAGGCATCCCCTCAGAAGCATTCAGGAGACAGAGTTACAGCTAACCCAAGACAGGGAACAACTCTTGCTTTCCTCAGGATCTTCAGCCTTCTGAACAAGAACGTCTCTCATTTCCCGCGTAAGTTGTTGCCACTGTGCCATCTCTATAGACACACACTCCATTACACCCTGTTTCCTTAACTTTACCTGTGTATTTTCTTTTCCTTTCCCTGCTCCAGGTTGACATCTAGTGTGTAATCTTGAACCAAATGGTTGAACGTATTTATCTCCACACAAGGAATATGACTGTTCCCAAAATTTAGTCAAGTATTAGCTATTTGGCTAAAAAGGGAAATTGTGGGAATAAAATAGGTGGGTACATTTGTTCCTGCTTAGCAGTAATAGAAATCAAAATAATACCAGATTTTGTGGGTACAATCCAAGCTAGAGATTGTATCATTGAAATAATCCTGAAGTTTCATACAAATATGCTAAGCAAGAAGGTATTTTGTCATCACTTGGCAACTTTTTACAACAGGTATAGTTCTAGGTGTTCCAAAATAGTCCATTTTTTAAAATATACAACTTCTACAAAAGAAAACAGAATGATGGGTTTTAAAGTAGCAGGTGGCTGTTGGGAATCAGTCAGCAGAAGATCTATTAAAGCAAAATCTGAGTACAGGTTTCCTCTCAGACGAGCTCTGAAGGGAGGGTTCTTCACTGTACGCCTTCAAATGGAGAGAGACTCAGCAAACACACAAACAAATAAAACATTTAACACAATAAATAAAATGAAACACATAACCAAATAAAGTATCCCTGGTCCATGAGATAGATGTCTATAGAAGTCTCTTGTTCCACACCCCTGCTTTGTTCTTAAATTTCCTTTTGGTTCCTGGCCAATTCATTCTCGAAATGGATATGCTCTCCAAAAGAGCTACTGAGAAAGCTTTGTCCTTCTCATGTTGAAATGCCAAATGAACATGCTAGTGATTTATGTGTCTGTGAATTAAATGGTACGCTTAGTAAACTGTGTCTGTGGTGCTAATTAACTGCAAGGAGAGTAAAACAGAATTGCTTACACCACCACTCCTCAGCCCTGGGCAGCCACCTGGAGTCCCTCAGCCTGGGGTTCCTGATCAGAAGCTCATTCATAGCATAGACTTTCCAAAATTAGGACAAGAAAAAATGCTGGGGTTTTTATTTGATTCACACATGGACTCTGAGCCCTAGCGGAGCTGCCTAAAGTATCACAGAGCTCCAAGTACCTCTTCATAACCTTTTCAAACTAAGAATCAGGAGCTAAGAAGCAGTCATAGTGCATTACCAGGGAAATAAGAATCAGCAGAAAGGCAAACAGAAGAGACACCAGAAGCTGTTGAGGAGAGGGAATCGGATGAGAGCCTACCATAGATGTCCTCTGAAAAACTCCATCCATCAGGGGATCAAAGCAGATGCCTAGACTCACAGCCAAACTTCAGGCAGAGCATAGGGCGTCTCATGGAAGAGTGTCGGGCAAGGATAGAAGGTCCCAGAGAAGACAGGGACACCACAAGAAGACCTACAGAGCCAACAAATCTGGGCCAGTCGGGAAGAACTGCAGGCTGATGGATGAAACAGGGACCATGCATGGAGAGACCCAGTCCCCGCCTCTTAGATGTAGCCCACAATCAACTCAGTTTCCATGTAGGTCACCTAGTAAGAGGACCAGGACATGTACTTTTTAATTAAAATTTTATTTTTTATATTAATTACAGTTTATTCACTTTGTATTCCAGCTGAAGCCTCCTCCCTCATACCTTTCCAATCCCACTCTCCCTTTCTCTTCTCCTCCCATGCCCCTCTCCAAGTCCACTGATATGGGAGGTCCTCCTCTCCTTCCATCTGACCCTAGTCTATCAAGTCTCATCAGGACTGGCTGCATTGTCTTCCTCTGTGGCCTGGCAAGGCTGCTGTCCCCTCAGGAGGAGGTGATCAAAGAGTCAGCCACTGAGTTCATGCCTTTGACATGAACTTTATTGCCTGCTCTCACCAGGGAAAGAGGCCCTTGCCAGACCAGAGAGGGAAAGGATACAGGCAGTCTTGAAGAGAGACTTGATAGTCTGGGGTCAGTTGATAAGGGAGGAGTTCTCCCCTTTCTGAGGACTAGAGGAGAGAGATGGGGGGGGGGGAGGAAGGAAGGGGCTATGATTGAGGTGTAAAATGAATAAATGAATAAAAATATATAAAAAAAGAATCAGGTCAATCGGGACCACCAGCAGGAAGTCAGGTTCCTCTGAAATATAGACACATGCCAGCAGAAGAGTGTCCTGGGTCACATGCACACCCAGATCCCATGTCCATCCCCATCCTTATATATGCCCTCATCAAGAGAGAAGAGGACCAGACTCTTGTAGAGGATTTTAACATAACATGGCTCCTCTGGTGAGAGATCACATCCAAAGACCTTTAGGTCTGTGTGATCAGCTGGAATACAAGCTCAGGAGATATAGGCAAACAGATATCTGAATTCAAGGCCAGCCTGGTATGGCGCAAGTTTCAGGTAAAGAAAACTTAGGTGAAGGCATCTCCTTTAATCCCAGTACTCAAACACAGAGGCTTGCAGATCTCTGAGTTCTAGTCAGTGCTGTTTAGGCAATTTGCTTGAGAGTGATTTGAGAGGCTGTGAAGTAGGGTTGAGTTTGTAGCAGTTCAGTTCATGTAATTCAGAGGCAGTTTAATTGGGAGAGTTACACAGAGACAGGTTGAAGAGAGAACAAGACAAAGAATGAGAAGGAGCCAGAAGATTAGAAGAGATTCTTAGAGTGGCTTGGAGGCCAAGCAGAGAAATGCAGTGAGAAGTGAGAGAAGCCAGTTTGAATCAGTCAGCTCAGAGAAGAGTTTGACCCAGAACAGCTGAGATCAACCAACTAGTCAGAATTCAGAAAGAACTGGAGAGGATGAGCTTATTCAGCAGTAAGTCTCAGAGGCTGAAATCTAGACCTAGATTAGATTGTATGGATGCTAGAAGTTTCCAGGGCTATGCCTAGGTTAGCAAGAGGAGGAAGTAAAGCTTCTGAGAATCCAGTTACACCAGGTGAATAAACATTACTTTAATATACCCTTATATAATCCTGATGTTTGCCATCTGAAGATTAAAGCTAAAGCCCACAAGGGAATCATTTCAGGCTTTCTCACATAGCTTAGTATCCTAGCTCTCAGTGGAGCTACCTGACCCTTCCACACTGTACACTGAGATTTGATATAATAATAATTGTTAGCATATCTTACTCTATTAACAGCAGATGCATTGACATGCTTCACAACTATTCTCTTCTATTCATAACCAGGTATTCACAGTGAACTCATTTTCTTTTATTAAACTCCACATTAATGAAAATGGAGAATAGCTCCTGAAAATGTAAACAGGAAGCAGTCAGAAATCTGGATAGGTATGCCATTAAGTTGCCTGTATGAGATGTCTCAAACTTCTTTCTGGAGGCATTTAGTGCTATGAACTTTCCTCTTAACACTGCTTTCATTGTGTCCCATAAGTTTAGGTAAGTTGTGCCTTCCTTTTTATTGAATTTTAGAAAGTCTCTAATTTCTGTTTTTTCATCATTTCTTCCCTGATCCAGCAGTCATTAAGTAGCAAGTTGTTTAGTTTCCATCTGTATGTAGGCTTTTTTTGTTATTTCTGTTGTTGAGATCTAGTTTTAGGCCATGGTGGTCTGATAGGATACAAGGGATTATTTCAATCTTCTTGTTTCTGTTGAGGCTTGCTTTGTGCCCAACTATATGGTCAATTTTTGAGAAGGTTCCATGAGGTGTTGAAAAGAAATTATAATCTTCTGTCTAGATGATCTGTCCCTTCGTGAAGAATGGAATGCTGAAGTCTTCCACTATTAATGTGTTGGGATCGATGTGTGATTTAACCTTTAATAATGTTTCATTTACAAATGCAGGCGCTCTTGTATTTGGAGAACAGATGTTCAGGATTGTGATTTTTCCTCTGATGAGAATGAAGTGCCCCTCCTCATCTGTTTTGATTAAAGAAGCTAAGCAAGAAGAAGATTACCTCCCCCTGATGTCAGAGCAGCCTTAACAGGCCACAGAGGAAGTCAATGCAGACAGTCCTGATGAGATCTGATAAGCTAAGGTCAGAGGGAAGGAGAGGAAGACCTCTCCTATCAGTGGACTTGAGAAGGTCATGGGAAGAGATGAGGGAGGGAGAGTGGGATTGGGGAGGGATGAGAGAGTGGGTTACAGCTGGGATACAAAGTGAATAAACTGTAATTCATAAAAGAGGAAGGAGAAGAAGGAGGAGGTGGAGGAGGAGAAGAAGAAAATAAATCTGGATAGCCTCAATCTCATAATCACTTCTAAGCGGTTGTGCTTCTGAATGTCTATTGAAGGCCTGTTTTAAAGCAAGTTCTTATTCATTCAGAAATTATTATCTCTTCTTTAAGTAAAAGAAGCATGTGTCCTCTTCCTTTCCTCCTTCTTTCTTTCCTCTGCCTACCCTTCTTGGCCCTCTTTGGTTTTTCTCTTTTTTTTCCTTTTTATAAACATGTATGTGTATATGCATGTGTTTATGCATGTTCATATATGTGGGGCAAATGTGTACAAATATTCCAGAAAACTCATGCACACATGTATGAAGGACCAACATCTATATCATTGTCTGACCCTAGAATTCTGCAGGTCTTCCTGGTCTAGCTGGCCATTTTGTCGCTGTCAGTCTTGCAAGTACTAGCTACCCTGAGCCAATTCACAGCCTTTGTTTCATTCTTTATGAGTGTGAGAAGGTTGAAGGTTGAACTCAGGTTTTCACACATGCTTAGCATACTCTATGGGGAGTTCCTCCCCAGCCTTGACAGCCATGTTTATAACATGAATGTTCATATATGGTAAATAATTTTATCAAATACAGGTACTTTTGAATGGAGGTAAAACATAGTTTTGGCTACAGAGAGAGTACAATAGACATACCCTACAATCAAGGGCTAGGTGAGGTGCAGATGTGTTTTTCTAGTTGGGGTTTAAAAATTCTCCAGTTTTAGAGAGAATCCTTAGGTGTATGAAACAGAAAACTAGAGGACAGAATCAAGGAATTGTTAGAGCTGCCTTTCTACCTGAGTGGCTTTCTACCTACTGGCTTTTATTGTTGGCTTTTTAAGGAGGGCATTTCTGGGGGAGTGTTGTTTTGATTTGGGTTTGTTTGGGTTCTTTTCAGCATATTGGAATATATACAGTTTTTTAAAATATAGAAATGTATTTTTTAGTTGTTCCTCATAAATCCTTCTTAAGCAATATGTATTTTTTGTGAGGACAAAAGACGAACACTGTGCTTATTCTGTATACACAGGATACAGAAAAAAGAAAGATGAGATGGGGGAGAGATGAAAAGAGAGAAAGCGGGGAGGACAAAGAGGAAGAGGGGAAATAGAGAGGAGGGTGCTGAGTTCATTGCAAGTTGAGAACCATGGAGCAGAGTCCTAGGTGATTCTCAGTAGCTGTGGGGCAGGGCATCCTGATGCTAGCTCCCTCAGAGGTCCTGTGCACCTGGGTTATTCAACGATCTGCTTTCCACTCAGAAATCCACTCACAGCTCCTACAGTCTGGCTCGGGGGGTTTTCTTTTCCTTTGGGCTTTGGCTTTTTACAGGCAAGAGGTTTTGCTGAGGGTTTAAGGCTGATCTTGAACTCACAGTGTAGCCAAAGCTGTCCTAGAACTTAGGATCCCCTGCTTCAGCCTGGCTAATGCAGGAATTACAGGGAAGAATCATCATGCCTAGATATAGTAGTGAGATTTTAGAGAATGAATTTTGCCCTTGGATCTGGGAGTTCTCTAAAGAATGTGTTGAAATCTTGGAACATTTATAAGTCTTACTATAAAGAAACTAATAAAATTTCATTTCTTTTATATTTGCACTTAATTAGATTATATTAATCTCATCAAGGAAAAATTTATAACAGATCCATTGAAATCAAATGATCATAAATGAGGTGGAGAAAGGTAGGATATTTTCATTCACTATGTCATGATAATTTAAATTTAAAGTACCACTGTGTTAAAGCTTATTTTCATTAGCTCTGCCATTATTTTTCTACTAGTTCTTAAAACCTTTCTTTTCTATCTAGTCAGCTCAATAATTCAGTGATTATAAAAATCTCTTAACATACAAAGAACTTGAAAAAATACTGTTATATTACATTATACCAAAGCATTACAGTATAAATTTATACTAGAACACATTTAAGCAAAAATATCACCGCCCATTAACTCTAGCTGGGGCTATTTATAAGAACTTGCTGAGTGTACAGATTGGATTTCAGAGTCATAAAGCTATGTGTGAACACAAACATACAGACACTGGCGTACATGTCCTGATCTGATTTAACTGCTCTTACTGGCCTGTGACTTGTTTTTGCTGATGTAATACTAGACAAGAAACAGTATCATCTCCATTTGTTTATGCTGGATAAAAAAAATCCAATTACTGAGTATGCTATACTTAATATTACGTGACCTGCCTGATAGATCTGTGTGGAGGATTGCTTTTTGGAAATTCCCCTGCAAACCACAGTAAAGCCTGATCTCAGAAAATTGCTTTTCACTATGACTTTACAGACCAAATTATTTCTATTTTTTTTAATTTAATAATAACAAGTCTATTGACTCTTAATTATCTTAGTGTCATTTATCAAATATATATTAACATTATAAAATGTCTCTGATATGTGGTCCATATCTGTCTCTATTAGACAGTTGAGCTGACTGTTTGATGGAGACACTAACAGAAAGCCTTGACATGTAACCTTGTCTAGTGTGTGTTCCCTGCTGAGCTACTGAATTTTGCTAGACACTGGGATAGAAGGATAATCTTTACTTGTCTATCCAGGTGGAGACTTCTCTTACTCTACATATAAATCTTAAATATGTTAATGTTTTATGTGTCACTTGCAAATGCAGACTATGTATCCTTCTGTTTTTATAGAGACCTTAGACCTAGAATTACACCTCTACCTCATTTCTGCCAATTGTAGGATCACTGATAGCTGTGTCTGATGACACCACAACTCCATGTTCAACTACCAACCTTCTGAAAATTAATGAGAAATAATGAGAAGCATTCCCCCGATTCCTTAGTCCAGAGCCAATTTGTGTGATTTCACTTCCATCACCATTTCCTTATTCCTCTCCATTTGTAATTTGTAGCTTTAGAAGTGCAGGTCCTTCTGTTCTTATTTTCTCTTTGTAATCAAGCCACCTTCCTGATTTCTCACCGTAGCCTCTAACCTTGTGTGCACACCTCCAGGGTTGTCTGCTCACACCTTTCCAATCAGTTTCTAAAATCTTATCTCTGTATACCCACAAGAGTGGACTTTAAAAATGAGGTCTGCTGTTGGCATCCCCTACCCCAAAAATGTTGTCTGGGTTGTCAATGTCTGCTTGATAAATTACAGAGTTCTTGTATCCTATGCCCTTTCAGTTCTGGCTGTCATCCCTTATCTTATGGCCTGTGAGTCTAATTCAAACCTAACACAGTCCTGCTACTTCAGATGGGTCACTGTTGCCCAAAGGTGAACGTTGCTACCTCCACACCTATGCTCATACCATTTTTATATCAGGAATTAATGTAAATACTGACATACACACACATTTATATAAAATGAGGTTTTGAATAAAAATGCCCACCATAGGCCCATAGGAAGTGGCATTATTAGGAGGTGTGGCCTCATTGGAGTAGTGTGTCACTGCAGGGTGGGCTTTGAGGTATCAGATGCTCAAGCCATGCCCAGTGTGGAATTTGCTTCCTGCTGCCTGCCTGTCCAAATGTAAACACCCAGCTGATTTGGCACCATGTCTACCTGCCCACGGACATGCTTTCCACTATAATGGTAACGAAATGACCCTCTGAACCTGTCAGCCAGCCCCAATTATATCTTCCTTTATAAGAGTTTTCTTGGTTACGGTATCTCTGCACAACAACAGAGACCCCAACTAAAATATATATAATCAATACTATAATAATATATATTATATATATAATCAATACTTTCTAACACTTTTGTAAAATTTTAACATATACTCAAATCAACAACATCTGCTAAATAAGCTGATGTTTATTTCCCTGCTAGGTTAGAATTCTTTTATTACAAATGAACTTCTCCACATAGATTCATATAGATTTGAATTTAAATATGGACTTTCTTAATTATTTATCTTCTGTTTTGTGTCTAAAAATTTATTCAATTAGAACATACTCCTCTTCTAGACTGAGAACATCTTAGCAAACACACTAATATATTTATCATATAATGGAATAAATAGCACATAAATAAATGTATTATTTATATGTTTGTATGGTCACTCAGTTGCGTGTGGGGAATGTTTACCTTGTTCACTCTGTCATCAGGACAGAACACATATGTTGCAATGTTATAGATACCAAGCACATTTGATGCACAATGATTGGAAGGACAAAGAAATTCCTAATTTCACAATAAACATATGAATTCTGTTATGGGTATTTCATTCAATCATATGGAAAAATAACTCAATAGAGTCCCCTTCTTAGCCAGGTAGTGGTAGCACATGCCTTTAATCCCAGCACCTGGAAGGCAGAGGCAGACAGATCTCTATGAGTTGGAGGCCAACCTGGTTTATGGAGTGAGTTCCAGGACAGCCAAGGCTATACAGAGAAAACCTGTCTTAGAAAAAAAAAAAAAAGAAAGAAAAAGAATTTCGGGGCTGGAGAGATAGCTCAGAGGTTAAGAGCACTGGCTGCTCTTCAAGATGTCCTGAGTTTATTTCCCAGTAACCACATGGAGGCTTATAACCATTTATCATCTTAGAGTTCCCTTCTTGCTTGACACAGGTTAGTGTTCATGGACATGAAAATATATGTGCCCCATAGACACATGATGTAAGTGGAATTACAACTTAGTACCTATGTTCAGGAAACACGACTCAATCAATGTTTCCAGAGTCAAAGCTTTTATGACACCTTCTTTCTACTTTCAGATATTTTCTATTTTCCAGTGGCTGCTCTGCTTCTAAAAACCTGTGATGATAACTCCTTCCTGTGATAAGACAGATTTTGTCTGATGAGCTATTTTTAGGCAGCCAGCATCCAACTATATTCTCTGGTTGCTTAAAAAGGTACTAAAATAGTGCTGCTGAAAGAAGATTCTTTTCTAGATATAATGAGATTGTCTGAAGATCTCATTTTCCAAGGTTTTATCTTTATTGATTGGTTTTACAGTAACAATTCCTCAGCACCTTTCAGTCATGAAGCTCTATTTAATTTCCTTGTCTCAGGAACTCAGGAGCCATTTTCAGATCATGATGCTCACTCCTCTACGAAGTATGTATAGAATGTGTTCCTGAATTAGAATCTCCTATTTCCAGCTACCAATTATCATTTGAATTAAAGGTATCCAATTTATAGAAACTTGAGAGATTAGAAAGCAACTAAAATTTTGTCGTCATCAACTTTTACCTATGTGATAAAGAAACTGAACCATCTTTTCCCAGTTTTTTTCTTTCTTTTATTAATTTTTTTCTTCATAATTTATTCATTATATCTCCTGATTGAAGCCCCCTGCCTCAACACCCAATCCTACTATCCCTCCCTCTTCCCCTAATCCTTTTCCCCTAATCCACTGAGAGGAGTTCTCCACTATTGCCATCTGACCATAGCTTGTTGGGCTCATCAGGACCATTTGATCATCTTACTCCAGGGCCTGGTAAGGCTGCGTCATTAGGAGCTAGTGATCAGAGAGCAGTCAACTGAGTTCATGATAGAGGCAACCCGAACTCCCCTCACTCTGAGATCCACTTGGAGACTGAGATGCCAATGGGCCACATCTGAGCAGGGGGTCTAGGTCCTCTCCATGTATGATCATCTCCTTAGATGCTGAAAAAGCATTTGATAAAATCCAACATGCATTCATATTTAAAGTCCTGGAGAGATCAGGGATACAAGACACTTACCTAAACTTAGTAAAGACAATATAGAGCAAGGCTATAGCTAGCATCACACTAAACAGAGAGAAACTTAAATCAATCCCACTGAAATCAGGGACAATGCAAGGTTGCCCACTCTTTCCATTTCTCTTCAACATAGTACTTGAAGTCCTAGCTAGAGCAATTCAAATCAGAAAGGAATACGTCAAAGTATCACTATTTCCAGATGATATGAAAGTATATATCAGTGACCCCAAAAATTCTACCAGGGAACTCTTACAGCTGATAAACAGCTTCAGCAAAGTGACTGGATAAAAAATTAACTCAAAAAATCAGTAGCCTTCCTGTATATGATAGACAAAAGGGCTTAGAAAGAAATTAGGGAAACTACATCCTTCACAATAGCCACTAATAACATAAAGTACCTTGATGTGGCTTTAACCAAGCAAGTGAAAGGCTTGTATAAAAAAACTTCAGGTCTTTGAAGAAAGAAATTGAAGAAGATATCAGAAGATGGAAAGATCTGCCATGCTCATGGATCGGTAGGATTAACATAGTGAAAATGGCCATTCTGCCGAAAGCAATCTACAGATTCAATGAAATTCCCATCAAAATACCAACACAATCCTTTACAGACCTTGAAAGAACAATTCTCAACTTCATATAGAGTAACAAGAAATCCAGAATAGCTAAAACAATCCCTTTTCCAGTTTTTAAATTAATTAATTCATTTATGTTCTGCTTCAAAGAGCATCAAAAGCTTCATAGGTGACAAACTAGCCACTTGGTGAAAAAAAAATGGCCTTGCGTCAATTACTGATAGAATACTGTCCAAAACTAGAAAAATTGGATACAAGAATCCACTGATGATCCTTTCAAGGACAAGGTAGGTAAGTCCTTTATAAGTCCTGCTTCACAGAAAAATCTGTCAAATATTCTGAGCCAGAAGGCTAAAGATAATGCTCCAAAATTGTAGAAGCATGTGGGGGACTGAAATTTCTCTGTCATTTCAATACTTTTGGAAGCCACTTGCCTGCACTTTCTATATATTTAAGTAATATTTATTCCTTATTAAGCCTCTGATGGGGTTGAGGACTAGATAGTTATAGTCACACAGTTAAACTTAGATTTTTTAAGATGGTAAAAAATTATAAATTGTAAAATGTTTTATCCAAGGGTACAGAAAGTACAAATCTTAAGTTTTCATAATTGTTAGTATTACAATTATGTTAGTTTGTTGTTGTTAGTTTGTTATTGTATGAGAAAGAGCCTTTTATTAGACTAAAAGGTGGAGATATAAGCATAAGATTATTGTGTATTTTGAATGCTGGTTTCTGTATCACCAATATCTGGTTACAATCCTGGTTCTGAGAATCTCCTGTCTCAATGTTGTTTAGACTCTGCTCACCAATTTATCTTCTGATGTGTCAATAAAGCAGCTTCCAGCCAGCCACTGATCAGGGGAAATAATAGGGCTGGACTTCCTGCCAGCCAGGGGAGGAGAATTAGAGGAGGAAGTAGGGGGATTTAGCCAAGGGCAGTGTTCCAAGAGACATCAGAGAAGGAGCTGGAGGAGAAAGGTTATAAAGCACAAGTATCTCTGGGATGTATGCTGGGAAGAAACCAGATTAGCTTAGAGGGCTAATAATAGAATCATAACTGCTCAGATATTGTGTTATAAAGCTTATTTATTAAACAAATATAAAAGAGTCTCAATTATTTATGCGATGGCCAGGTTAAGATGGACACTAAAAGAAATAAACACTGTTTGTAAAAAATAACCATAACACACTTCCCTAGCTGAATAGTTATTGACTGTTGCTGGATAATGGGAAGGCCTTTTTCTTCAGCAGTTTTGTTCCTGAAGGTTGCCCATATTCCAACAGGAGGCCACATATATAAGAAAAACACTCATTGGATCCAGCAGGTTATAAAAAGGAAATAATAAAACTTGGGGGATGGGGCTTTGAGGAGATGGGGCTTAGAAAATTGTAAGGGGTGGGGGGATGCAATGAGAGTTGTGTATGATCAAAATATATCCTTTAACTATATAACCTCCCCCAAAAAGTTATGAAAAAGAGACCTATGCTGGTCAGATAGCAACAAAAACAAAAGGCAGGAGATGCTGACTCCTTGACATCTACCTGATAATCAAGACCCCGTCTGAAATGTGTCCTCAGACAGTGTGCACTTCCTTCTACATGTTGTTCTTTAATGTTGCTGCATTAACAACAATTTCTTTTTACAAACTGTCAATAGTGACAATCTACAGGTTTCAGTGACTAGTATTTCTAGTCCACTCCCACACGGTAATGGTTGAGGGACCGTTTCTCCTTCCCTTTCAATATGAGGATATTGCCCACTGAATTTTAGAATAGGCTGCTGTTCTCCTAAATGTTGAAAGTAGAGGCATGTTTTTAATGATGTGGGGCCACATGATTGTTTTGCCAATGTTTTTAGTTGTATTTAACCTCTAAGGTCTGAGAACATTATTTTTCTTGTTTGTCATGTGTGTTTACTCGTTTGAAGTCATATGCACTAGCATATCAGACAGGGTTTAACTTTCATATCTTACTAGACTGTCGTATGCAGGAATAACTACAGTAATTCCTCTTGAGACCCCCCCCCCCATCCTTTCTGTGTTGGTGTTTGAATTGAGACTGGCAACTTTTTCAGTTGAATTCAGTAATTGTAATAGAAGGAAGTAAATATAATAATATTACATTTAATGTTATCTAAAAAGTATGAGAACTCAAATCATTAGAAAGTGTTTTCACATGAATTATATTGCACCATGTCTCAATTACATCCTGAGATATTACTTATGATATGGTTTATTAATGTTAATACACTTATCTCTAAGTTTATAGTCATATACACTATCAAAATGTCATAAATTCCATGTGCTCATCTAAGAAAGAAATCACACAGGAGGAAATGGTTGCCAATTTCTATGTGTAGTGCATTAAGGGTTTTGTAAATTGATAAAATTTTCCTGTGAGGGAAAAGAAGAATGAGCATTCGAGGTACTAAAATCTGATCAATAACTTGTTTTTTCAGTGATGTGTTAATGAAACTCATTTTCCATGACTATTTAATCATGGCTTCACACACAAAGCAGTGGTACTGGGTAGGATATATAATCAGTACTCATCATCAGTGCCATATCATTGTTTCTACAGCCACACTGCAATTTAGTGAAGTGGATTGTTACTTTAGATTCTCTAAGGTCAGAGAGCTCTGTGTTTGGCTGTTAATATATTATTTAACACTTAACACCCTGTACACTTTTTCACACAAACATTTGGTTTGGACATTCTTTTTTTTTTTCTAAACAAAAGGTTTCACATGTTTATTACTGAAATACTGAATGAACCTACAAGAGTACAGAAACAAAGGAAACTCATATTCCCAATAAACACTCAGCTTTTCAGACAGTAGTGATGTTTTAAATGTGAGCTAATGGTAACAGCACAAATGTGGTTCCTTTGAGACCCAGCTTGGTTCGTCGCCAGTGTCTCCGCTTGGAGTTGTACATGATTTTATTGCCAGTTTTCATCTGAATCCACTGAGGAATGGGACGATTCTGTTTTTGTTTCTTAGCCAGGAATCTCTTGATCCTGAAGGTCTTGTGAGAAGCCATAGTGAAGAACAAAGCCAAACAGGCACACACTCCGCCCAGTGAGTGACTAGGACAACGGATCAAAATAACCCGAGACGGCGGAGTGGAGACACGAGTTGACGGACCAACTCTTCCAGGTTTCCTGCGAACTCAGCACAGCAGGAGCCCCTACCGCACACCGGCACGGGTGCCCCTGGACATTCTTAAATAGCAGAAAATGATACTTATATTTTTTTAGTTTGATGATTTTCAGTCAAGATAGCTTTATTTAATTCCCTGGTCAGGTGATGTGGTAAATATTCTGACAAAAGCAGCTTCAGGTAGAATGGGTTTGTCGCAGCTCACAATCCCAGGTTACAGTCCACCACTGACGGAAAGTCAGACAATCAGGTTCTGGAAACAGCCTGAAAAATGACATCCATAATCAAACGACAAGGGAATACCTCATGCAAGCTTACATTTAGTTCTCTCTCTCTCCTGAAACCAGTCGCAAGGAATAATGACACTTACTTTTGGGTTGGATCTTCTGCTATCAATACAGAAGTTATGCCAGTAGAACATAGGCCAACCTAATCTACCCCTAGATGAATTTTCCTTTCTCAGTGATCCTAACTGATATCAGTGTAACAGTTAAAAATAACCATGATATAGAGTCTCACATATTTAAAGCTAGCAAAAATCCTACCTGAAAGCCAAAATGAACTTGAACTTGTATTCTTCCGGATTCCACAATCTTTATTTTATGTATGACTTTGCTTAGACATTAATTATCCAAGGACATTATGAAGCAAAAATGCTAAACTAACAAATCACAGCATTAGTGATCTAGAATACATCTGCATTAAGAATTTAAATTACAGCATTCTTTTGTCTCATAAATGTTTAGTTTCTTCTAGTTTGTCATAACTATATAATGTATAAAGAAACAAAAGACATATAAAGGATACAAAAGCATTTAGGAGACATGGCATGAAGAAATTGCCATTAATGACAACCAGGGATCAGATCTCCTACATGGCTTCTCTGTGAAGTGGATGTAACTAGTGTCTTCGTTTTAATATTAAGCAAGGGTTGAACCAGAGAGGTTTTGTGACTTCCTGAACACTGTGTAGTCAGTACATGATATAACATAGCGATTGTCACTTGCATACCTGGTTTTATGTCTCTGGGTTAAGTGTATTATTGATATTAGCTGGGATTATAGTTGCTTCTGGAAGATGTGGGCCTTGTGACAAAGCATGCAGGAAACATTACATGTGGCATTGAAGATGGACTCATTCTCAGTAGACACTGAATTACATGATGTTATGATACGCTAATTTTGTAACTATATGAAAGGGGGGATATGATATTCAGCCATGATTTTAAATAGAAGAGATACATCACTGAACTTTTTCTCATTTTTTCTACATTTTCCCCAATATTTTTCCATTTTAAATGAATGTTGGCTTCCTGTTTAGTGTTTCAGATTGCACATCTAATAAAGTAAAAAAAAGTATCAGTTTATTTCTTTGAAAATCAACTTTTCTTATGTATTCTCCTACTCAGTATATTCTACTATCAGTTATCTTGGAATTGGGCTCAACTCCTATGCACGCTTCACTTTCTTAACAATGCCATGAAGTTCTTCTCACTGACAATAATGTAATTTAAAATGCATTTGATTAGCCCTCTAGTGCTATTTCCAATGACGTATTAAGAAGAAGCAAAACAGATGAAACAGTAAACAAGAAGCAGAAAAGATAGTGTGATGGTAGAGGCAGAAGCTGGAGCAAGGAGTCTATAGGTCGAGGAAGTTGGAAGTGTTCCAGAAATGTCAGTTCTTTGAAAAGCCACATTTGACAGAGTTTCCTTCAGAATGTCAGGAGACTCCAACCTTCTGATACCTTGATTTTTTTAAATTTATTTTTATTTTTATATTAATCACAGGTTATATACTTTGTATCCCAGCCGTAGCCCCTCTCACATTCCCTCCCTATCACCCCCATGTCTCCCTCATCTCCTCCCTGCCCCTTTCCAAGTCCACTGATAGGGAAGGACCTCCTCCCCTTCCATCTAACTCTAGCTTATCAGGTCTCTTCAGGAATGGCTGCAATGCCATCTTCTGTGGCCTAGCAAGGCTGCTCCTCCTTCGGGGGGAGGGGGGAGAGGAGGGGAGGAGGGTTGAAGAGCCAGCCATTGAGTTCATGTCAGAGACAGTCCCTGTTCCCCTTACTAGGGTACCCACTTGGATACTGAGCTACATCTGAGCAGGGGTTCTAGGTTATATACATCCATGGTCCTTGGTTGGAGAAACAGTCTCATAAAAGACCCCTGTGCCCAGATATATTTGGTCCTTGTGGAGCTCCTGTCCTCTCCAGGTCATACTAACTCAACTTTCTTTCATATGATTCCCTGCACTCTGCCAAAGATTTGGTTATGTTTCTTAATATTTGCTTTGATACACTGCTAGGTAGAGTCTTTCAGAGGCCCTCTGTGGTAGGCTCCTGTCCTGTTACTTGTTTTCTCCTACATCCAATGTCCATCCCATTTGTCTTTCTAAGTGAGGATTACCTGGGATACCTTGATTTTAAACTTCAAAAATCCTGAGCCGTAAGAAAATGTTTTGACTTAAATACCAAGATTATAATATGTGTCATTCAGATCTAGAAATCAGAAGATCATGGTATACTCCACACCCATTTCACTAAGGAATAAGGGATAAAGAGGTCAGTTCTCTAGCAGCCCCATTTGAGGTAAAGTGTCTGGTTTATAGAATATGCTTGTTGATATGGCTTCCCTTCCATCGTAGATCCCACTCCTGACTCCCAAGTTACTGATTAATCACTTCAATCACTCTCTAAGCACTTTGTCTTCTTGGTTCTAAGAATGTACCCTGTCTTTTTCTGTCTCATGAATATTAACCTTGTTATTCTTTCTTAAATTCCTTTCATCTATATTGTTATTGTTACACTTGAACCTTATTTCAGTCATCGTTGCTAATACATCACAGAGTTTCTATTTCGCTATTCTCTCTAACTGTCCATAGCCAAACCCATATCTTAACTAACTTTATTTTACATCAACAGTTGGCATCATTAGTTACTTCTTTATAAACATTTTGTCAACACTTTAAGGGAATTTTAATTTTATCAAAATGGACTTTGGAGGGCAATAAATTGGCGGTTTTTAAGGGATGCTTCCCGGGTCTGATGTCTGAAGTTCAATTCCTGAAATGTATAAGGTGGAATGAGAGACTGAATGCTGGGAAATTCTCTGACTGCCACCCATATTCCCTGCTGAAAGTGCTCTCTCTCTCTCTCTCTCAATCTCTCTCTTTTTCTATCTCTCTCCCTCTCAGTAAAATTAAAAATATATACACATATAAGAATGAGCATTTGATTTCCCTATGCTGGTATGTAGCTGCAATGCAAGTACAGAGGATGTAAGAGCTTCAGTTTGAGGACTTCCTGGATAAACTGTTAGTTTGAGGACCTTATGCCCTGTAAACTGAGCCCTTATCTCAACAAAGCATAGTAGCAACAGAACCAAAAACAAAGCAAAAAAAAAAATCAAACTAAAAGAAAAATAATTAAAATGGACACCAATTAGGCATTTAATAAAAATGGGCAGAATGCCTGAAGATGGTTTCTCAAATAAGGCTCAACTGACATTCCTGAAAGGAGCTGGCAGGCATTCTGAAAACTGGTTACAAATATTAGGAATTAATTGAGCAACAGATAAAGAACTCTCTTTCTCGAACATTCTCGATTTTCTTTTCTCATACTCTTAATTTTGTCATTGATGTAGCTATTCTGAGAAAAAAAAAACATAACTCAAAAATAATTTAAAAAACCCAACTATTTATTTCATTATGTGCTACTGGTAGGTGTTCTAAAAAATACACAGATTCACAGAATGCCAGCTACACTCAGTAAACAGGATAATAATTTTCAGCAATATGTTAACTCATCCTTGGGTTCCCTAAAGCAAAAGGATCATGAAATGAAGAAGAAATTATTAGAAGATTTCCATAAAATCAGTAGGACAATAGACTAATTGAGCTTTCTGAAACTATTTAATTTATTTTTCCTATCTCTGCTATATTTCCAATGTAATTTTTTGAATTTTTTGAATAGCCTAAGATTTCCTTCTGCTCTCAGAGAAATAAATTTTTCAACTTAAAACAAAATATATCTGCATGAAAACCGAATATTATTAGCCAAAGTAATATTGGATTTTGATGTTGATAAGACTATTTTGGGTTTCTACTAAGTAGATTAGATACACCGAAATTACTGCATGTTTACCTTTATAGCTATACACAATGGTAAGCTCTACCTCACATCTGGAATACAGAAAAAGGGCAAACTAATTTGCTTGCAGGAAGGCATATTAATGTCCTTTAAAAAATCAAAGAGGAAATATTTTGACACCCTCTGTTAACTAGAGAATAAAAAATTCTGATATTTCATTAAAAAATTCCCTGTAAAGTACAAATAATATTGGCTTTTACACAACTAAAACATCATGTGTAAGAAAATACGTATATCTCTTACCCTAGAGAATGAAGGAATGCATTATATACTTCTGCTGAACACCTTCACAGACTTTTATCTATGTCATCTCTTGTGATGGTATGTTAAGGTTCATGAAGTGCGTGGTGCAAAAACTTGCAGTAGGTTTTTAGGACATATCTACCAAGAAGAAAGAAAACCTTGTAGGAACAGTGCAGACAACACTCATGTTGAAAGGATAAATAAATACCTGTTGTTTGCTAGGACAAACCCAGCAACAGCAAAAGTTCCCCCTTAGTATGTGGACTGCAGGGAATGTAGGAAAGAAAATGTTTCAACTCTGTTTGTCTGCTTTCCCCAAGTTTCCCACATTATGACATGGAGGCAGCATCTGCTCATCAGTCATATAATGATCTGTGTCCTGAATTGACTCAGGGCATTCTTTGCAGTATGTCACTTGTCTTGTTGCTTACAAAATCCCTAATAAAACCAACTTAAAGAGAGCAAATAGGGTTTGTTTAAACTCTGTTCTAAGTAAAATATTCTGTCATGGCAGGAAAGGTGAAGCCATTTGAGCAGGAGGCTAATTACACTGCCTCTGCAGTAAAGATGGGCAGGTTCTGCTGTTCAATTATTTTTTATTTTTCAGATGTAATTTTTGTCTCTGAGGCTTACTGTCTCCATTTGCCAACACAGGCCTAGTCCTAGAAGCTTCTAGCCTTCATACAATCTAATCTATGCCTAGAATGTTTTCAGCCTCTGTTACTTAAGCTGAATAAGCTCACCCTTTCTAACTCTTTCTGAACTCTGTCTGGCTGGTTAAACTCAGATGTTCTGGCTCAAAAGCCTCAGCTGACTGATTCAAACTGGCTTCTTTCAGCTTCTGATTGAATTGCGCTGTTTGCCTCAAACTAAATCTTGCAATCTGTTCTAATCTTGTGTCTCCTTCTCATTCTCTGGATCACTCTGTCTTTACCTGTGATAAGCTTGTTCTTTGTTCAACCTGTCTCTATAAAACTCTTCTGTTAAAACAGCCTACTCTCTTTCTTTCTGTGCTGCTCTCTCTTAAATTGCCTTTTCCTCTTTCTTCTCCTGAGACTTGGGTATATCCTATTCCATCAGATCTTTCTCTGATTCTTCACTTTGCCTGCCACTCAATTAGACATTTCTTTCAAACATTGTTTCTCCTTTCTAAAATCTAACCTTACCTTCATTGTAAGGGATTAAAGGTGTGTACTAAGGGCATGTCAGAATTCCAGCCAGATAATACTGTAATCCAAGGTATGTCTTCATTCCAGCAGGATCACATATATAGATGATCTTTGGACAGGATCCCTTGACAGAATAGCCATGTTGCTGGATATTTTATATTCCTCTATATTCTGCTGCATGGATACCTTTCTCTTTGAATTTAGACTAACAAGGTATGTCTTTTTACCTAAATGTAATCTAGAAATTCTCTCTGAGAAATACCTAGAGGTTTATGTCCAAAGTCATTCTAGACCTGTAATGTTAACAGTAAGATATACAAACCCACCCTCCTTGAACCATATTTTGAAAAAAGCATTTATAGTTTCAGTTTGTCATTCCTTTTCTTTGTATTCACCAATCCATACAATTGAAGTTTCAATTCGGTTTTTGAAAAGACACATTTCTGTTCATAGATTATCTTTTTATTACACAGTTTAGCTTTTCAAATTCTTAACATTTCCAACTTATACTTATCTCATCATCCCTATTGAGAACTTATTAACATATTCTTGAATTTATTGTTTGACTTGGTCTTCTGTTTCTAGCATTCAATAAACATTTACCTCCTTTATGATAAAAATTTTCATTTGCTGAAATTTGTTATCTTCTGATAGTTTTTAAAAAATATTTGTCCGTTTATATATTCACAGCTCTATATTCAGAGGATTAGTTTTCTGAACAGAACTTCATATATACTGACTAAATAATAAATATTTGCCTTAACATCTTTACATGTATTTCTGAGGAATAATTTTGTGACTACATCAATACATGAATTTCTTCTTGAATGACTGTCTTGCTGTAGAAGACTTTTTCCTTCCTTCTTCAAGTTCTCAGAATAATGACTCATGAGGCTCATTAAATAATATACAAACACCTAGGCTATATAGCTAGGCTCTTCTCTAACTATCTCATAACTTAAAATAACCCACTTATACTAATTTACAATCTTCACATGGCTGATTACCTGATCTCAGGCACTATGAGTACATTCTCACATTTAGCTGGCTGAATTTCAGGTGCCTGTCCCTATCCCAGAATCCTTTCTGCCTACAGGATGTTCTACCTCACATTTCCTGCCTAAGTTATAGGCAGATTTATTATTTACAGGTACTACATCTATACAGTATACAAGATATTCTTCTACACTGTCTTTCATTTTTATTTTTAATCTTTTCAAGTATTTCAGGCAATGCCTGACTATGATTTATATACTTTGTCAGAAATTGATGAACACTTTCATACACAAAGGTTATGTTCTGAGTAAACATTCATGTGAGATATTCAAGTACAGATTTCTTCATTTTCCTTGAATTACTTCCACACAACAAATTCATCAATTGCAAGGGAAAATCTGGAGTTCAGAATGCCTAAGAGGAATTCATTAAGATTTTTTAAAAATCATAGAAATTATAGAATTGTCACTAAGAAACAAAGAAAGAACGGTTCCAGAATTGAGTTTTGTAAATTTGTAATTGAAATAATCAGTGATTTTAATTTTTACTATGAATTAAATTGAACTTTTAAATTAAAAACAATTTTTTCTATATACAGTATGTTCTAATTAAACTTTGTCTTCCCTCTACTCTTCTCAGTTCCTACTCAGACTCCTCATCCAAATTCACTTCACTTTTCTCCTTATTAGACAACAAATAAACTTCTAAAGGTTACTAATATAATAAAATAATGTAAAATAAAATAAATTTAGCAATAGCCAACATATCAGAATAAGACAAAACAAACAAATAGAACAAAAGGTTTCCAGGGGAAAGGCATAAGGAACAGATATAGACACAAATACCCACTATTTTTTTTGCATTGAAGAATCACATAAAAGCACAGCAAACCCATAAACTAGAAGTTTTTGTAATATATACACAAAGGGTTTGTGGAATATGTGTGTATTTACATATAAATATATATGTATACATATATGTATGAATAAAATTTTATGAAACCTTGACATGACAATTTTGAGGCAAGGAACCTCCAAAAATATCATTCAGACTGTTTTTTGTAGGCCATCTACTGTTGGGCGTGGAGTCTATCCTTAAGAGTAGTTTGTTTCCATAGTGCAGCAGATACTTCCTAAAATATACAAAGCTATTCTAATGAAATCTGGAATATTGGAGGAAACATGCCCCACCTGGCCATCACTTGCCACCAAACAAAACTTCCAATTACTGGGAATCAATTACATCTTTTGAGTTGGGGCTCCCACAAATATCTCCAGTCAAGCCAGCTCTTACCAAGACATTAGGTTGCACTCTACAAATGGACTGACAGGTAGGCAACATTGCTGAAGACAACTACCGTTCTGTTTGAACATAGAAAGGTCTAGCTATTGACAATATTGAACTTTTGCCCATATGCCCAGTGTTTTGTTTTGTTTTGTTTTGTTTTGTATAGGAACTGATTCCTCAGGCTACCAAAATAGAAACATAAACACCAACCCAGCCACAAACTGAAAAGGAATTTTAATTTAGAACATGACTACATGGGCAAGACATCACATCCAAAGAGCTTCTAGGTCTGTGTGATCCAGCTGAAATAAGAACATGTCTTTAATCCAGGAGACAAAGGCAAACCGATCTGAGGTCAAGGACAGACTGGTATAGATCAATATTAGATAAAGAAAAGCTTAGGTCCAGGTGTGGTAGTATACTCCTTTAATCACAAACAATGAAAGAAAAGTTAGTTTGTAGAAGAGAGTTAATTGAGTGGAAAAAAGGAATGAACCAGAGAAAGATTTGACAAAATAGGATATCCCAACTCTCAGGAGAAGAGAGTAGAAACAGAAGCATTTATGGTGCAATGAAGAGAGGGAGAGGAGGCAATTTTATCTAGAGAGTTTTACAAAGGGACGTTGAATGAGGCACAGGTGAAAACAGAAAGAGACAGAATGAGAAGGAGCCAGAAGATTAAAAAAGATGACTGAACTTAGTTTGAGGCCAAGCAGAGCAATTCAGAGTCCTAGAGAAGAGCCAGATTGTATAAGTAAGCTGGGAGAGGACTTAGAGCCAGAAAGCTGAATTCAACCAGCCAGCTATAAGCTCAGAAAGAACAATAAAGGGTGACATTGTTAAGTAATAGGTCTCAAAGGCCAAAAAAATTCTCTCCTTCTTCCCCATCTATCCCCTTCCCTATTCCTCTAAAAAGGGGAGGCCCTACCACCAAACCACCACAGCGAATCAACTTCCATCTTGACAGAGCATATCCTTTCCTTCTGTGGCCTGATGACGCAGTCTCTCCAAGGGAGAAGTGATCAACTAGCAGGCCATAGGGTCTATGTAAGAGCCAGTCCCTGCTCTTCTTACAAGGGGACCCAAATGAAGTCCTGGCTACCTATTAGCTATACCTGCTTAGGGACCTAAGCCCAGTCTATGCATGGTCCTTATTTAGAGCTTCAGTCTCCTCAAGCCCCTCTGGGCCCTGGTTAGTTGGTTCTGTTGGTCTTCTTGTAGAGCTCCTGTCCCCTTCAGGTCCTTCTCTCCTTCTCTTCACTTTTCTACAAAATCATGAGATTTTCAGGCAAATGGATAGATCATTACCTTATTCAGGCATCATCAGCTTAAGCTTCCTTGTGCAGAGATAAAAAACAATAAAAAAATTTGAAGCTAGATATTACCTAAAGACAGAGAGAGAGACCTTGGAATACACTCAAAAGGGATATCTCCATAAAATCCCTCCCCTCATTGCTCAGGGAGCTCAACAGAAGAAGAGGCAGAGCATGTAAGAGCTAGAGGGGATGATGGAGGAGTCCAGAGAATAAGAAAAGTGCATTTGAAGTCACAGAAATTGAAGCAGGATTCATGGGACCTACATGGATGTGCGCTACATCCTCTGCATATATGCTATAGCTTTCAGATCAATATGGCGATGTACTTTCATGAAATAACGCTGTTTAGATGAAATAATGATTTTACAATTACTGATAACGATTTTATAAAATTCCTGATTTGGTTTAAATAATTTGAAGCCTTCCTACAGAGGAGTAAAAGCTATGCCTTCATGTGTCACAAGCACATGAATTACACTACGTGGAAGAACAGCCTTGGAACAAATTTATGATCAAGAAAAAAAAGAAACATTCACTCTAGGTGAGATCACAGTTCTCCGTGTGCACCATGATAAGGAAAGCCATGATTAACTATGCAAGACTTTAAAAATAAGGACCATGTATGGATATAACCTAGAACCCCTGCTCTGATATTGTCCATGGTAGCTCAGTATCCAACTGGGTACCCTAGTAAGAGGAAAAGGGACTATTTCTGTCATGAACTCTTCGACCCTCCCGCCACCCCCGAGGGAGGAGCAGCCTTGCTAGATCCCAGAAGAGGACATTGCAGCCAGCCCTGAAGAGACATGATAAGCTAGGGTCAGATGGAAGGGGAGGAGGTCCTCCCCTATCAGTGGACTTGGAAAGGGGCAGAGAGGAGATGAGGGAGGGATGGGGAGAGTGGGAGGGAATGAGGGAGGGGGCTATGGCTGAGATACAAAGTACATAACCTGTGATTAATATAAAAATAAATAAATTTTTAAAAAATTAAAAAAATAAGACTTAAGATGGACCACCGTTTTTTGTTTTTGTTTTGTTTTGTTTTTTAGTAAAAACCTTGGTAACCTATGACATAAAAACTATTGCTCTGAATTTAAAATGAGTCTGTAGAATGAAAGGTAGATAAAGAATGTTTAGTCAGGTGTGAATTTTAATATAAAACTGTAATCAAATATCCCATTGTAAATCTTGTGTTTATAGTTTAGCTGTTTTGTTTAGTTTTTGTCTTTTGAGGGTTTTTTGTTTTATTTTGTTCTGTTTTTTTTTTTTTTTGAAAGTTGCTTTTTTGGCTGCAAGGTATTTTTCTTCTTATGTAGAGAACTTTGTTTCAAGAGGTATAAAAGGCTGAGAGAAAAATAAAAGGTTGTTGGAGTTTGCTTTGCTTCATCCACAGAGTGTGTGTATGTGTGTGTGCGTGCGGGTGCGCGTGTGTGTATGATTTTTTTCCCCTTTCTCTTTTCTTTCTCTCTGGCTCTGGCCATGCGCCATCAGCTCTGGGCCGTAATGAATTACAGTTTAGAGTCTCTCGCCAGTTACAAAGTACTGGCTCAGAAGAGTGAAAAAGAGTTCAAAGTTTCTCAGCAGAAAACTATCAGCTTCCGTCCTCTTCTGCGACTTTACACCCCCCTTTTCATCCTTCCCGGACACGTATTGAAGCTGGCCTTCGACATGTGTGCACGCCTTTGTTTGTACGTGTGTTGGTGTCAGATTCACCATGTTTTCTACAAGTGGAGGAAAGAGAAGCACATGTACGAGTCAGTTTTCTTCCTCCACCAGGTGTGTATTGGCGACTCAACTCGTCATCAAGCTTGTGGGGAAGCCCGTGGACTCAATGAGCGATCTTGCTGGCCCTCTTTTATTTTTCTGCTTTCAGTTTTACCAATCTCTGTTCTTATTTTCTTCTGTTTGTTTTGGATTACTGTGGTTCTATTTTCATAGTTCCTTGAGGATTTTTATTCTTCTTACGTATTATTTCAGTTACATATATATATAAATACATATGTTCCACTAAATGCAGTTTATATTAAATATTATCTAATAATTAGGGGGAAAAGGTAGTTTCCCAGTAGGACTCCATTGAAGAAAATTACATTTTCATTTGCAAGTGCTTATTAATTGGATATTGGTTCTAGATAAAGAATGGAGGCATTTGTCCTCTCCTTTCAGCTCTGGGACCCCATCTGGTGTAGACCCTTAAAAGCGTTGTGCATGCTGATTCCTGACCCTGTGAGTTCACAGTTGAGCCTATGGTATAGAAGGCCTGTTTTCATGATGTTCTCCAGACACTGCTACCCTGCCTCTGCTGTCTTTCTAGCAGTGTACCCTGAGCCCTGAGGGGTGGGACATCCTGTTTAAGGCTGAGTGTTCCAAGGTCTCTCACTATCTGAGTAAAGCTTTGCTGTGTGTCTCTGTATTTGTTCCCATCTGCTGCAGGACGAATCTTTTCTGATGATTGCCGAGCCAGGCAGTGATTTGCCTCACTCACTAGAGTGATCAGTGTTTTTCAATGTAACATTGATCACTATATAACTGGGACTGAAAAGTACTCAATACAATATGACAAGAATTAGGAATTCTACTCTGGGTTGAAGTGGTGGCAAGAGACAGTCTGTGAGACAGTGGTCTCAGTACCCTGGGCAAGCAGAGTCCTACGACCCAAGATGAAGATCATAATAAATCAATTGCCTTGTTTTCAGAGATGTGAAAAGAACGGAATAAGGAGCTATGCAAATGGAAAACTCTAATGACTGACTTGTATAGTATAAAATTTATAAGTACCCTCCATTTTCAATCAAAAATAGAAAGGAATAACAATTATATTTCAATAATCCTCAGATGGACTGTCATGCAAAGGATTTACCTGATGCCTTAGCATTTCAAATTCAGATTACAGAATTGAGCAGAAATCAGAATTATATTTCTTTAGAAAGGTTCTTAGAAGGTACTTTAACATGGGGAAAAGGACATGTAATGCCTTACACTAGTTTCCACAAATATTATTGATTAAATGTATGCATCCAGCTCACTATTCCAGGACGCTATCTCAGACCACCTTACTTTACTATGAAAGAGCTTAATCTCTATAATATTCAAAATGCTTCTAGCCAATAACTTTTACAGGTCACAGAATCACAAAGTGTAGTCTGGGTCACAGAGAATCGTAGATGCTAACAGCTTTCTCACACAACTTATAATAGTAAGTCAATCAAGCTATTTTTTTTTGGCAAATTGTAATTTATTCTCTTCATGTTTGCATTTACCAAATTGTCTCCTATCACAGTATTAGCAGGCTTAGTAAAGAAAAATTAGACTGTTCTGAAGGTCTCTGCACTGGCATGAAAATTCTTTTTCTAGAAGAATGCAATGTAAATTAGCTGAAGAACATTGTGTAGGCACATATAACTTTGCATTGGTGATTCCATTAAGGAAAAGCATAAATAAAACATACTCCATTTCAAAAACAGCTTTAATTATGACGTTTTATTTATCCAGTGTGAAATTTTTTCAACAGAATTAAACATTATTCTAAATGTTCATAAATAGTGCAGTTCAGTTTCCAAGTTCTTAAAAAGGATTAGATTATCAATTATTTGGTTCATGGGCACGAGTTCCACTTGCCTTCATTGTCTCAATATTTAATTTTAGAAAATTGGCTGGTTATGGTTCTGAATTAGTATTTGCACATCGTGTTCTCAAAAAAAGAAAAAGAAAAAAAAATTACCAAGGAAGAAGAAATGACTACTTCAAGAGAGAAAGGGGAAACGGTAGCTTGCTAATAACATTTTCTGTACTAATGCACTGACCTGAATATATATATTTTTATCTAGTAGGTAAATTTTCTCTCCCTGTAGGAACAGCTATTATGCACCTTGGAGATGCCATTCACCTATGCAGAAATTCAGAGACCTTAAGTCCAACTGTTTCCTCCACAGAGGCCATATTTAACCAGATTCTTAGGAGCAAGCTACATAGTTTCTTGGGGAAAACACATGATTACTACCTTTCTGGCTACTGGAAACTTTTTAGCTACCTACTGCTTCACTCATTAAAAATAAAAGAGAATCACAGTACAAAAATAATACAAAATTGAAAAATTTTATTCATCTAAAATAAATAGTAAACAATTACAGGCTGTCGATTGATTTTTGTATTATGGAAAAGTATAGCGTACAAATTCATAATTTTGGTTGCAAAATGTTTCAGGTTTTTTTCTATCAAATTATAAACTTGAAAAACAAAACAAAATGTATCAAAACAAAAATGTACAATGTCCTTTAACCTTACAGAATTGGCCATTAGCTCATATCAATATTAATTTTTTGAATAAGCTTCTTTAGGATTATAGATTTTAGTATGCTTAACCTATATTATATGTCTACTATCCACTTACAAGTGGGTATATACCATGTGTGTCTTTCTGCTTCTGGGTTACTTAGCTCAGGATGTCTTTTTTTTTTTTCTAGTTCCCACCATTGCCTGGCGATTACATGATTTCCTTGTTTTTAATTGCTGAGTAGTATTTCATTGTGTAAACATACCACAATTTCTGATTTTTTTCTTCAGTTGAAGGACATCTAGGTTGTATCCAATTTTTGGCTATTATGAATAAAGTTGCAGAAACTCTACAAGGAGACCAACAGAGCCAAAAATCCTGGGCTCGGGGGGTGGGGGGCTGCAGAGAAAGACTGATACTCCAACCAAAGACCATGCATGAAGGGGACATAGACCCCATGCTCAGAGGAAGCCCATAGGCTGCTCAGTTTACACAAGGGGCGCAGGAGCTATCTCTGATATGAACTCAGTAGCAGGCTCTCTGGCCAGGCCACAGAGGAAGATGATTCAGCCAGCCCTGATGAGAACTGATAGGTTAGGGTCAGATAGAAGGGGAAGAGGTCCTCCCCTATCTGTGGACTAAGGAAGGGGCATAGGGGGAGAAAAGGGAGGGAGGGAGGGCAGGACTTGGAGGACTCAAGTGAGGAAGCTACAGTAGGGATACAAAGTGAATAAATTGTAGGAAATAAATCAATAGATAGATAGATAGATAGATAGATAGATAGATAGATAGATAGATAAAATGTAAAAAATTGAGTTAAATTTCTAAGCTGTCATTCACTTACATTAAAATCTTACATATGTTACTCACTTATTCTTTATTGTGAAATGTTTTACATGCAGTGCTGCTCATCCTGGAAAAGAACAAACAAACAAACAAATCTTCCAGAGGATTTCTCTTCATGATTTGGTCACTAGTCCATGAAAATCTTTCAGTACAAGGCCAATTTCGGTGGAATATCATAGAGTCTTCAATTTGCAATATAAGTCACCCCTTCCACAGTCTCCTGAGCCACTTGTTAGAAATGTCACTTTGTGCATTCCAGGAAGGATGTGATGGGCATTTAGTCATCTTTATTTTGAAGTGAGTACCCTAGGGTATTTTTTCTCTTGGAGGAAATTCACTCATATGCTTTAGTAATTTAATCAACTGACTAAATGAATTTATCAAAATATTAATCTACTTGGCTCATTGTTGGTATGGTGTTAGCTGTGGTAAAGTGCTGATGTGAGAATGTCTTGGCTGTTATCATTACGTGTTGTTGATCCAGTAACATCAAAAACAAATTTAATGGCCTCATTTTCCTACACACATTACCTTCCAAAGAATGTATGTACTTAATTTTCAAATATAAATATTCACAAAAGGCTTATTAACGAGTCATTGGCATTTACATAGTAATATCTTCATTTGGCAAAGACAATATATTTTTTCAATATTAAGACAAAAGGTATCTCCTAGGAAGTTAGTAGAAAGAAAGGGGTCCTCGCTTACTTTGTCCTCAACCAGGAAAATAATTTGCCATATTTCATAAGAGTCTCATAAAACAACAATTTAATCTTTCTGTATTCAATCAAAATTACCAAATTGAATTTACAGGAATTCTCAGATTTGAATGACTTCAAAATTAACACAAACCAATGCATTTTTTCATTTGATTTCCCTCAGAAACAGAGGGAGAAAATGAAAGAGTTGGAAAATAAACAAAACACAATACTTGTTACTACAGTTCCTAGTCTGGAGATTTGTCAGCTAGCAAGGGCAGGGGAGGGACAAAGAAAGGAAGGTGACTTTAGAATTAGAGTAAGGAAGCCAAAGTGTCAGGAACAGGAAACATTGGATCTGACCAACATTCAAAAGAGAAAGGCAGAAAGCAAAATCAAAAGTTATTCTTGAGTTACAGTTCAGAGAGCAGAGCAGACTAAGTGAAGCTCATGGTGGCCTGTAAGGGACATGCTAAGGGGCAGGAATTCTGTGAAGGGAAAGCATAGTGCCTCACTAGAGAAATAATTATTCTGCACATTTCTTTAGCATGGCTTAAGGTGAACCTGCCATTACTGGGCTGTTTTCTTGGCTGTATTATTTGCCATACCCAGAAGGAATGTTTGGTCTCCACTCAGGACAGAGGCTCTGTCCAGCTGACCAGGAATTTTCCTTAAGGACCCTTTATTGCTAGTCTAACAAGATATAGTATGCTCTTCTGCACTCACTCCTGAATGAAGACTAAGCATCATCACAGAGCTACTGTTCTGCTAATTGTTACTCTTCTTAATAAAATGAAACACACCTTCAAGGATATTGAACTCCTTTTTCAATATTACTACTAGTTACAAAAAAGCAGATGAAATTGCCCAGATAATGATATTAATAACAATGAAAGCTTTTAATATCTAATGATTTAATAACCATTTCCTGCCATTATGCAAATTCACTAACTCGTACTCAACTCTCATCAGAGCACAATATAGTAAACAATATTAATGTTGAGATTTTATATGTGTAGAAAATTATCCAAAAATTTAATCAGTTTTGATTAAAGGATTGGATAAGATTTAAGGGATAAAAAAATGAATATAATTGACACAAAATGTTATCTCAAAAATTGGTTCTCATAATAATTTATACATTTTTCAAAGCAATTACATTGATTTATATTGGAATTTATTCAAGAAGTCACATAATAAATCACAATTAAGGATATACACATTATTATTTACATACAACAATGTGCTAAATGTGTACATGAAAACATTTAACATATTTATTGATGTTTTAGACAGTATGTTAAAGTACTTGGCAAAGAGAAGGAATGTATTATGTTTCATATATATATATATATATATATTTCACGTCATATTTTTAAGTCCCAAAAATGTAATGTAGATATTAGATTTTTGTACCATTTTTTATTGTTTGCCAATCTGAACAGTTTTCTCTATTTCAGAAATATAGGCATCACAATTAATCAATATATCCAACAATTAAGTAGTACTTTAAGATAAAATTTAAAATATTTTGTTCGTGATTTTTGTAAAATGTACATTTAAACTGAAATATACCAGATAAATTATAATTTAAATACTATTAATGTGTTTAGGTTTTTTTTTCTCCCTATACATAGAATTGATTAAAAGCCCTCAATGTATATTGTTAGAAAAGATAGTTTGACAAAAATTCAGTTCTGAAAGATATTAATGTATGTCTTGCTAATTTGTAAACATTATAATCTGTGTTATTTTTTGCTTACACACAGATCTACTTGCAAGGAGTCATTTTCCTATTTACTATATCTTTGCTAGATGATAGTTTTCATATTGAATTATTCATGAAATCCTAAGCCTAATTCACACATGAAAGAAAATAAAAAAGTACTTTGCTTATAAATCTTTATTTATGGATAGAAATCTCAAAGATTTATAATTACTCCATTATGGCAAGTTTCTGTCTTATGATGTATTAACATGTGATCATATCCTTAAGTCAAGAAACAGTGTGATCAGAGATAAATCTCAGGATTTCAGTTTTAAAAAACTTCAAAGAGTAATAGCGTGCGCAACGCTTTAGATGGCGTGTGGTGGGAGTCTCACTGTTGAGCTGCATAACAAGCATAGTGAATTTCATGTTGCTGAGAAAGAATGGCACACCTTTCTCCATTGAAAGGCTCTGCCTGTTTTCATGCAAGATGGCGGAGACCAGCGTGCACCATATCTGAGGGGCACAGGATCCGAAACTCTGAAATGGTGAGTGAAAGGGCAGCTGAAGCCAGAACATCAACATTGAGGCTTCCTGGGAGAGAGGGACAACCCGTGCACTGGGACAGTTTAGATCCAGGTCACCCGTGGATGTCTCCGGGGACTGGGAGTGGTGAATATTCAACTTCCCTATACTCCTCCTTGCCACAAGCACAGGCCTCCCTGCTCGGCAGAGTGGCAGTGGTTGCCGCAAGCAGGAGCCTCCAGGCTTGGTGACTGAGACAGCAGTGGCATCAGCAGGGCCTACCAGATCCACAGGCAGCTGTATGGGCCTCCCACGTGGGAGGCAGTGGGGCAGGCAGTGGCTAGCCCAAGCTGCAGCTGCCGTGCTCCGTGACTGAGACAGCAGAGGAGGCCCCAAGTATGGTCTCCCTGCCCAGTGGCCAAACAGTGGACACCGCTGAACTGACAGATCTTCTACATTCTCATTTGCCCCTGTGGGCCCAAATATGAGAGTAGAGGATGGGGAACCCCTGTGCATTCCTTTTAGGCCTGAAAGCAAGTGAGTGTGCCTTCAAGTGAGTACATCCAGAGCCACAGATCCAGGGTCCCTCTACTCTAACAGCCAGACATCAGATCCCTCACACCCACACCCCACTGAGGACAAGTCAGGGATACTTGGGACAGCTCTCTCAACATCGAAGCCAATGTACTGTGGTTCTACCAATGGAATTTAGGCAAACAATTCCTGGAGCCCAGACAGATCTGAATACCAGGATGACAGTATGGCAGGCTTGTAGGCCACTGAGGTTTGCAGGGCACAGGTGCATGTGCATTGCTCCTGTGAAAAACACCAGCACCGTCTCCTGCCCGAAGCTCCACTCTTCTAGGGATCTACACTCTCTAACATCCTGTCTTTCAAATTACTCTTCCACTCACACACCCAAATTGTGCCCATGTGCCTGTGACCTTCCTCCCTTAGCTACAGCTTAAACATCAACACCCACACTTGAACCACTGGACCTCTCTCATCTTCATGAAGAATACTCCAGACACCAGAGAAGACAGACCCAGTCTGAATTATAGACTCTAGGAAAAAGCAGTGAAGGATACAGATAAGTAGACAGCTAGAGGTCAGCATATGAACACATTCAACAAGTATCAGGACATCATGGCTTCACCAGCAACCCCAACAATCAATAGATATGCTAATTCCTCAGAAGCCCAGGAAAATTATCTCAAATCTATGCATATCCAGTTATTAGAGGCACATGAATAGGAAACAAACATAGCTCTCAAAAAATACAGGCAAATACAGCCAAACAAATAGAGGCACATGTAGGGGCACAAGTAGAAACATACAGAGAAGAAATGAACAAAATAATAGAGGGAAATCATGGAAAGACAGGAATCCACATTCAAACAAATGAAGGAAATGGTGCAAGGCATGAAAACAGAATTAGAATCAATCAATAAAACATGAACAAAGAAAACCGTGGAGATGGAGAATTTAGAGAAAAGATGAAGAACCACAAAGGTAAGCATCACCAATAGAATACAAGAGATGAGAGATAAAACTTCAGGCACAGATACAATTGCAGAAATTGATACATCTCTCAAAAAAAAAGTTCCAAAAACAAAACATGAAAGAAATTAAGGACACCATGAAAAGAGCAAATATAAGAACAGTAGGAAAAGACAAAAAAGAAGATTCCAGGCTCCAAGGTCCAGAAAATATTTTCAAAAAAATCATAGAATTTTTCCAACACAAAGGAAGAGTTGTGAATAAACACACAAGAGGCATGCAAAACAGAAAATAGATTAGACCAGAAAATAAACACCTCATGTCACATAATAGTCAAAACACTAAATCTACAGAACAAAGAAAAAATATTAAAAGCAGCAAGGCCAAGTAACATATAATGTAGATCTATCAGAATCATACCAGATTTCTCAACAGAAACTATGAAAGACAGAAAGACCTGGGCAGATGTCATGTAGACTCTAAGACACCACAGATGAAAACCCAGACTACGATACCCAGCAAAGCTTTCAATCAGCACAGATGGAGAAAACAAAATATTCCCCCACAAAACTAGAATTAAATAGTATCTGCATAGCAACCAAGCCCTACAGAAAATACTAGTAGGAAAACACCATTCCAATGAAATCAAGTATACGCAAGAAAACACAGTATATAGAAAACTTCACAACAAAAAATTGAAAGAAAAAAAGAACAGAAACACAGTAACACCTCATACCCCACAATAAAAGGAGATAGCATCCATTGCTCATTCATTATCTATCAACATCAACGGACTAAACTCTCCAATAAAAAGACAAAGACTAAAAGAATGCATCCAAGAAACATACCTCTGCAACTAAGATAAACACTACCTCAGAGTAAAGGGCTGGAAAAATGTTTTTAAAGCAAATGGACCCAGAAAACAAGCTGGGATAACTATACTAATATCTAATGAAAGAGGGGGTAGTTAGTAAGACCTAGAGAGGACAGGAACTCCACGAGGACCAAAAAATACCTGGGCACAGGGGTCTTTTCTGAGACTGACTCTCCAACCAAGGTGCATGCGTGTATATAACCTAAAACCCCTGCTTAGATGTAGCCCATGGCAACTTAGTATCCAAGTGGGTTTTCCTAGTAAGGGGAACAGGGACTATCTCTGACATGAACTCAGTGGCTGGTTCTTTGACCTCCACCCTCCCAACCCCCACCCACCAAGGGAAGAGCAGCCTTGCTAGGCCACAGAGGAAGATAAGGCAGCCAGTCCTGATGAGACCTGATAAACTAGGGTCAGATGGAAGGGGAGGAGGACCTCCCTTATCAGTGGAGAGGGTCAGGGAGAAGATGAGGGAGGGTGGGTGGAGATTAGGAGAGAATGAGGTAGGGGGCTACAGCTGGTATACAAAGTGAATAAACTGTAATTAATATAAAAATTAAAAATTTAGGAAAAATATTTAATAAAATAAACTTTCAACCAAAATTAATCAAAAATTATGATGAGGGGCACTTCATTCTCATCAAAGGAAAAATCCACCAGGAGGACATTAGAGTCCTGAATATCAGTTCACCAAATATGAGAGCACCTGCATTTGTAAATGAAACATTATTAAAGCTCAAATCACATATTGATCCCAACACCTTAAAAGTGGGAGACTGATTTGTTGCTTTTTCAACCTCTGTAGTTCTTTATATTTAGTGGATATTAGCCCTCTGTCAGATAAATGGTTGGTAAAGATCCTTTCCCAATTTGTTCTGACGACAGTGTCCTTCGCTTTACAGAAGGTTTTCAGTTTCATGAGGTCCCATTTATTGATTGTTGCTCTTAGAGCCTGTGCTATTGGTGTTCTGTTCAGGAAGTTGTCTCCTGTACCAATGAGTTCAAAGCTCTTCCCCATGTTTTCTTCTAACAGGTTTAGTGTGTCTGGTTTTATATTGAGGTTTTGGATCCACTTGTACTTTAATTTTGTACAGGGTGATAAGTATGGATCTTTTTGCATTTTTCTACATGTAGACATCCAGTTAGACCAGCATCATTTGTTGAAGATGCTATCTTTTTTCCATTGTATGGTTTTGGCATCTTTGTCAAAAATCAGGTGTCCATAAGTGTGTGGGTTTATTTTTGACTCTTCTATTCTGTTCCATTGGTCCACCATTCTGTTTCTATGTCAGTTTTTATTACTGTTGTTCTATAGTACAGCTTGAGATAAGGGATCGAGATACCTCCAGAACATCTTTTATTGTAGAGGATTGTTTTAGCAATTCTGGGTTTCTTGTTATTCCATACGAAGTTGAGAATTTTTCTTTCAAGGTCTGTAAAGATTTGTATTGGTATTTTGATGGGAACTGCATTGAATCTATAGATTGTTTTTGGTAAGATGGCCATTTTTACTATATTGATCCTGCCAAGCCATGAGCATCGGAGATCTTTCCATCTTCTGATATCTTCTTCAAATTCTTTCTTCATAAACTTGAATTTTTTTTTCATACAAGTCTTTGACCTCCTTGGTTAGGGTCACACCAAGGTACTTTATGTCTTTTGTGGCAAATGTGAAGGGTGTTGTTTCCCTAATTTCTTTCCTAGCCCTTTTGTCTTTTGTATACAGGAAAGCTACTGATTTCTTTGAGTTAATTTTGTATCCAGCCACTTTGCTGAAGGTGTTTATCAGCTGTAGGAGTTCCCTGGTAGAAATTTTGGGGTTGCTCATGTATACTATCATATCATCTGCAAATAGTGATACTTTGACCTCTTCCTTTCCAATTTGTATCCCTTGATCTCCTTCAATTGCCTTATTGCTCTAGCAAGGACTTCCAGAACTATGTTGAAGAGATATGGAAAGAGTGGGCAGCCTTGCCTTGTGCAGAAAGACACACATGGTATATACTCACTCATATAAAATAGGACAAACCTACTAAAATCTGTACACCTAAAGAAACTTATCAAGAGGGAGAATTAGGGCTAAAATGCTCAATCAATCTCCAGCCAGAAAGGCAAAGCAGAGAAGAAGGAAACAAGCTAGGAGCCTGTCACAGAGGGCCCCTATAAGGCTCTGCCCTGCAGAATATCAAAGCAGATGCTGAGACTTATGGCCAACTGTTGGGCAGAGTGCATGGAATCTTATGAAAGATATGGGAAATAGTAAGATAGGGAGAGGACAGGAGCTCCACAAGGAGAGCAACAGAACCAAGAAATCTGAGCACAGGGGTCTTTCTGGAGATGATACTCCAACCAAGTACCATGCATGGAGAAAACCTAGAAACCTTGCACAGCGGTAGCCCATGACAGCCCAGTCTCCAAGTGGGTATCCTAGTAAGGGGAACAGGGACTGTCTCTGACATGAACTCAGTGGCTGACTCTCTGATCACCTCCTCCTAAGGGGGGGTTGGGGTGGGCTGCAGCCTTACCAGGCCACAGAGAAAGACAATGAAACCACTCCTGATGAGGGCAGATAAACTGGGATCAGAAGGAAGGAAAGGAAGACCTCCCCTATCAGTAGACTTGGGGAGGGGCATGTGTGAAGAAGGGGGAGAGAACGTCGGATTGGGAAGGGAGGAGGGAGGGGTTTATGGGGGATACAAAGTGAATAAAGTACAATTAATGAAAAATAAAATAAAATAAAATAAAATAAAAGTGGGAGACTAACTCTACTCTCACCAAGGGACAGATCATCTAGACAGAAGCTAAATAGGGAAATAATGGGACTTACAAAGGTCCTAAATCAAATGGACCTAATAGTTGTCTATAGAACTTTTCACTCAAATTCAGAAGAGTATAACTTCTTTTCAGCACCTCATGGAACCTTCTCAAAAATTGACCAAATAATTGGTCACAAAGCAAGCCTCAACAGATACAAGAAAATTGAAATAATAGCTTGTATCCTGTCAGACAGCCATGGCCTAAAACTAGACCTCAACAACAACAGAAATAACAAAAAAGCCTACATACAGATGGAAACTAAACACCTCTCTACTCAATGACTGCTTGGTCAGCGAAGAAATTTAAAAAGAGATTAGAGACTTCCTAAAATTCAATGAAAATGAAGGCACAACTTACCCAAACATATGGGACTCAATGAGAGCAGTGCTAAGAAGAAAGTTCGAAGTGCTAAGTGCCTCCAGAAAGAATTTTGAGATATCTCATACAAGTAATTTTGTAGCACACTTAAATACCCTAGAAAAAAACCAAACACAACCAAGAGTATACAATTGGAAATAGTCAAACTCAGAGATGAAATCAATGAATTAGAAAACAAAACAAAACAAAAAATAATTCCAAGAATCAATGACACCAAGAAATGGTTCTTTGAGAAAATCAACAAGATAGACAAACCCTTAGCCAAAGTAACTAATAGGCAGAGAGACGTTATCCAAACCAGCAAAATCAGAAAAAGGGTGTGTGTGTCGGGGGGAACATAATGACAGACACTAAGGAAATCCAAAACCCTATATGCCACAAAAAGTTGAACATCTAATTGAAATGTATAAATTTCTAGATAGATTCCATTTGCCAAAATTAAATCAAGATAATGTAAAGAGATTGTCCCTCAAGGAAATAGAAGCCATCATCAAAATCTCCCCCTTCAAAAAAATCCCAGGGCCAGAAGTATCAGCACAGAATTCTACCAGATCTTCAAGGAAGAGCTAACTTCAGTTCTCCTCAAACTATTCCACAAAATAGAAACAGAAGGAACATTACCAAACCAATTCAACGAAGCCACAGTCACCTTGATACCTAAACCACACAAAGATCCAACAAACAAAAAAAGAAAACTTCAGACCTATCTCTCTTATGAACATTGATGTAAAACTACTCATTAAAATACTTGCACACTGAATCCAAGAACACATAAAAGATATCATTCACCAACCAAGTAGGCTTCATCCAAGGCATGAAGGGGTGGCCCAATATATGGAAATCCATCAATGTAATCTAACATAAACAAAATGAAAGAGAAAAACCATATGATCATCTCCTTAGATGTCAAAAAAGCAATTTACAAAATCAAACACCCATTCATGTTTAAAGTCCTGAAGAGATTAGGGATGCAAGGCACATACCTAAACATAGTAAAGACAATATACAGCAAGCTTATAGCCAACATCAAACTCAATGGATAGAAACTAAAATCAATCCCACTGAAATCAGGGACAAGGCAAGGCTGGTCACTCTGTGTATCTCTTCAACATAGTACTTGAAGTCCTAGCCAGAGCAATAAGACAACTAAACAAGATCAATGGGATTCAAATTGGAAAGGAAAAGCCAAAGAATCACTATTGGCAGATGATATGATAGTATACATGAGCAACCCCAAAAGTGAAACCAGGGAACTCCTTCAGCTGATAAACAACTTCAGCAAAGTGGCTGGATACAAAATTAACTAAAAAAAAAAAAAAACAGTAGTCCTCCTGTATACGAAAGATGTGGGAAATAGTAAGATATGGAGAGGACAGGAGCTCTCCCTATCTATTGACTCTGAACTGTTTTTTTACAGTGTTAACTATTAAATTTATTGTGAATTGACACTATTAACTGATGTAGATTCCAGAGAAAAGGGCTGAGAGAGAAATTATGGAAACAACATCCTTCACAATAGCCACTAATAACATAAAGTCCTTTGATGTAACTCTAACAAAGCAAGTCAAAGACTTGTATGAAAAAAACTTCCAGTCTCTGAATAAAAAAATAGAAGAAGATATCAGAAGATGAAAAGATCTCTCATGTTCATCAATTGGCAGGATTAACATAGTAAAAATGGCCATTTTACCAAAAGCAATCTACAGATTCAATGTAATTCCCATCAAATTACCAACATAATCCTTTACAGATCTTGAAAGAAAAATTTGCAGCTTCATTTGGAATAACAAGAACCTAGAATCGCTAAAACAATCCTCTACAAAGATCTTCTGGAGGTATCTCCATCACTGATCTCAAGCTGTACTGTCGAGCAACAGTAATAAAAACTGGATGGTACTGGCATAGGAACAGAATGGTGGATCAATGAAATCCAATAGATTACCCAGAAATAATCCCACACCCTTATGGACACCTGACTTTTGACAAAAATGCTAAAACCATACAATGGGGAAAAGCCAGCATCTTCAACAAATCGTGTTAGCATTACTGGATATCTACAGGTAGAAAATGCAAGTAGATCCATAATTATCACCCAGCACAAATGGAAAGTCCAAGTGGATCAAAAATCACTTGGTTTTTTGATCTTAGCTATTTTGATGCATATGAAATGAAATCCCAGATTTGTTTTAATTTGTATCTCCCTGATGGCTAAGGACACTGAACATTTCTTTATGTGTTTCTCTGCCATTCGATGTTCCTCTATTGAGAATTCTCTATTTAGCTCTGTACCCAATTTTTAATTGGATTACTTGGCTTGCTGGTTTTTAACTTCTTAAGTTCTTTATATATTCTGGATATTAGCCCTCTCTCAGATATTCGGTTGGTGAAGATCTTTTCCCAATCTGTAGGCTTTTCACTGTGTTCTGATGACAGTGTCCTTTGCTTTACAGAAGCTTTTCAATTTCATGAGCTCCCATTTATTGATGGTTGATTTTAGAGCCTGTGTTGTTGGTGTTCTGTTTTGAAAGTTGTCTCCTGTGCTAATGAGGTCATGGCTCTTCCTCACGTTTTCTTCTAACAGGTTTAGTGTGTCTGGTTTTATGTTGAGGTCTTTGATCCACTTGGGCTTACTTTGTGCAGGGTGATAAGTATGGATCTATTTGCATTTTTCTACATGTAGACTTCCAGTTAGACCAGCACTATAAGATACTATCTTTTTTTTCCATTATATTGTTTTTTGGTTCTTTGTCACTCTCCAACTGGGCTCCCAGTAAGAGGAACAGGGAATTTCTCTCCCATGAACTCAGTGGCAGGCTCTCTGATCACCTCCTCTGGAGTACAGCCTTGCCAGTCCACAGAGGAAGACAATGCAAACCGTTCTGATGAGATGTGAAATGCTAGGGTCAAATAGAAGGGGAGGAGGACCTCCCTATCTATAAACTTGGGTAGGGACATAGTGGGAGAAGTGAGAGGGAGGGTGGATTTGGGAGGAGATGAGGGAGGGGGCCACAGCCAGAATACAAATTGAATAAAATTTAATAAATGTTAATAATATTAAAAAGAAAAAACATATCAAATATACTATTGTAGCATTGTTTATGTGTAAATTACATTGCTATGTATAAAATAAAATGTTTTATAAAATTAAAAACCAAACCCAGTATAGCTAAAATGACCCTGTAAAATAAAACATCTTCTTGAGGTATCTCTATGCCTGATCTCAAGCTCTACTACAGAGCAACAGTAATAAAATGGCATAGAAACAGAATGGAGGATCAATGGCATCAAATTGAAGACCCAGAAATAAACCCTTGATTTTTGACAAAGAAGCCAAAACCATACAATGGGAAAAAGATAACATCTTCAACAAATGGTGCTGGTCTAACTGGATGTCTACATGTAGAAAAATGTGAATAGGTCCATACTTATCACCTTGCACAAAAGTAAAGTCCAAGTGGATCAAAGACCTCAACATATAACCAGACACACTAAATCTGTTAGACCAAAAAAGAGGAGAAGAGTCATGACCTCATTGGCACAGGAGAAAACTTCCTGAAAAGAACACCAACAGCACAGGTTCTAAGATCAACAATCATTCAAAGGGACCTCATGAAACTGAAAAGCTTCTGTAAACAAAGGACACTGTTGTCAGAACAAAATGACAGCCTACAGTCTGGGAAAAGATCTTCACCAACCTTATATGTGACAGAGGGCTAATATCCAGAATATAAAAGGAACCCAAGAATTTAAACACCATCAAACCAAGTAACCCATTTAAAAAATGGGGTCGACAACTATACATTTTCTTACTTTTCTTGGCTCTATAAGTATATAGTTGACTCTGAATTGTTTGTTTAGAGTGTTAACTATTAAATTTAATGTGAATTGACACTATTAACTGATGTAGATTCCAGCCTAACGTAGAAAAATAATTTTTAGATATGTTTATAATTTTCTGGTTACGTATAATCAAAAGATGTGCTAATTGACATAAGGGAATGCAAAATTTTTTGTTTCTTTATTGAAGCAAAAAGATTAATATGTATTCCTTTTTAAATGAATTATTAACAACACTCTACCCATGTATTGACTAGGATATTTAAACTTAATGTTTAGTTGAAATGTAGTTGTTGTCATAAAAAAACACAGATAGACATATAGACATATAAACCTGGACGTACACACATACACACATAGAGATTACGCATTAAAATTTATTACTTGCAATATCTGAAGGGTTTCTGAGCTAAGTGATATGAATTTTGGATTTAAAGATTAAAAATGTGTCTCAAAAATGAAAGCATATTTTGTTTGGTGAGAACATGTTCTATTTTGGAGAAACCACACTTATGATTTGCCTGAATTCATTGGTTTTACAAAGAAACAGAAATGTGAAAAGGAAGATTCAGTTTGTGGTAAGTGAAATGGTGGTGACACAGTGTGCAGAAAGTCATGAGGAGACAAGATTATTTGAATAATTAATCAATAGCATTTACACTTTAAAATTTAATTTAATAGGGGTAAGTTATTTAAATCAGGGAATAATTTTGTGTTTCACAAAGATTTTGCACCTTAAAATACTTAAAACGAGACTGAATATCACATAAATTTTTATAGGACACACATTCAGACAAGACACCAGGAACAATGCTTTCCAAAAAGCAACTCACATGTTGATTAAAATAGGGATATCAGCAAAATTAGGAATATGTACATATATATTTTATTTGGAGGTTGTAATTATATTACTAAGTTTTGATTTGGAAGCTAAGTTTATTTTCCTCTGCATTTTTTTCATTGGTTGGGTTTGTAAGTAAAATTACTATTAATGGAATGTTGGCAGGAAGACTTCCTAGTGTGACTGATGTGAATGTGCTTCAGACAAGTGGATGCAGTTTATATTATATCTACAGAATACGTACACAGAGGACAAGTCGTTTTTGTTTCTGAAAGAACATTCTTCTATAAGCCATGTAATGTGATGCGCACCACCTGGTAGAATTGATATCAATTGAGACTGTAGACAAAAGAATTAACATGTTGATTTTCATTTAAGATATATTCTCTAACAATCTTGGCACCACTGAAACATTTCAGTATTTGAAATATGAAATGTTAATACTAAAGAGAAAGGTTATTATCATATGTACACCAATTATCATCCTCATTGGTATATAGTTGAAAAATTAAACTCTTATACCCTTTAAAAATTTTTAATACTGGACTGGAGAGATGGCTCAGAGGTTAAGAGCACTAGCTGTTCTACCAAAGGTCCTGAGTTCAATTCCCAGGAACCACATGGTGGCTCACAACCGTCTATAATGAGATTCTGTGCTCACTTCTGGCATGCATGTGTACATGCAGGCAGAATAATGTATAAATAACAAATAAATATTTTAAAAAATTCTTAATACAAATGATTTTAGTGACTGTATTTCCAAACTTGAAGTAACCATAAATCTATTATTAGTAAAATGGTTTTAAAAGAAGCATCATAGCTGATACTCCATATACGTCCTTATACATGTTACTTTTTATTTCTGGACATCAAATCCTATGCAACAACATGAAACATTGAGTTAGTCTTCACTTATATTGATTAGAATAAAATAAAAATGCCGAATATTCCATATATTCCTGAATATGTATCTTAAAAACAAAACTGGTAAACAAACCAAACAAGGCAACAACAACAACAAAAATGTAGAATTGGAAAATACTATTGGCGCCATTTAAACAGTGCTCACTATGGGGCATCAATGGGGCATCTGTTGAAGAATGATGTAAAGGTACCTTATAGCAATGGCAATTTCCTACTGTTTATTGTATACTCACATCCTCGTTCTTTGGTTGGAAATAATTGGCTGTCATGAACTGTGAGTTTGGTCTCAAGTATTGCAGTGATGGTTGGTAGTGTCACGTTTTAAGAGACATGGTCTAAACTGAAGCTGCTCTGTCGTCGGAAGTGCTGCTTCTGGGGAGATTAATGTTTTATTGAAGTTCTTTGTAGTCCTTGCATCAAGACAGTTGGAAGAAAGTAAGGCAACCTGTTTTTCACTCTGTCTAGCTTATTCTCACATCATGTGCCGTCTCCTAAGTGACACATCCAAGAGGCCATTTGCTATTAAATGACATCAGCTGGTTAGCATGCCCAGAGAACAACTGGATGAGACAATTGTTCAGACAGAACAGTAAGCAACATAAAATAGCCCTTGCATGCCTGATTATGGTAGTGTACTAAAGTTTGAGGAGGCACATTGTATTGAATTTAATCAATATCTATCTTTCAGTCATACATCTATGTCTATCAGATATATTTACATACTATTGTAAAATATTTTATTCACTGCAAACACTTTTGGTTCAATAATTGTTCAAAAACAACATTTTAAAGTCAAAAGTTTTAAGGAAATGAAATGCATGTGTCACTTCGTCAGTTATGGCATGAGCCTTGGAATGTTGACATCACAGTGGTTTCTCCCCCTGACTCCTACAGAATGTTTACACTCCAGTGGTTTGTCTACAAGCGGCTGTAAGCCATTTTTGGCTAGCACCAGGAAAGAAAAGGATAATTTCATGCCCAATGAAAGTTTCTCCATTCCAGGCTCCACTGTAAAGGTATTTTAAAATGACTATTATGATTGTCACGATAGACTAATGGTTTCAGGAAGCGTTCAGTCTTGATTTCTCTAGAACACGTGAACTAATTCTTAACTCAAAAGTTGCTTCATGAAAAGCTACTCATGTTAGCAACAGTCAATACCATTCTCCCCCAAAAATAAAGTTATCATGTCGAAGAGGTATGCTCTGAGCTATACAAGAGAATGATATCTGTGTATCTTCAAAAATATCTGCCCAAGTTATGGGAGGTAATTTTTTGTTTCATCTAGTTGTTTTACCCATTATGACAATAAAGCTTTATTGGAAACTGCTCAGATTTCAATCCAAAATCCAAGAGCTTTCTGGTTTCAAACATATATTTCTCAATATTTTAATATCTATTAAGCTAGATAGGAATAACTTTCCAGACATACTCATTTAATTTCAATTTTATCATGAAACTGAGTTGGCAATATTTTATAAACCACCTTTACATTATTGTCTGATGTATTTGATGACAACCATTGGTTGATGTCTCTCTTTGACACTTCAACTAACAGGGACCTTAAATTCTTCCCAAGTAAAAACTATGGCTTCTCATTACATATTCCTTGAACGATGTAACATGATTTAGGCAGAATAATATTCACTTAGTAAAATACATACTTTAAATCTTCAAACTGTATGAGAAGGGGACAGCAAAGAAACTAGCAAAAGAGCCACCACTCCATCAGTACAGTGAAGAATTTCATTATGGATCAGAGAACAAAAATGTTGAGAAGCACCTGGAAGAGTTAAAAGCAGATAGAAAAAGAAGCAGACTTGACATGACCAAGAGAATTGAGAATATTAGGAGAAAAGTAGAGACAGCTTAGACATAGACAAACTGTGCCTTCACAAATGTGCAGGCTGGATGTAGGCCCCCTACACATATGTAGCAGATGTGCAGCTTGGTGAACATGTGGGTCCCCTAACAATTGGACTGAGAGATGTCTCTAACTCTGTTGCTTGCCCTTAGTTCCCTTTCCCCTAGCTGGGCTGTCTTGCCTGGCCTTAGGATACTCCTAAGTTCTGCCTGATGTGATGTGTCAAGGTGGGTTGGTACACTCTTTCCCAAGAGAAAGAGGGAATGGGGGAAGGGGTATGATAGTGGGACTGTGAGGAGAGAAGGGAGGAGGCCTGTGAAGATGCAAAGTTAATTAATTAGTTGATGGAAAAAAGACAGGGTATTTATAGAATATTTAGGAAATTAGGATAATGCAGAAGGTGATGAGAATGTTAAGGAAGGGACAGGAGTCTAGATGGGTGTTTTGAAATGTATAATAAGTACATTTACCTCCCCTTCAGGGAACCTGGAGGTCACCATGGGTGTTGTTATTCTGATAGGAGCCACAGGTTATTATTCTAATAGCATAATAGAATTCTAATAGAATTGTTATCTAATAGAGTTGTTATCCTAACAGAGAGCTGAATATCCCTTTGATCAGAGCAAGGAAAATGGTTATTTTACTGAACAAGAACTATTCCACAAAATCTTGATGAATGCTGTTTTTCGTATGTTTGTTTTTTGCTTGTTTATTTCTAATCACCAGAATTCCTTCTGTAATGAATGTTGGGCAGGTCCAAGATGGCATTTTTGGATATTTGCACTCCCTGGGACTTAACTAGTTTAAACTATTAGGAAATTCTGATTACTTCCTTCACATCTATTTAAGTCATTTAAAAAAGTAATGGCTTTAGTTATCACATGCCACTATACAGATTTGCTTCAGATGTGTTTTCTTTCCATACTCAAGTGCATTAACCTTTTTATTTTTATTATTTTTAATTAAATTTTTATTTTTTGCATCAATTACAGTTTATTCACTTTGTATCCCAGCTGTAGCCCCCTCCTTCACTCCCTCCCAATCCTACCCTTCATTTCTCATCCCCTCCCATGCCCATCTCCAAGTCCACTGATAGGGAAGGTCCTCCTGCCCTTTCACCTGACCTTACATTATCAGGTCTCATCAGGACTGGCTGTACTATCCTCCTCTGTAGCCTGACAAGGTTGCTCCGTAATCGGGGGAGGAGGGGGTCAAAGAGCCAGCCACTGAGTTCATGTCAGAGACAGTCCCTGATCCCATTATTAGGGAACCCAAATGGAGAATGAGCTACAATGGGCTACATCTGTGCAGGGGTTCTTGGTTATATACATGAATGGTCCTTGGCTGGAGTATCAGTATCAGGAAAGACCACTGGGCCCAGATATTTTGGTTCTGTTGTTCTCCTTGTGGAGATCCTGTCTTCTCCAGGTCTTTCTATCTCCCCCTTCTTTCATAGGATTCCCTGTACTCTGTCCAAAGTTTGATTATGAGTCTCAGCATCTGCTTTGATACAATCCTGGGTAGAGTCTTTCAGAGGCCCTCTAAGGTAGGCTCCTGTCCTGTTGTTTTCTCCTACTTCTAATGTCCATCCCGTTTGTCTTTCTAAATGAGGATTGATCTTCTTACCCAGGGCCCTCCTTCTTCCTTAGCTTCCTTAGGTATACAGATTTTAGTATGATTATCCTATACTATAGGTCTAGTATCCACATATAAGTGCTTCTGGGACACCTCAGTCAGGATGATCTTTTCTAGGTCCTACTATTTCCCTACAAATTTCATGATTTCCTTGTTTTTAATTGCTGAATGGAATTCCATTGTGTAAATGTACCATAATTTATGCATCCATTCCTCTGCTGAAGAAAATCTGGGTTGTTTCCAGGTTCTGGCTATTATGAATAAAGCTGCTACAAACATGGTTGAACAAATGTCCTGGTCGTTTACTTGAACATATTTTGGATCTATCCGCAGGAGTGGTATACCTGGATCTCACAGAAGTGCTATTCCTAATGGAAAAAACACCAGATTGATTTCCAAAGTGGTTGTACAAGTTTAGAGTCCCACCAGCAATGCAGAAGGGTACCCCTTTCTCCACATCCTCTCCAGCATGTATTGTCACTTGAGTTTTTGATCTTAGTCATTCTGATGGGTGTAAGGTGAAATCTCAGGGTTGTTTTGATTTGCATTTCCTTGATAGCTAAGGATGTTGAGCATTTCTTTAAGTGTTTCCCTGCCATTTGATATTCCTCTATTGAGAATTCTCTGTCTAACTCTGTACCCCATTTTTCAAGTAATTGGATTACTTGATTTGTTGCTGTTTAACTTATTTAGGTCTTTGTATATTCTGGATATCAGCCCTCTGTCAGCTATAAGGTTGGTGAAGATACTTTCCCAGTCTGTAAGCAATTGTTTTGTTCTGACGACAATGTCCTTTGCTTTACAGAAGCTTTTTGGGTTCATAAGGTCTCATTTATTGATCGTTGATCTTAGAGCCTGTGCTGTTGGTGTTCTGTTCAGGAAGTTGTCACCTGTGTCAATGAGTACTAGGCTCTTCCCTACTTTTTCTTCATAGCAATTTTGTGTGACTGGTTTTGTTAAGGTCTTTGATGCACTTGGAATTTAGTATTGTGCAGGGTGATAAATATGGATCTATTTGCATTTTTCTGCATGTAGACATCCAGTTAGACTAGCACCATTTGTGGAAGATGCTACCTTTTTTCCATTGTATGGTGTTGGCTGCTTTGTCAAAATCCAAGTATTCGTAGGTGTGGGGATTTATTTCTGGGTCTTCTTTCTGGTCCCATTGACCCACCATTCTGATTCTATGCCAATATCATGCATACTATTTATTACTATTGCTCTGTACTACAGCTTGAGATCAGGGATGGAGATGCCTCCATATCTGTTTTTGTACAGGATCGTTTTGGCAATTTTGTGTTTTTTTTTCCATATGAAGTTGAGTATTATTCTTTCAAGGTTTGTAAAGCATTGTGTTGGTATTTTGATGGGAATTGCATTGAATCTATAGATTACTTTGGGCAGGATGGCCATTTCATTACGTTAATCCTACCGATCCATGAGCATTGGAGATATTTCCCATCTTCTGACATCTTCTTCAATTTCTTTCTTCAGAGACTTGAAGTTTTTTCCAACCAGGTCTTTCACTTGCTTGGTTAGAGTCACACCAAGGTACTTTATGTTATCAGTGGCTATTGTGAAGGATGTTGTTTCCATAATTTCTTTCTCAGCCCTTTTGTCTTTGGTATACAGGAGGGTTTCTGATTTCTTTTTTTGAGTTAATTTTATATCCAACCACCATGATGAAGGTGTTTGTCAGCTAAAGGAGTTCTCTGGATGAATTTCTGGGGTCGCTCATGTAGACTATCATAGTATCTGCAATTAGGGATACTTTGACTTCTTCCTTTCTTTTTATTTTATTTTTATTAATTATACTTTATTCACTTTGTATCCCCCCCCCTGTAAACCCTTGCCTCCTCTCCTCCTAATCCCACTTTTCCTCCCCCTTCTCCACACATGCCCCTCCCCAAGTCTACTAATAGGGAAGGTCTTCCTCTTCTTCTTTTTGATCCTAGTTTATCAGCTCTCATCAGGAGTGGCTGCATTGTCTTTCTCTGTGGCCTGGTAAGGCTGCTCCCCCATCAGGGTGAGGTGATCAAAGAGCAGGCCAATTGGTTCATGTCAGAGGCAGTCCCTCTTCCCATTACTATGGAACCCACTTGGAC
>CM053750.1:31662433-31685384 GCA_028658305.1 Pachyuromys duprasi | reverse complement strand
ATGGACAAAGAAGTGTGGTGCATTTACACAATGGAATTCTACTCAGTGATTAAAAATAAAGAAATAAGGAGGGCTTCAGATTTTTTGAGTTAATTTTGTATCCTGCCACTTTGCTGAAGGCATTTATCAGCTGGAGGAGTTCTCTGGTGGAATTGGTGTCACTCATGTATATTATCTTATCATCTTTGAATAGTGATACTTTGACTTCTTCCTTTCCAATTTGTATCCCCTTGATCTTTAGCTGTGTTGTTGCTCTAGCTAGAACTTCAAGTACTATGTTGAAAATATACAGAGAGAGTAGGCAGCCTTGCCTAGTCCCTGATTTCAGTGGGATTGGTTTGAGTTTCTCTTCATTGAGTTTGATGTTGGCTATAGGCTTGCTGTATATTGCCTTTACTATGTTTAGGTATATACCTTGTATCCCTGATCTCTCCAAGACTTTAAACATGAATGGGTGTTGGATTTTGTCAAATGCTTTTTCAACATCTAAGGAGGTGATCATGTGGGTTTTTTGTTTTTGTTTCTTATTTAATTTTATTTATATATTTATTTATTATAATTTATTTACTTTGTATATCCATTGCAGCACCCTCCCTTGTCTCCTCCCAGTCCCACTGTTCCTCCCTGTTCTTCCTCTATGCCCTTTCCCTAGTCTTTCCCAGTCCCTCTTCCCCTTCTATCAGGTCTCATTAAGGCTACATCATATTCATCACATGTTTTTTAAAACTCAAATGACATCACATGCTAGAGAGGATGTGTAGAAAAGGGAACTCTCCTCCATTGCTGGTGGGAATGTAAACTTGTACAACCACTTTAGAAATCAATCTGGTGCTTTCTTAGACAATTAGGAATACTGTTTCCTCAAGATCCAACTGAATCACTCCAAGGCATATATCCAAAGTAAGCTCAAACATACAGCAAGGACATTTGCTCAACTATGTTCAGAGCAGCTCTGTTCATAATAGCCAGAATCTGGAAACAAACTAGATGTCCCTCAGTGGATGAATGGATATAGAAATTGTAGTACATTTACACAATGGAATACTACTCAGCAATTAAAAAACCAAGGAAATCATGAAATTTGCAAGCAAATGGTGGGAACTAGAAAAGATCATCTCGAGTGAGGTAACCCAGAAATAGAAAGACACACATTGTATGTACTCACTTATAATTGGATTTTAGTCATATAGTACAGGATAGACATACTACAATGTATAGACCCCATGAAGATAAATAATAAGGAGGACCCTAGGGAGGAAGCGTAAATCTAAGTCAGAATGGGAAAGAAAATAGGCAGAGGTAATGATGGAATGGAGGGAACAAGAAACAACAGAGCCAATCAACCAGGGCCCAGAGGGGCCAATGGAGTCTGAAGCACCAACCAAGGACAATACATGGTCTGGATTATGTCCTCTACTTACATATACCTGATGGATATCTTAGGCCTCATGTGGGCCCAGTTGTCGGGGCAGTTAGGGATATCTCTGACACAGACTATGTTGCCTGCTTTTTGATCACTCCCCCTTGATGGACTGCTCTATGAAGCCACAGGGCAGGAAGATGAATTCAGTTCTCATGTGAAGCTGAGCTGGATGTCTGGGTAGGGCGGCTCTTTTATTCTAATGAAATAGGAGGAGGGAGGATGAAGGAAGGTGGGTAGGACTGGGGGCGAGAGGAGGGAGGGACCTATAACCAAGATGTAAATTGACTTAATTAATAGAAAAGAAAAGAAATAATGTTTTTCCTCTTAGTTTTTATCCAGAGTGATTGGACAGATACTAGACAGCGCAACAAAGAAATACATCAACACAAAAATGTAATCGTAGGGAGCTTTGTTTGCTAAACATTAAATCAAGTATTTTTATAACCTTTTCTCACTTTTCAAATCATACTTGCCAAGCACAGACATAAAAGTGAACAAATGGACAAGCACACACACACATGCTCACATACACACATATATATGAATACACAAATTCACATGTACGTGGAAACCATCAAAAATTATTGTCTTTAATTTATAGGTGATAAATATGATACACAAACCAGTGAAGAGGCTCTCTGCTCATCCATATTTATTTTTTGTTTGCTTATATATATAATTTAATTAATTTTGTTATTAATTACAGCTTATTCACTTAGTATCCCAGTTGTAGCCCTTTCCCTCTCATCCATATTTATACAAGCAGTACTTGTCAACACCAGCCACATGTTAGATACTCTGGCTCCAGGATTTTGAAAACTACTCTTTGCTTTAAGTTCTTTTTGTGTGCATGTATGTCCATCTTATTTTTTAATGTATTTTTTATTCATTACAATTTATTCACTAGTATCCCCCCTGCAGCCCCTTCTCTCATCTTCTCCTAGTCCCACCCTCCCTCCCTCTTTTCTGCCTATGCCCCTTCCCTAGTCCAGTGATAGGGGAGGTCCTCCTCCCCTTCTATCTGGCCCTAGCCTATTAGGTCTCATCAGGACTGGCCTGGTAAGGCTGCCCCACCCCCTCAGGGGGAGGTGATCAAGTGAGTCCATGTCATTTTTATGAATTGTTCTGACTCACTTAGAAACATGTCTCTAACTATTTAAATATCATCAATGCAAAATATCATTGGGTTTCTCATGAAGTTTACAATAAGTTAATATCTGTATACTAAGAGGTAGGTTAGCTCTTTTATAGCTTCATGTTCTAGCTTGCGAACTGACCCACTCCTAGGACCAACATGAATTTACTCTTTGACTGAACAAATCTACTTATTGGAATTGTAACTAAGAGAAAATAAACAAAACAATCCATAATGCTTCCTAAGTGATGTTTATGACAAGAAATTATAAAATTTTAATATCTAACACCATGAAACTGACTAAATAACTTAGTTAAAATAATAGAATGCCATTGTGTGTGTTTAATTAATTAAGGGTGGAAGTTTAATAATAATCTTGCAAAGTGAAAAGATTTGCACAGTCACACATACACACATCCACACTTGCCCACATGCACACCAATATTAAAAACCTGACCAGCAACATAACATTGGAAGGAAGGCCTGTCTTTAGGAAATGATTAGGTAATAAGGGTAAAATTCTCAGGATGCTATTAGTTCCCTTAAAATAGGGGCTTAAGAGAGGCTCCTGGGGTTTCCTTCATGTGGTAATAAAATGTGAAGATGGTCTCTCATGATATGAAAGAGGGGCCTTATATGAAACACAGCATAGGGATATCCCAAGCACAATATTCTTACTTTTAGAAGAGTGGCAATTAAATCTTTTTTGTTTATAGGCCACTCAGTTTATAGTATTTTGTTATAGCTGTTTGCACTGAATAGAAAATAGTATTATATTCCCATCTCGTTTGTTCAAAAGGATAATGATGTTATTATTTACATCATCCCTGTGTACACACAGGGAATAGCAGAAGAATGCAGCCTCCAAAGTGCTTCAACTGCTTACTTCTTTTAGGTGCATAGAGATCATTTTCAGCTGTTCTTTAAAAAGTCAATATTTTATAAATTGTATAATATAGACATGAGTATCTTCAAAATTAAAAAGCTTAGATTAGTGAAGTAATAAATACAATTTAGAGTGTCTACATATAACTGTATTTTTATTTCCTGCTAAAATATCCATTTGAAATGATATAAGCCATCTTTATATCACAAAATTAATTCATCATGTTGTGGTATATTAATATTTACTATTGTTATATATTTGAGTTAAGCAGCAGTTAGTCCTAAAACAGCTATAGACCCAAATTACCACACAGAGACTGGGATTTATTTAATTAACCTAGAGCACAATGATGGGCAATAGTAATTCCATCCTAAACTTCCAAGTCCACATAGTTTCCTACCATTCAGATTTCACCTATTATACTTGCTTTAGACATATCTTAGGTCCGGTTCACCTCTCCACGTGGTTCCAAGATGTCTCCTGTGGATTCTCTCCTCCTCCCTCCTCTTCCTCTCTCTTCCCTTTGGACCAGGATGTTCCACCCCATCCTCTCATTGCACAGCATTGGGGCTGGTTGTTTAATTGACAATATAGAGAATAAATGGTGGCATATTTACACAAAGTTGAAACAGGTGATGCTTAGAATGAGCATCCAATGCAATGCCGGGATTGAAACCAGTGGGGGTAGAGAAATCAGCATTTGAACAAACAAGGTTAAATTGTATACATTCCAAAAGAACATTATACCAATACATCATAAGAATTTTTCTAAACATGGGTGTCAGAAATCTTATTAATACTTCCTGTTTAACTGTCTGTTCCTATCTCCTCCTTGATCGTAACCGAGGAGGTTCTCAGGTAGAGGAAACTCTTATTCTCTCATTTATTAATGTTACTTGAGGGAGTAAATTTGTTTTAAACCAAACTTGACTATGTCTAAAGGTTATCTCCATGGACACTGAGCTGCCATGGGCTACATGTGTGGAGGGGTTCTAGGTTATCTACATGAATGGTTCTTTATTGGAGTATCAGCCTCAGGAAAGAACCCTGGGCCTATATTTTTTAATGGACATATAATTAGTATGGGAAGGAAAGTTGGAGAAATGGAACAAGATTGCTTTTCTTGCCAAAGGCAAAGGCTTTTCATTTCAGCAAGGGAATTTTGTGCACAATAAAGACTTTAGGGAAAAAATTGATGTGGACAAAGACTATACTACTTCAGAATAGTATAGTCTCTATAGTCTCAGAATAGTATAGTGTCTCTCCCCAATCTGTGTGAGGAAGAGGAAGAGGGAAAGACAGACAGAGAGAGAGAGAGAGAGAGAGAGAGAGAGGAAGGGAGAGCATAGGAAGACAAGGAGGGAGGGGGGAAGGGAGAAAGGAAGGCAGAGAAGGAGGGTAATTAACATTTGGGAGGGAAGAAATCAAGGCAGTAAGGTTATAGTTGACATGAGGCAGTGTTTGCTTTTCTTCTCTAAGTGTACAAGCTTGATGACTGTATTCAGTGTTAGCTTGCTCAGTGTCACCGAAGGACCTTCTATTGGGGATTATCCTCATTGATGTGGGAAGAGCCACATCAGGAGGCAGTTAGTTCACCCCTTATATATCCTGCCTTCCTTTGCTGCCACATTCATTTACCATGTTGCTCCTGTTGCTCTTTTCTCAAATCAGATTTAGTGTCTCTATTCTTAATTCAGCTGTCGTTATTTCAAAGTAAACTAATTTAGTAATATTTTACTAATAATTAACAATTATCTCTAGTTGTTCTATCATTCTGTATCTCTAGAAAGCCCTGGCTAGTGAAACAAGTCTACCTTATCTTTATTTGAATACTAAAACACACTAAAGAGAGTTTCTGCTGAGCCTCTCAATCAGTCTTTGTAAATGGGGTTGAGTTTGTAGTTCAGTGGTAGAGAACTTGTCTAGCATGTACACTGGCCTGGGTTTGATCCTCCAAGAAGAAGGGAGGAAGGAGGAAATCTTTGAGTCTCTATTAATGCAAAATTGCATTGATTGTACAGATGAACACATCATTCTTGTATTCCCAATTTCTTCCCAATGCTGGATCCTTTGGTGGCACAAGCACACACTAAGAAGCCTCCATCACAGCTAGAACAACTAAAGGAGGCACAGTCTTTTAAGATGTTCAGTTTTTGACATAACAAAGTCATAAGTAACAAAATTTTCTATTGAAACATGCTTAAGTAATAAATGGTAATAAATATTAGCACAAGCATCAGATAAACCAAGTTCAAAACTCAATTTCTACTTGTGTTGTCTGTAAATAATACAGGTCTATGCCTGGGAGAAAGCAGCAGTTACAGATTTCATGCTTGTATTCTCTCAGGTTCCAGAGCCAGTGGAAGGAGTGCAAACCTCTTCCTCAGAAATTTCAGCAAAGGTTTCATTTTATTTCGTTCTCTATGGTAGGGCTAGAAGTTCTTTTGTGTATCAATTATATAACTGTGATTCTGGGACTTTCTTCTTCACAAGGCTAACCAGAAGCCATTGCAATGCATACAAAGCATATAAAATGCCTTAGCTACAAGTGGGTAACCAGAACCTAATCTGTGTCCAATGGGCACAAATGGCAAACAACACCATAAGGACTACCACAATTTCATTCTCCAAAAAAAAGATGTGTCACAGTACTCACTGGAACAAATCACAAAGATCCTCCAGGGAGCACCATGGGTCTTCGAGGATACAGGAATATATCTTATGCTCTGGATACACATCTAAGTGTATTTTTGGAAGAGTTGTCCATGGAAGATTTTCTGAAGGGAATATTGATGCCTCAATAGCCTGTCTCCTTTCCTCCTCTTCAGTTTAAACATTATCATGGAAATGAAAGATATTCGGCATCCAAAATTCACTAATTACTACAGAAGGCCATAATTGTCTTCCACATCCATATGTCTTCTTAAAGAAAGTACTGCATTTTGTATCAGGGACATGGGAAGGATAATAAATGTCCTGATTGTCTTACCATTTCCATTTTAAGTTAGGAATCATAGAAAAGAAAGTCATTTATTGTCCACACAAGTCCACAGCCAACAAATATTAGACACCATTAAAAGCCTTTTGCATGCACCGTATTATGTTTTCTGCACTGTAGAGTACTTTGCCTATAGCTAAATGTAAAATACATGATCTCCTTCTGTTTCCCCAAACAGCTGGCACACAGAGAACATTGTTTTTATTGTCTTTACTGCTACTAGAATGTAAACTGGAAAGAAAATGGAATAGGCTATATTTTCACTTTCTAACTGGAAAATATTTTTAGGTAATGTAACCTAGAATATTAAAATTGAATACTCTGATTAGCAAGTAGATGTTTTGTGATTTATTTATCTACAAGTCTCATATAAATACTAAATTAAATCAGAGTTTATACTATACCCCTTACAATCTTTACTACTATAGAATAATCTCTATAAAGCTTGTCAACAGGCTGTCTGCAAATTGTTGATTAATCCCTATTCATTGTCTTTATAAACTGGTTTCCTGTTGGGCTAGAGAGTTAGCATGTAAGGTAATTCCCAATATTTAGTTTGAGAACATGTTTGAAAGCCGAAATAAAAATTATTCACTGGTTGAAAGTGTAAAAAGGTGCCTGACTCAGTGGAAAATACTTTTCCTGCATCCTCTGGGGTAGGTGCAATTCATCCCTCTTTGCAAGCCAAGAGCTGGAGAGTCTTTCAGTAGCAGCAAATCAGGGCAGAATGATCTCCATTGTATATAAGTCGATTAAATGCATAGATTGATCTATCTATCTATCTATCTATCTATCTATCTATCTATCTATCTATCTATCTATCTATCTATATATATAAAGGCAGGGTTAGTGATGGTGAGGGCAGAAAGCGGCTGAATCTCAAAGAGCTTTAGTACATAAATATTGTGATAGATCTGGGGAGAAATAATTTGCATAAAAGCTCTTTGTCACACTTGTGGGTGGGTCCTAAAGGAGACAGTACAGGCAGCACATGAGCCACAAAAGTGGCACAGGATAAACCCTCTGGGAGAGTTTCCCATGTTTTCATATTTCTGATTCTAGAGTGCAGGTGAGGGAAGAGGTCCACACAAGCTTACATAAATTGCCCAAAGTTGCCAAAAGTTACTCAGTGGTAGAATTTGTACTTTTGATGTGAAAATCTACATTATTTCAACCAAACTGAACTGGAAATTTTAAGAAATGGAACTGGTAATTTTTAAACACTTGGTCTTAAGAGTTGAAAGGAGAGTATTTTTCTAAAAGATGTATACAACCAGCATATAACATTTGCTCGATGACAGAAACTTCCATAGACTTTATAATGCATTACCATTTAAATTTTACTAATATATATATATATACATATATAGAGAGAGATCATATATATATGTATATATATATAGAGAGAGAGAGTGAGAGACAGACACACACACACACACAGAGAGAGAGAGAGAGAGAACAAAAAAGAAGAGGTGTAAAAGGACAGGAGTTCTCACAAGAGAGGCTCCTCTTCACTCTGCAGTACCTGATGCTTTAACTTGTCATCTTTGACTCGGGATTCATCTCCAAAGTGTCATTGTCTTGCTGCTACTCCTTGCATTATGCTTGTATGTCTTTAATACATAGCATATATATATATGTATGTATATATGTGTGTGTGTGTATGTGTATGTATATAACTAATATATAAATCATCTGACAAAAAATAGAGTAAAAGGGGCACCTTACCCATAAGGCTTTAAAGCTCTTACTACTAAGCCTAGTGACAACTCATTACCATGCATTTTCCACGTTAAAAAAATACATAGCAACTAAAATGTGTTTCCTTTAATTAGATTCTGTCAATGTTGTTAGTATCATGTTATCTGTTCCGAAGTGGCTAAAGCATAACTTAATACACATTTGCTTAATATTAATTTCAGAGTAACAGCTGAAATGGGCATAGACCATATAGAACCTCCATCAATAGAGCATGTTACCCAGTTGCAAGCATAAAAACCACAAGAGAGATATAATTACAGTGCTACAAGTATCCAGACAGGATGCAGATGTCTTAGGCAACCCTGAAGAATGTGCAGTTTCTATGCTCTTTTGTGAATATAAAAACTAGTGTACAAAAAGTATTAGTGAGCAAGGTCTGAATGTAGACTAGCTCTTGTTCCTATTGACCAAGCTGGCTCTTGACCCCCTCAAGCAACAGTTTTAAGTGAACAAAGTTCTAAAGAGGGAGTCCATAGGCTCTTGATGATGTTCACTTAGAATTCTTGAAAAGAAAAGTAACCTACAGTGACAAAAAGTAGATTGATTATTTCTAAAAACCTGGAAAGGAATGGATGAATTAAAACAGAAGACAGATAATGTGGATGAGGTTGTAGAAATATTGGTCACCTTAACTACTGGGATGGTTTCAAAGTTCTAGCTTTCAGTCAAAACAGATCCAGTTATGCACTTAAACTATGAATTTCAATATCAGCTTTAACTGTAAACAACTAAGATTATATAAAGCAAAGAAAAGCAAAAGGAAAGTTTCCTTGGTGAGCTTGACCCAAAATGGTATTTTTCCCATCACCTTCCAGAACTTTGTTAAGCTCTCTTGTGTCAAACCAACTGGCCCCTGCAGAGCTGCAGTGGCAGGCAACACTTATTTTGCTGAGCAGACAGTTTAAAAATGGCTAAGCAGCTCCATCCTTCAATTTGTCCATCAGTGAATATCCAAGTCCATTCCTAGAAATCTATCGTTCTCTTCCTGGGTGCCTAAAAACTTAAGTGAATATCATGTATTGCCATTGACAGTGACAAGCTATCAATATGAATTCATTTTTCTTAGTAGATAAATGATTACAACTTTTATCCCCATTTTAATAGCTGTCATTCCATGAACTTTTTCTGTGCTTACAACACTATTTTTATAAACCTTCTCTTTGCTATTTATACTGATCCTGGAAGACCTGTGCTACAAGTCAAAGGTATAACAAAGCTATCAAGTGTCATTGTGCTTAAGATTTCCCTTTATTAGTAGAGATTGGGGGTATAGTGACATTTATATTGAACCATGAATCACAACTGTAAAGAACCTAAATTATCGCTTTCAAGGAGACAAGTTTTTTTTTTAATTACTTGTCTAATTATTTGGTCTAAAAGCTAAAAGTCACTTCTGCTTTTACTGTACTTACTCTGGTATAAACAGAATGGATCAGTGCTTACTGTTTATTCACCATCTGGCAGCTTTCCTAAGGATCCAAACATGGTACTTATAGCGCCAAAGGCTTCCTGGCAGCAGCAGTCAGAAATTTCCAGTAAATATCTTATAAAAGTCCTGTTTATAGTGGTTGCTTATCACTGCAGGTTACTCTCATGGTTTCCCAGTTGATGTAGCTAAGGGATCTTCTTGTCTTCAAGAACCTGAATCTCTGGGAAAGTTAACTGCAGCAGAGGTAGCAATATGTTCAGATCAGCAACCTCAGAAATTTATATTACTCTTCCTTTTATGCAGCTCTCTATCTAGATACTTCAGCATGTCATCTACTATTTTATTAAATCAATGGAGTACACCATATCTCAAAGGGGTATAGTGACTTATACATGATACGGTAATTCTACTTTGACTACCCTAAGGAATAGGCTTATTCAATAACACACGAGAAGTAATAATTAAAATGTGTCCACATCTATCCATTAATTCAACATTATAGATTATTGTTTCCAAAATATAGTAAAGATATTTTATCTCTAGACACCTAAGATTCCATTCACATTTTACCATTCCCTATATCTTTATTCCAGAGTCCAAGAAACATTAATCAAAAGATAGTTTTTTTTTTCTGAGTGTGGTAGAATCCAATTTAAGTTTAAAAGGCTTGTAGTGACTTTTGTGTAGATAGCAAGTTATGTGTGTGGCTAGAGTATAAATAAGAACGTAAGTATTGTGTTGAAAATTAAGTCAGTGGATGGGCTGGTGACAAAGAGGAAGCAACTGAATGGATTTGTGTTTAGATGGTGTCCTCAAGGTGAGACTGACTCATTAGTCAGGTGTGATAATGGAAAGGAAAGAAGTGTAGACAGAAGGCATCTGGGTTTTGATCCTGAATGGCTAGATGAAGGTGTGGATTAGTTAAATAAAGAGAGAGAGGGTAATTAGATTATGGTGATGACAGTATAGGAATTTAATTTGGAAATAATAAATTCAAAGTTCAAATTTCTTGAAAATTCAAGTAGGTAAAAAGTTCGAGGATGGAAATAAAAATCTGGGAATAATGAGATTATATATGACATTTAATGACAAAGACCAAATCACCTAGAAAGGGTATATAGACAAAATAGTTCAAGTTTGGGTGAAAGAGAAACTAAGAACGGACCCCTAGGAGATGAGGTTTACAAAATAGCCAAAGTTTTGTAGTATTTTTCCATTTTAATGATTAAGTTTTAATGCTGTTTTAAAGTTTATTAAAAAAACAAATAAAAAGTGCACAATTCCTGTAATACATGATTCCCTCTCCCCCATTATGGCATCTGCACTGACTGGCACACTTACTGTAATGGATGAACCTCTACTGACACATTTTTATCACTCAAAGTCAGTGTTAACATTAGGATCTGTTTGGACAGGGGCACACGATACACATGTAGCCCTAAAATGTTGAAGTAATCTCACTGAATTGATAGTTTACAAGTATATTATTCTCTCAGTTTAGCAACCAACCGCCCCTTATCATCAGTAGTCTTATTTACTCTAGTTCTAAAAGCCCTGCGATGGTTTTCAGTGACTTCAGGACTGAGAATCAGTGCTCTGAATTTCACGTACAGTCTCTGCGGTTTTAGACTAACAGAGTGCAACACAGGCGTGGTGGCTTATGCAACTGAAGTGAATTGGTAGAGTGGTGAATGCCATTCCTTTAGACTATCTCCAGGAATCTTTGAAATCACAAAACATTAGTTTGTCAGTCAGAACCAATCATATAAAAGCCACAAGGAATGGCTACTTGCTTCTACTAGGAAGGCTGAAATAAAAAGAGAGAAACCATAGGATGAGGATTTAGAAATCTGGAACTCTCCTAAGTTGTTTTATGACCACAGAAAACGAAACAACCACCATTTGAAAATACAGCTAGTTTCTAAGCATAAATTACCATATGATCCATCAATTCCATTCCTAGGTCTATCCAAGAAATGAAAAATTTATCTCCCTGAAATAATGTGTTTGTAAGTGTTCATAATAACTCAGGCCTTGATCAACTTCAATATCCATTAGCTGATGAATGAATTAATAAAGTACTTCTATACAATGAACTATTTTCGAAATTACACAAAAATACTGGCATATACTACTTGGATAATCTTTTAAAATATTATGCTCTATGGAAGGAAGTAGTCATAAAGGACCTTTTGTTGTTGTTATTACTCCAGTCTGAAATATTCAGGGAAGACTAAAGAGAAACAGCACTTAAAGGGCCAGTTGGATAAGTAGTGGGGGACAAAAATGGCTGTGTTCAAGGAAGGAAAAACAGCGGAATGTAGGTTTCCTTTTGAAGGAATGAAACTGCTCTAAAGTTTTTGTGACTATGTTTGTGGAACAATGAAAATACTGAATGCTAACTTTGTAACTACTGAAATACTAACTTTGGTAAACTTTATAATACATTAATTACACGCCAATAAATTACTTATATCTTTATATAACAACGATTGTGTTTCATGATTCCAGAGTGTTATCGATCCTACAAAACGCTGAGAATGGGAACTGATTTGAAGAGCTGGATCTGTTCACAGGCAACACTAGACTAATTAACTAGTGAAGGCATGGCAGCCATTTTTGTCTACTACTGGGATAAAATACCCTGGACAATTGTTTAATAAAAAGAAGGCCTTAATTCCTGGTGTCAGAAGTTGATTGGAGCTATTGTGAAGCACCATCGAAAAGGAAACTGCTCACTTCATGAGGTCCAGGAAAGAGGAGGAGGATCAGGAGAGAAAGAAGGGGAGAGGGAGGCAGGTAGGGATGGGGGTGGAAAGAGAGAGACTATGAGAGAAAGGAAGAGGGAGAGAACGCAGGAGAATGAAGTTAAGGTATCCATTTGAAGGGCATCCCCCGGTGACCTAACTCTTTTTCAAGTATCTCCTACTTCTTACAGTTTCTAGCGCTTCTTTGGTGTCTCGAGCTTTTAACACGTGGGCTCTTGAGGAACACTTCAAAATCAGGACAGAAGCTCTCAGAGCCATCAAGTTACAAGAGCATTTCAGGATGAGTATTGTATTTAAAACGAATACCTTAAATTCACATTTTTATGCACATGTAGGTAATCCAGAAAGGAAAGGAAAGTTGGAATCTAAGACTGATTGACAATTTAAAAATTACCAAAGTGGCTAAATTAGCACTGAACACTGTACACGATTAAATTAGTAGGTCTGGTTTTGGTGGAACCAGCATTTGCATTGAAATCAGAAGAAAGGCGAAGAACACAGGTTCAAGTACAGATTAGGTTCTAAATCATTGATAAGAAATGAAAACTTTCTAAATGGTAACTTTCCAAATGCAATAATGTTCATGCAATTTGTCACAGTCAAACAAGATAGAAAGTTAACTTGAGGACAGAGAGATGAACGCAGTTTTCAAGAGAGGCCACATAAAATGTTTATTTTGGACGGTTAGACTGTTCCAAGTATAAATTGTCCTTCAATTTAGTTGTGAGATCGGGAATTCGGATTATAATTTTAGCACAGATTTGGAAATTTCTTCAGTGGTGTATGGCCAATGTTTCACAGGCAGATAGTAAGTAAATCAGTGTGTTTAAATATATCTAGGGTCTTTTCAACATAATGTCACAATGGAGAGAAGGAGAATGAAGGAAAGGAAGAGAGGGAAGAAAGGAGAAAGGGTGGAAGGGAGGAAGGGAGAAAGGGGGGGGCTGGGAAACACAGAGGAAGAGAGGAAGAGAGAGAGAGAAGAAGAGTCCAGCACTTGGAAAGTGTAGTGCCCAGATCGTGAGACCCCAAAAGACCACCCGGAATCAAGTGTGTTGCAAAACACATGAGGATCTTTTTATTACAAGCTACAAGCAATAACTTGGGCACATACCCTCAGCACCAGAGAGCAAAAAACCTCGTGCTCACGTTAGGTGGTCAATTTAAACATTCTAGTCCCTCCCAATGCACCCAAAGCAGGGCAAACATTCATTGGTTGAAACACAAAAGGGGATGTTGCACTTTGAATTGATTGGCTGTAGGAAGGCACCCAAACCATTAATGGTCTGGCTTCCCTTGTTTGGCTGTCCTAGGGGACTGGGATATCTGGACTGGTTTCCTTGCAACTGTATCTCCAGTGGGCAGGGAAAGAATGCAGTAAGGCTAGTTCCTCCCCACAGGTGGCTGGACATGTCTCCACCTGTCTGACTTTTGTTCAGGCTTGTGCTTTAAACTTTGAACCAATAACCCAAAAAACTAATTTTTAATTCTTTGATCTCTCAAAAGCTACTTTAAGATGGATTGTAAGCTTTAGGCTAGATTGGCCCATATAAGCAAGACCCTGTCTCAAAAAAATATTTTTAGACCAATAACTTAAAACTATGCTAGGATTTGAAGCAGAAAACAGCAGGTTTATATGTAAGTGAAAAATTGAATCAAAATATTCTATAATAGCAGTTCTCAGCTTGTAGGTAGTGACTGACCCCTTTGGGGTCACATATCAGATATTATACATATAAAATATTTACATTATAATTCATAACAGTAGCAAAATTACAGTTATGAAGTAGCAATGAAATTATGCTATGGTTGGAGAGTCACCACAACATGCAGAAGTGTATTGAGAGGTTAGTCACAGCTTTAGGAAAGTTGAGAGCCACCATTCTAGAAGAATAGAGAACCTCCTGAAAACCATCACCCACATGGCATTTCTGAGTTCTAATTCAAAGTTGCTTCATAGATTGATAGCAAAAATATAGAGAGCACAGTTAATTAAAATAAAATATTGGAATTGATTTTGGAGAAAGGAAAATAAAATAAAAGATACAATTTAATATTCGTTATCACTCAGGCAGCTGAATAGAATGGGCTATGTAACTAAATTTAGTTTTATAAAGTACAGCAAAATTTGTAGTCAGAGAATTAATCATGTAGCCTAGGAAGACTCAGCGGACTTCCTTTTTTTCTGTTCTGAACTGTCATTCTGGTTTTTTTAGTTTTTAAGCTCACTTTTTAGAACTCTAAGAAAATGGGGGCTAGCACTAGGTTTTGCATTTCTCTACAGTCATAAGCTATCACTCGCACCTTCTGTGGTTAGTATATAATATGGTGGAGTGCCGAAAACAATTTGAGTTGTATTGATAATAGCTCTTACCCAAGACAATAGCGTTTAAAAAGTCTATCTGGTATTGAACAGAAACTTCCCTAGGAGGTATGCTAGAAATCATAGCACATAAAGTCTTTAAGTCCTTTGCAATATCATTAGGAAGAAAAATTATAGCTGTAGAAGCAAAAATCATTCATTCTGATTATAAAACAATGGGAAAAGGATGTGCGAGGTCATGGGAGTAACCTGTCTATGCCACCGGAGGAGAAGGCCAAGAAAGACCTGTGGACAGGGGTGGCTGCAGAGTCAGGGATGAGCCGTGAAACCCTGAATGGAGAGATGATCTAGGCAAGAGAATTGCAACTGTCTAGTCAAAGCTGGGATGAGCTGGGCATGTGGAGAAGAAACAGAAAGTTGCTAATGGACTAGGGCATTGTGATTAAGAGAAGTAAAGAGATACAGTGCAGAAAATGAGGCCAGAGATCTACATAAGGACGTAGTCATAGAGTCTTGAGGACACATGAATGATTTGGGATTTTGCTCAGTTTTTCCTAGTAAACCACTGTATTGTTGTTTGCATTTGGGGAATGGCAACAGTGCTAACTAGTTTATGTCTTAAGATATCACTAACATCTCCATAAAAGATACAACATAAAGAAGGAAACAAGAAGCTCAAAGAGATAGTGCTGTTTCCCACACAAAACATGAAGGTTTGAATTGGAGCTGGCCGTAAACCAATGTTAAATTTTTGAATTAGTGCCAAAGATATTACCTTGTTAAATATAAATGAAGCATAAGGTAGAATGAAAAGAACCATGTGTGACTTGGCATGCTGAATAGAAGGTTGGGTTATGTAAAGGTTGGATAAATAAATGGATTATTTATCTCAAAAGTAGAAAAATTTCCCATTGAAAGAAATTTGGTCTACTTAAGCCTTTAGCCACATTGTTTAATCAAGTTGATACAGTATGCTTTGTGGGCACCTCTGGTATTAGATCAAGTATTAGATCTGCCATGTGAAACACTTGACAGACAGAGATAAAAAGCACAGCTTGCCTCAATTCATAACTAATTCATAAGATAGAGAGTTGTGTCTTCCTGAAGACTGAGACCTCTGGCCAAGTTTTACATAAAAACCAAATAAAATCAATACAGCGTCAGTACTCCAATACAACCTCACTATAATATCATGACCAGTGTTTTCTGGATTTCTAGAAAGAGAACAGATAGTTAAAATAAAAATATTTTAGTGAGACATATTTGTGCACTTGTAGTCTGTTGATATGCCATTGATTTCTATGCTCCAGCGCCTTACCCTGTACTGATTAGGAAGGAATATGAAACTTATCTATATTCTTTTTACTCCCTGTTTTGGCTTTATTGTTGAATCAGCATTAGGTGAGATAACCTTGTGCATGACACTCAATAACAATTACATAAATAAATGAAATAGATACCGATCAACTGTTACCTGGAGTGATGTCCACACAATAAGAAAGTAAAGTGCTAGGGCTAGTGGATAAAGGTATTTGTGAACTTGTCTGAGTGTATGAGTTTAACCCCTGAAATACCATGAAGGTTGCAGTAAAGAACCAATTTCTCAGCATTGTTCTCTGACTTGAACATACACAGTGTGGCACGCATGGCCCCACACACATGCACACACATGCACACACAATGCCAGTACATCCAAATTTAAAAACTAGGATGAGATGAAAACATGCACACAATTTAATCAATATACACTAAGTAGCAAAACAGAAAACAGAAAATTTCCATAAACCTGTTTTCAGCCTTCCTCTGGTAAAGGAAAGGGATTGATTCTTGAAGATAAAATTCAAGTCTGAGTTTGTAAACTGGTAACTCTTAGGTTAAATCTAGCCCTGAGATTTATTTTTGGCTGTCAGGATGGTTTAAAAATGATTTTCTGAAGTTGTCAAGACTTGAAAATTTAAAGATTTGTATCTTTCTCCTAAATTCAAAACCCTGGCAACACTAGAGGTTGGATTTATATTCCGGGAAGACAGCTGGCTGGAGCTGATTAAATGCCACATCTATAATCTTAGCAACTTGCCACATCCTCAGACTCTCACTGGCTTTCCTGATTATTTAGATGAAGTGTCAATGCCAGGCTGTTCCACTCATCTGTATCCTGCTGGATGACACCGACCTGCCCCGGGGCTATCCTCTGCACATCAGCACCAATCTAAACACTCTTCCAAAGTATAAGTCAGACTACAACTGTTCCACGCATAGATGTCCCAAGCAATTTTATATTGCCTTTAAAATAAAATTTCAGTTAACTCATAATGTTGCCTGAAATTTTGAGTTGTAAATGTCTACAATACATCAGTAACTATTAAGTGAATACAATCAAAATTCATTATGAGAATGTATGAAAATGTCACAGTTAAACCCATTGTTTTGTACAATTAATATATGTTAAGGTTTTAGATTTTGTTATTCAGCAAGATAATTGTCTTTATATGAGAAATTCTTCATGTAGAAGACATTGAATTCCTGGAATTAAAATCAACTCCTTAGACTCAATTATAACGCATCTTTTATTGATATTTTTATGAGTCTCAATGTAGCATATAAAATTTCAAGTCATAGCTGAAATTTCAATAACCTGACTTCCACTAAAGACAATTAATTAAATTGCTATTTCCCAAAAATAATTCTTAGGAAACTAATACAAGGGGCCATTTATTCTTTAAAGAAGAACAGCAGGTGTTGTCATGGGTTGACTGTATATCAGGAGAACACAATGAGAATCTATAGTAACAATTGTAGTCGTATAGTATAGCTAGTCAACAAAATGTATGGCTAAAATGCACAAAATCTTAAATGCACAGCATTGGTATGAATCTTTAATGGTTTCAACTCTGCCACTTTAGATTTGGATTGATTTTGCCTCTTTCCCTTGCATTTATTCAGATGTATATAGGTACAAGGGGAAAGCATAAGGAAGGGCATCATGAGGCTGCCAAATGATCAGCACTATCTTTGAAAGCAAAGGTTCACCACCTTTACCAGAGTTCTTACTTTGGTAAAGAGATGAAGAAAAGCAACATGTTAATAGGTCCTCCACTTCTGTCCTTTTTGGCATGCACATGGGGCAATCCCGAAAATTTCCAAAGAATGATTTTTGGGAAATACCAATTAAATTAGTTGTCTTTAATTTCATAAATCTCTTTCACAATTACTACCCCTTTTCTGAACCCATCTTCTCCACCTTGAAAGCAATGTTTGCAATCCTTGCCTTGCCAAATTGTACGTTTTTCATCTCTTTGTACATGGAATTCTCAATATAAACCTCACTACATGCAGCAAGCACTGACCATGCCAAAACCTGAATGCAATTTTGTCTCAAAGTGTTTTTCTCTGAACAGCACTTTTTAACTTGGACTTACTATGACTTTCAGGAAACAGAATACACTCAGATTTTTGGGCAGAACATAACTTGAGTGATCTGTTTCCTACCAGAACCCTTGTTCTCTGAGTCCCCTTAAACCAATCTTCCCCACTTGTATTTCTTCCAGCATTCTGGTCTTTTGAATTTCCACCAGAATGTCCCAGTAAGCTCCACTTACAACATTATAGGCTTTGCTAGCCTGAAGCTTCAAACACTTCCACTTCCCTCCCGACAACCAGCTGCAAAAGTCTAAGATCCACATTCTAGATAGTCACAGCAACAACTCTGGTACAGATGTTTGTTATGTGATTTTATATGAGGCTTGACCTAGTAAATGACAAGAAATGATTTACAAAAAGAAGGTTTTGGTAGTTTTTTGTTTTTGTGGGTTTTTTTTTTAATTTATGTTTTGTTTTGTTTTTCCTGACAGGGTTTCTCTGTATAACAGCCCTGGGTGTCCTGGAATGGCTTTGTAGACCAGGATAGTCTCAAACTCAGAAGAATCTGCCTGCCTTTGCCTCCCCAGTACTGGGATTAAAGGCATGCATCACCAAGCCTAGCTAAAAGAAGGCTTTGACTCATGATCTGAGGGTGTACAGTCATGCTCTCATTTCAATGCAATGGGAAGCAGAGACCAGACAGGAAGCAGGATTGTGTTACAAAACAAACAAACAACAAACAAAAACAAAACTCAAGGTCTGCTCCCAGTTGACAAAATTCTTCCAATAAGACTCTAGCTCCTAAAGGTTCCATGACTCCCCAAGCAATGTCATTAGCTAGACTCATAGTGTTTAATCATCTGAGCTAATAAATAACATTTATATTCAAACTATAACTCACCCACTTTTATAGGAGGCTTGTGTTCATCATAAAAAATGCAGAGAAAAGAACTATGTAAATATATCTTTTAGGAAGATATAATTATTCAGTATCTTTATCTAATATTTAACTTGAGAGATTATTTAAAATAATAAGTCAAACAGCCAATATAAACATTGTTTGTCTAAGGATTATTTTATTGGTTTTCTTGAAAAATAACTTGGTAAATTATCCTTAAACTACATTTATCTGAAAGGAAAAGAAAAATGTATTTTGAACATTATATTTCAGAGCAAATGATGCAACAAATAATAAATAATGCAAACATATAATAAATGCTTTGCCCATCATAAATATCCTTGGCTGCTGTACGTCTACAACCGATGGCAGAATACCTGACATTCTTCCTCTTATAATGGGAACGTGATAGAATTCTCATTCTTTCATTCTTTCCCCATTTGTATGCATCCAAATGAGATACAGTTGTGTAACTTTTCAATAGCAATGGATATTAAAATCTTAGACTCAAGGTGAAATATTTTTGCAGTCATGAAGGATTACAAACACATATATACATATATGTTCAACATCCCTATGACATATAGTGACAATATATCTGTTGTAGGTTTTTTTCTTCCATTAATTAATTAACTTACTTTACATCCCTATCTAGTCTTCCCTTTCACCAATACCACCCTTTTGTCCCCAGGTTTCAGAACCCTGGTCGCAGGCTTCAACAAAATAAGACTTGACTAAAATCAGAAATTTTGTTTGTAATTTTTTTCTAAAATAGTTTGAAATGTGTATCTCCCAATTTTCACTTTTAGAGAATTGCTTGTGTTCATTCTGTCTTTGTAAAAACATAGGAAAACGAAGTAAGTCTGCAATCCCTGCAGCAGAAATTTTAGTCTAATAAATAAGAGAAATTTTCTTCTTTTCTTCTTCCTTTCCTTTTCTTCCTTTCTTCCTTCCTTTTGTCCTTCCTATCTTTCTTTTTTCTTCCTTCCTTCTTTCCCTCCTTTTGTGTCTGATACTGAATCTAAAGTCTCACACAGGCTATACAAATGATCAACCATTGAGTTATATTCCCAGCTCAAGACTGATACTTTTATTGTCTGCAGTTATAGAAATAATAACATAGAGCATTAAACAGAAGTCATTGAGACTATCTGGTCAGGGCAGGGTGTCATTCAGAGAAGAGTTGTTTATCAAGAAATCATGATAATGATTTTAGGTTTGAAGAGTGAGGAAAGTCACATAAAAACATGAAGTAGCATAAGAAATAAACACCTAGCTTATCAACTTTTTGGCCAACCTGCACATATATTGTCTGCTGGACCTGGGATCTGAAGACCTGAAAGAATGGAGCTGACTACTACCTAATACTGTAGGTAACTTTTAGTTTCAGTTTATTTTTGTACACAAATGTATCAGAGAAAGCCATAATCTAAGGAGGGTTGTTTGTGTTTAAAAAAAATGGTCAGAAAAGGATGATTCGAAAAGCATAGAAGCAAACACTAGTGAGCACATAGTAAATGTCAATAAAGCAGCCGTTTCACAGAACTTTTCCAGGACAGACCAATTTACACACAATTGCTGATAGGTACTATACATCTGGCAAGGCATAAAGTCAAGACAAATGTCCATATTCATAGTATACTGACCAGACTAGGTGTTATTGCTGTAATCTGACACCCAACAAGAATAAACATGCCTTATAAATTGAATGTAAGTCTCACAGGAGACATGAAATCACATCCAAGAACAATCCAGGGAACAAAACGAGTATGAGGTAATAGGCCCTCTATCTTTTTTCCTGGAGCTTCTATCACAGTTCCCCAAAGCATTGTTCACCATGCTTCATTCTTTTGAGCATGTCCTGACACTAGCTGAAGGGTAAAAGCAAGTTATAACATTCAGAGGTGTCAGATTTGTGAGGGTGAGGACCTTCAGTTACCATATTTGCAGTCTATCTATGGTTAACAAACCAATGTAGAAAAGTCAACGTAATTTAATGAAATAATTGTATGTGGGACCAATTTTGATTCTGTAGAGGGCATGATGTATGTGTGTGTATAGTCTTGTCTGTGCATGCTTAAATTCCACTATTGGCGCCTGCCTCCAGAAAGAGTTAGATGGACTTAATTTGGGGAATTGAAAGCTACAGCTAAATTTTGGAACAGAGAAGGAAACATCTTCTTAGCCAGTTTGGTACTGTGCAGGTATGTTGGTACAAGGGAGCTACTCCTTTTAGTCAAGCTGAAGAAACCATTCACTGGATTTTTTTTCAGAAAGCATATTTTAATGTCAATGACCTGACATTGTTTGGTGGCACCATTTACCAAAAGGCAAACAAGAAGTGAGCCTGGCAGTCTCACCTGGACAGCAAAGAGCAGGAACACTTTGAGCCATCAGAATAGCAGCCGAGAATCAGGTCATCCTCTGCAGTGGGAGTTTTGGTTGTGTTTTGTGGACATGTTTTTGTTAGAATCCCAGGTGTGAGGATTGGGAGTGTTCTGTCCGCAGCTGATATCTGCCTCCTGAGAGGTGTCTGGTCTTTGAAAGCTGATAAACAGCCTCTTGAGAGGAGCGTGCCCAGGAAACTGCCTTGTGCAGAGGGCGTGGTTTTTGCCAGCTGAAAAAAATAACCTGGTGTGGACTCTGAGAGGGTATAAATAGGCGCTTTGCTTCACACCTCTTTGTACGGCAGCGCATTGCCCCTCTTTGCTTTGCTTTTTATCTCTTTGCTACGCTCTGGAGAACTCTTCATGCCACATCTCGTCATTCCTGCTGATTCGTGCCATTGCCGCTGTCTGCTGTCTGCTGCTGTTGTTAGCTGTTTGGATGACTGCTGGTATCCTGACGAAGAAAAAAATTACCCCAATGAACTATGCCTAAAGAGGCTCCCGTTTCAATCCCTACCTCTCCTACCTAAGGTTGGCCGGTTGGAAGGGAGGTAGAGGTGTTTAAGAACCCTAAATAAAATAGATTTTTCAATCAAAATCTACCATTCTTTATGCCCATTTTTGCAGACCCAAGTGAACAGTTCCAACCTGATAGGCTTAGCATACACCCAACACTCTGAAGCCAGGTATCAAGAGGTTCCTGTTGGCTCTGCTGGATGGAAAGAATGTCAATGCAAGCAGCGACAAGCTTGGTCTAAGGATGCAATTTCAAGCATAAATGAATATTCTACATCATTACTTTAAAACTATTTTATAGCTTTAGCTACCTTCAGTATTTGGTTTATCTTTGAATGTTGTCATGTTAGATCTCCAGGCTAACAATGACTTATCTTTATGGTGCCATTTTAGAGGTACAGAAAACCCTCAGAAAAAGGTTATTTTAGCTGTGTAACTGGGCTGGGGAAGAGCCTCTCTAAAGATTCCAGGCTGAAAGTTCAAGCACTTTATAAATCTGTATCAAATCCACAGACAAAAATGTAATTAGTGAGCATCAGATCTTGGTGTCTCTATCCTAACTGCTGAGAAGTTTTGACCAATGTAAAAAGTAACATTTTTAGACAGATCTTCCTGCCTTGTTCCCACCCGTAGCCCATAAGTTACCTGTTAAACCAAAAGCAGTCTTCAGCATGTGGATACTTAGTTATTTCTTGTATGCCAGGGTGAAAGGATGGGAATGATACAGTCCTTCAGGACTTAATTGTTCTTTTTTTAAGATTCCTTTATTATTTACTATATATACAGTCTTCTGCTGGAATTATGCCTGCACTCCAGAAGATGGCACAAGATCTCATTATAGATAGTTGTGAGCCACCATGTGGTTTCTGGGAATTGAACTCAGGACCTTAGGAAGAACAGCCAGTGCTCTTAACCTCTGAGCCATCTCTTCAGCCTGACTTAATTCTTCTTTGTGCTGTGGTGGTTTCCTTCCTTCCTTCCTTCCTTCCTTCCTTCCTTCCTTCCTTCCTTCCTTCCTTCCTTCCTTTCTTTCTTTCTTTCTTTCTTTCTTTCTTTCTTTCTTTCTT
>CM053750.1:31640040-31661933 GCA_028658305.1 Pachyuromys duprasi | reverse complement strand
CTGGCTGCAATGTCCTCCCCTGGGATCTAGCCAGGCCATTACTCCCTGGCATGTATGGGGGAGGGTCAAAGAGCCAGCCATCAAGTTCATGACTGAAACGTGACTTTCTAATGTTAATTTAAATATTTATAACAAATTTTGCAGACTTTGCATTATACTACCTATAATCTCCAGCTATGTTAGCTCAGATCTCCACTTTTTTCCCGGCACAATATTTGTATTGATTATTTGAGAATTTCATTCAATTCTCCCAGTCATATTCAGTTGTCATTCCTCCCAGGTCCACACTACCACCCTCATCTCACCACAAAAGAACCCACCAAGTCTAATTTGCGTTGCCCATATACTCATCAGAACATGCTCTAATTCCCAGTGTCCATCCCCTTAAAGAAAACTGAGTCATTCTCCACTACCCAGCCAGAAACCATCAACTGTCAAGAACTAATTCAACATCATTTTTGTTTGTTTGTTTGTTTGTTTGTTTGTTTGTAGGAAGAAAGGGTTTATTTGGCTTACATTTCCATCTATGTGTTCATCATAGAAGGAAGGCAGGACAGGAACTCAAACATGGCAGGAATCTGGAGACAGGAGCTGTTGAGACCATGGAGAGATGATGCTACTAGCCTTACTCCTCATGGTTTGTGCATCCTGCTTTCTTATAGAACTCAGGACCACCAGCCCAGGGATGGAGCCACCCACAACAGGCTGGGCCCCCTCCCAATCACTAATTAAGAAAATTCCTTACAGCTGGAGCCTATGGAGCCATTTTCTCAGTTCAGGTTCTCTCTTTTCTGATAATTCCAGTGTGTGTCAAGTTGACATAAGATTATCCAGCACAGATGAGAACCCACAATTATTCAGTCACTACACTTTGACCAGTTATGAGTCTTTGCATTGACTGCTGCTCACTGTGGCTTTGGAATTTTGGGTGGGGTTGCATTAACTTTTAGATTGGTCTATCCATCTTATGATGTCTTCCTCAATTTTTTTTTTTTTTTTAGTGTTTAATGGTGGAAGGTTTTCACTTCCTTGGTTAGATTTATTCTGAGTAATTTAGTGTGTGCATTCATGTGTATACACATATGCAGATGTGTGTGTGTGTGTTATATTGATTCATTTGGAGTTGATTTTTAGGCAGTAATAAATAAATATCTAGTTTCATTTTTCAAAACTCAAGTGACAACACATGCTGGAGAGGTTGTGGAGAAAGGGGAACCCTCCTCCACTGCTGGTGGGAATGTAAACTTGTACAACCACTCTGGAAATCAATCTGGTGCTTCCTCAGACAACTAGGAATAGCGCTTCCTCAAGATCCAGCTATACCACTCCTAGGCATATATCCAAAAGAGGCTCAAGTACACAGTAAAGACATTTGCTCAACCATGTTTGTATCAGCTTTATTTGTAATAGCCAGAAGCTGGAAACAACTCAGATGCCCCTCAACTGAGGAATGGATAGAGAAACAGTGGTATATCTACACAATGGAAATTTACTCAGCAATAAAATGCAAGAAAATCGTGAAATTTTCAGGGAAATGGTGGGAACTGGAAAATATCATCCTGAGTGAGCTATCCCAGAAGCAGAAAGACATACACCATATATACTCACTCATATAGACATATAAAATAGGATAAACCTACTAAAATCTGTACACCTAATGAAACTAATCAAGAGCAAGGACTCTGGCTAACATGCTCAATCCCCATCCTGAAAGGCAAAGAGGGTGGGCATCAGAAGAAGAAGAAGAAAACAGGAAACAAGTTAGAAGCCTGCCATAGAGGACCTCTGAAAGGCTCTGCCCTGCAGACTATCAAAGCAGATACTGACACTTATGGCCAACTGTTGGGCAGAGTGCATGGAATCTTATGAAAAATGTGTGAAATAGTAAGATAGGGAGAGGACAGGAATTCCACAAGGAGAGTAACAGAACCAAAAAATCTGAGCACAGGGGTCTTTCCTGAGACTCATACTCCAAACAAGTAGCATGCATGGAGATAAGCTAGAATCCCTGCACAGATGTAGCCCATGGAAGTTCAGTGTCCAAGTGGGTTCCATAGTAATGGGAAGAGGGACTGCCTCTGACATGAGCTGATTGGCCTGCTCTTTGATCACCTCACCGTGATGAGGCGAGACAGAGGAAGACCACTCCTGATGAGAGCTGATAGACTAGGATCAGAAGGAAGGAGAGGAAGACCTCCCCTATCAGTAGACTTGGGGAGGTGCATGTGTGGAGAAGGGGGAGGGAATTTGGGATTGAGAGGGGAGGAGGTTGGAGTTTATGGGGGGATACAAAATGAATAAAGTATAATTAATAAAAATTAAAATAAAAAAGACATAGAATGGATAGACCATCTCTGCTCATGGTCAGGGTCTTGTGAAAATGCCATTTTATCAAAAACAATCTAGAAATTTGTGCAACCCCACTCAAAATTCCAAAACCATACTTCACTGAAATAGAAAAACTACAGATGAATATGAAGAGTCATAAAAAGACCAAGCCTAGCCAAAGCAATATAGAACAAAAGGGTAGTGTAGAAGACATCAACGCATCTGATCTAAAATTATACAATAGAGCCATGACAATAAAAACCATGTGTCAGAAAAAGAAAATACATAAATAAATGGAATAGAACTGAGGACTCAGATATAAACTCACACAACTACAGTCATCTGATTTTTGACAAAGATACCAAAATAATACATTGGAGGAAAGAGAGCATGTTTAACAAATTGTGCCTTTCCACAGTTTTTAAGAACTCTCTTAAACTCTTTCTTGTGTGGACTCTTTCTATTTGGGGATATCTAAGAGGTTATCACAGGAGTCTTCAATGTCTCAGTCTCAGTTATGAATCTGTAGTCATTGAAACCACGGCAAACAAAACAAAACAAAAAAACAAAAACAAAAAAGCTCCCTTGCCCACAGTAGCCTGGTTTCCAGGGGCAGCACAGATGACAGACACCAATATGGTCTCTGGCAACTGCCTGGCCCATGTATCTCAACATGATTTTTGGTGGCAGCACAGGCCATGGCCATCAACCAGGCCTCTGGCAACAACACAAAGCATGGTCCTCACCATGGCCCCTGGTTGCAGCAAGGACTATTGGCACTAAAACAGCCCCAAGCTGCAGCACAGTGCATGAACTCCAACACTTTTTATTGTACCTTTTAGGCAAGAATATTTTTTCCACATCAAAAAAGCACCTACAACCTCATTGGGTGACAGTACCCTTCTAAGCTCAAGCTAGACTTCATGGGCACCGTAGAACTCCCTTTTCCTCAAAAGCTTTCTGAACTGTGGATATGTAGATGTGTTCTATCTGGACTGGCCCCTTTTCGTCACTCACCTTTGCAAAACTCCACCTTTGTGTGTGTCACATTAACATCAATGTATCTCATCTTCGAGTTACACTTTTTACATTCTTTACAGTTTAGCACAGCCACCTTAGAAGTTTCCAGGACCTCAACTATTCCCATGCTGATGAATTTTACAATTCTCTAGATTCTCGTAGAGAAGGCATGGAATTGGATACTAAAAATTAAGTTCACCTTTACCTTAAAATCTCATTTTTCTCATTTGTTTCAGGGTTAGGAAATATAATCAAATATCCAGATACCAAGATTCAATTGGCTTACCTTTATCCTTTTCAAAACCAGTTCTTAAAACTCATCAAACCCATCAGATGAACAAATAAGGACTTATGTTCCATATTCTTCCATTATTACTAATAGAGTTGACATGTATTAGTCAGCATTCCATCACTATAACAAACTCTATGACATAATAAGGATATAAAAGGAAAGGTCAATTTGAGCTCACAGTTTTGAACGTTCCAATCCATAACTGATTAGCTTCATTGTTCTAAGTCTACCAGGAAGTGACATAGAATGGCTCATACCAGAAAAAGAATTAACAGAACACAAAGAGAAGAAAGAGAAAGCTGTGAACTGGCTTAAGAACAGGTTCTCAATGACTTAGAGCCATCCCACTAGGTCTCAGCGCTTAAAGATCCACCACCTCGGAACAGCACCCCACTGGGAAGCAAGCATTTCACTTATGGGTCTTTGAGAAACATGTAACATTCAAACTACAGCACAACTATTTTATCATTTTACCCTTAGGCCCTTGGTTAGAACGGCCTGTTTCTTACCCTGATCACTCTTAGCCTATTGACTATAACTGCCAGCGTCTTATCATGTTCATCTATAGGCTATTGACTATAGCTGCCTGTTTCTTACTCTGCTCACTCTCATATTTCCCACCCTACATTTATCCATCATATTTGAAGCTGATCTCATAATTTTAAAGTATGGCTTGAACAATGCCCTTTACTTGCTTTCAAAACTAAATTGTCTTTCTGTTGTCCAAGCTCCTCAGCAAGAAACAAAATAAGCTATGACCTCACATCTGTCAACTATTAAAAAGGAGAAGAATAACAAATGTTAGAAAAGATGCACTAAAAATGGGAAGCCTATGTACAAACACTATCAGGAGAATGTAAATTGGTACTTCCATTTTGGAACATAGTATACCTTTTCAGAAAATATATACTTACTAATTTAACAGTTTCATTTTTGGATACAAAACAAAAAGAATTAAATTTTGTGTATTAAGGAAATATACTTGCCCATCTTTAATCACTATTCATAATAGCCAAGATATGGAAACAAGCTGTGTCTACTAGTAAATTAATAAATAGAGGTTGTGTGCATATATGTATGTGTAGTGTGGCCTTTGAAATGAAGAAAGTATGTCATTCATGACAACATGGATGGATTTGGGTGATAGTATGTTAACTGGAGGACATTACATTAAGGAAAAGAGGCCAGACACTGGGAGGTAAATATTTCACGATATTCTTATATTAAGAAGCTAAAAGAATGACTTCATTTAAAATGTAAAGTAGAAGTCAGGCAGCTTGAGAGAAGGTCATGGAGAACAGAAGATGCTGGTCAAACAGTACAGGTATCAGAGTAGAGGAATACATAGTAAGAATCTATTGAACTACAGTGAACAAAGTTAATAATAACAATGTTTTGGAACTTTCAACATTATTAGAATAGACCTTTCATCAATCTTGTCTTAACAAAATAAGTAGGTGATGTCATGGGCATGCTGTTCAGACTAATTGAATCTTTCTGAAATGTGTGCAATAGTTCCAAACATCACACTGAGCACCCTGTGTGTGCAAAGGTGTCAATTAAGTAAATTGAGTAACTCTCTTCTCCCAGTGTTACCTCTGCTCACTTCCTTCAGGACAAGCCCTACTGTTCTTTATCTAGTCCTCTGTAATCTAGTCACTAGAGTTTAGATGCATTGGAAAGCTCTCTGCTGTACTCTCTCCAGATCCTTAAGCCTATTGCTTCAGTTTGGTATATGTAGGTTGAAATTCTAATAACATATAGAAAAGAATCATTGGGCTTTTGTTCCAGCCTATTCAAAAAGAAACGTTCACTATGAAGCTTGTCACTCATTCCATTGACTCAATCGTTCCTGTTACCTTGTCCATTCAGCTCTTCACTGCCCATGTCCCAAATTACATGATACTATTAGAATTAACACACAGTACCTTAAGCACTCTCATGACATGTTTCTGTAGCAAACTGCAGGTTTTCTGAGAGAATAGAAGCTCAGTAAGTGCCAGCATTTTATTTACTTTATTCCCAATTTCTCAGGACCTATATCATCTGGAATATGAAGTTTAAGGCTCTTTGTTGTTGTTGCTATTGTTGAACGATGGAGTGATAAATCAGAGGGGAATTTGCTCCTATTTTCTCTGGCACACAGAGCTTTCTCATGGTATGAGAAAGATAACCACTTAGGCTTTCTATCTTAAAACAAGCACATCGAATTTGCATTATACTTAGGGAAATTTCTCAACTCCGGCAATCTCAGATTTAAGTTTTAATGTATTGCTTTGTCTTCCTTTCTAACTCATGGGTAATTTTAAAGGAATCTAAAAGAGGCTCCATCAGGAACAAATTGCCAAATGCTATTTTATTATGAAAGCTCTCTATTCACTGATGTGTGGGCTTGTGTTTGGGCAATTAATATACCCCCCCTTCTGCCTTGAACTGAATGTACAATCCTTATAAGTCTTTAGTATAGGAGCCATTCCAGCTATCTGCTCAAAAATTTCTGGAGAAGTCTACCAACTATGGAAGGAAGCTATATGTATATCACAGAGGGGGTTATATCAATCACCTTCAAGGGCATTGGATGGGGAAAATTGTAACTAGAATTATAGAACTAAATATTTGAAACCCCTATAGTTGTATTACCCTCTTCCTCCTCCTTGTCCTTGACCTTGTCCTCCTCTCCCCCCACCCTCCTGCCTACCTCTTCCTCCTTCTTTGGCAAAGCTATGTCTTAAGATTCAAAAACTTCACAGAGCTGTCAGTTAATTGAAAGAAGAATTTGGACAGATACTCACACAGATAAGTAAGAAAGATTTAATTTCAGAAGAGCAATCAGTTACCAAAGGCTTTGATTTTCCAAAAACCTACTTTAATTAGAGTACTTACATGCTTCTACCTCCTTTACAACCCATTGAGGTAGGGAAGAAAGAAGGTTATTAGGAAAGGGGGATTGTGGACCTTTTCCTTGGGGTGAGTCACCTGTTCATTGTCCTGATACCAGCAGTCCAGTGAAAGAGCCAACACCAAACAGCAGCCCCACAATTCAGCAGAAACAGCAAGCCTCCTCTGACAGAGTCAGTGAAAGCCTCACGATTCTGCCTGAGTGCCATGAGAGGTTCTTCTTTGCAAAGTGCAGTGTTGAAAAACGAAGATCAGCAAAGCATGTGGACCACTGCAAAACAGAGCAATTCAAAGTGTTGTCTCCTTGTCCATGGGCTTCTGCTTATTCATTCTCAGAGTCCACACAAGTGTTTAAGATCCACGCCACTTGCAAGAGACAGCTTCCAGAAAAACATCACTTGCCCTCTCAGTGTGTCCTTTTTCAGCCGACCAAGATCATGTGCTCTCTTAAATATTTGATTTCTACTGACGATGAACTAAAAACATTCTTCATAGTCCACATTTGTGACCAAGACAAAAAAAACAAAAAAACACATAAAAGGAACCTAAACTTTCACTACAAGATACAGTCTAAGTATGTACAATACATATTAAAATCCAGGTCTCTAAAATCATTTATCTTCATACTGAAAGGTAAAATTATTAAAGTCATAAGAAAACCTCTTCAGCTCTAAACTTTTTGTCATGAGGAAAAAAATGGAATTTCGAATAGTCAAATTTCAAAGTCAATTTATACTGTTAATATCTCCAGAAATAAATCTCAAGCTTAATTTTTCTGCATTTAGAAATTAGGTAAGAGAAAGAAATGAAACATCTTTTACAGTAATACTTCTTCATGCTAAATTGTTTTGTTAAAATGATAAAATGGCTACTTCAGAAAGTAGAAGTAAGTCTGGTTCTTTAACAAGGGAAGTCCTAAAAATAGTAAGAACATATTTTAAATAATCAAAAGAGAATGTTCTGATACATATCTCTCTAAGGACTCTTTAGAGTACTTGCAAATGACCTGCTTATTTTGTTTTGTTTAAGGCAAGGATTCGCCCTGACGGCAAGCTAGCCTCAAACAAAAAACATTCTAATGAATTTGGTTTGTACCAGGCACCATGCTAAGCCTTAAAATTGCAAAAGTTAATTATACAGGCACAGTTTCTTTTTCCATGAATTTTAAAGTAGGGAAGACAGATACAAATAAAACAGCTATGCAAACTGTGTGCTCACATTTCCCCTGCTAAACAGTGTAGTGGTGAACGCTATGAGTCTCAGAAGACCTCAGACAGTTCAGTAAGCACCCAAAGATGGCTGTATCTCAGAGGTAATCTAAGCATAGGAAACAGTTATTCAAGAACCAGACAAAGCATAATTGCTAGAGTATACAGAGGAGAAACAATACACAATGGGGAGCTGGAGGCAGAAAGGACTCATGTCACCCACAAATTTTTAGCTACCCTGGAGTGGGTCTGAACCCTTATCCTATGCACATTGGCAAGCTTTAACAAGTGTAACTGTAAATCCGCACAAGTAAATACATAACTGCCAGATAGGTTGCAATGTGTACGATTAATAGCAAAACATTAAGGACCAATTTTATTTAAGAATTCTGCATTCCTGAATTATATCATCCATTTCTTCTGTATTTGAATCCATACTTTTCTCTAGGGCGCTGAAGCCCAGCATATGGCCCCAAAGAAAAATCTTTTATGAAAACATTATTGAAGAAATATGGGAGCAAATATCAAATCAGTACTTCTCAGTACCTGAGCCTGTAAAAAGCACAGGTGTCCACTTTGTGTCTTTCTGCTTCTGGGTTACATCACTCAGGATGATGTTTTGTAGTTCCATCCATTTGCCTGCGTAGTAGTCTATTGTGTAAATGTATCCATTCCTCCATTGAGGGAACATCTAGGTTGTTTTCAGATTCTGGCTATTAAAAACAAAGCTGTTACAAAAATAGCTGAGCAAATGTCCTTGTTGTATGGTGGAGCATCTGTTGAATACACACCCAGAAGTGGTATAGCTGGATCTTGAGGTAGAACTATTTTAAATTTTCTGAGAAAGTGTCAAACTGATTTCCAAAGTAGCTGTACAAGTTTGTACCCCCATCAGAAATAAAGGAATGTTTCCCTTATTCCACATCCTTGCTAGCACGTACTGTCACTTGAGTTTTTGATTTTAGCAATTCTGATGGGTATAAGATGGAATCTCAGAGTCATTTTGGTTTGCATTTCCCTGATGAACAAGGATGTTGAGCATTTCTTTAAGTGCTTCTCAGCCATTAGTAATTCCTCTGTTGTGAATTCTCTGTTTAGCTCTGTACCCAATTTTTAAATTGTGTTATTTGGTTTGTTGGTGAGTAATTTTGTGAGTTCTGTATATATTTTGGAGATTAGCCCTTTGCCGGGTGTAAGTTAGTGAAGATCTTTTCTCGATCCAACACTGTTCTTTGCCTTAAAAAAGCTTTTATCAGAAAAAAAAAAGCTTTTTAGTTTCAGGAGGTCCCATATTTTAATTGTTGATCTTCGAACCTAAGCTGTTGGTGTTCTGTTCAGAAGTTGTCTCCTGTGCCAATGAGTTCAAGGTTGATACTCAATTTCTTTTCTAATAAATTTAGTGCATCTGGTTGTCTATTGAGGTTCTTGATCCACTTGGACTTGAGTTTTGTGCAGGATGATAAATATGGATCTATTTGCATTTTTGTACAGGTAGACATCCAGTTAGACCAGCTCCAATTGTTGAAGAGGCTATCTTTTTGGCGTCTTTGTAAAAAGTCAAGAGTCTGTAGGTGTGTAGATTTATTTTTGGGTCTCGTATTTGATTCTGTTGATCAGCTAGTCTGTTTCTATGCCATTACCATACAGTTTTTATGATTATTGCTCTGTAGTACAGCTTGAGATCAGAAATGCTGAGACCTCCTGAAGTTCTCTATTGTACAGGATTGTTTATGCTGTTCTGAGTTTTTTGTTTTTCCATGTGAAGTTGAGAATGCTCTTTCAAGGTCTGTAAAGAATTGTGTTGGCATTTTGATGGGGATTGCATTGAATCTGCAGATTGCTTTTGGTAAGATGGCCATTTTCACTGTGTTAATCCTTCCATGAGCACGGGACATCTTTCCATTTTCTGCTATCTTCTTCAGTTTCTTTCTTCAGAGACTTGAAGTTCTTGTCATACAGGTCTTTCATTTTAGGTTATTTGTGGGTATTTCCTAATTTCTTTCTCAGCCCATTTTTCATTTGTATACAAGAGAGATACTGATTTTGTTTCATTTCATTTTGTTTTGTTTTTTAGTTAATTTTTTGTATCCAGCCCCTTTCCTGGGGGTATTTACCAGCTTTAGGAGTTCTCTGGAGAATTTTGGTGGTCACTTAAACATACTGTCATATCAATGATGGATAGCAATACTTTAACTTCTCCCTTTCCAATTTGTGTCTCTTTGATCTCCTTATTTGTCTTATTGCTCTAGCTAGGACTTCAAGTACTATGTTAAAGACATACAGAGAGAGTGGTCAGCCTTGTCCCTGATATCAGTGGAAATGCTTAAAGTTTTCTCTGTTTAGTTTAATGTTTGCTATAGACTTGCTACTTGTTGCTTTTATTGTGTTTAGGTCTGCACCTTGTATCCCTGACATAGCCAAGACCTTTAACATGAACGAATTCTAGATTTTGTCAAGCGCTTTTTTGGCATCTAATGAGATCACCGCATGCGCGCGCGTGTGTGTGTGTGTGTGTGTTTTCTTTTTTCCTTTTAGTTTGTTTATATGGTGGATAATATAAATGGATTTTCATATATTGAACCACCCCTGCATTCCTGAGAAGAAGCCTACTTGGTCATGATGGATGATATTTTTTATGTGTTCTTGGATTAAATTTGTGAGCCTTTTATTGATTATTTTTCATCAATGAACATGAGTTAAATTAAAATGAAATTCTCTTTTTTGTTTGGTCTTTGTGTGGTTTAGGTATTAGGGTGACTGTGGCCTCATAGAATGAGTTTGGCAATGTTATTTCTGTTTCTATTACAACCATTAACGTACAAACCACCTCTTTTCTATACCAATGGGTTTGTATGACTGCATACATACAAATATATATGTATGTATATATGTATTTATATATGTATGTATATATAAATAAAATTTTATTTGGGGAAATTTGATTTCTATTTTCACTGGGTTGTAAGCAATACAAAATCAGAAACCTTATCTTACTCATCACTAGAATCCCCAGGACTGAAATAGGCCTTCCTCATCCCAGTGAGTTGATAATAATAGCTAAATGAATGAGTGAATAAAAATTGGAGAAATTCCACCATTGGTTTTCTTTCTTTTCTTTAAACAGATTTTCTTTTTCTCAGACAACCTGACTTGGTGAAATGTGATAAACTCCCCCAATGGTTAGAACAGCTCCAAGCTATTTAAAAGGAAAATAAAATAAACAATGAGATGTAATAGCATCGGGGTTAACTGCATCTTCCTGTTAAGGGCACTGGAAGTTAGAGTATGAGGCTACAGGGCATGAATCCTCATACAATAACAGTCAAAGAGGCAACACTTTAGCTCTGCAGTATTTGGAGGTTTCTATGGGAACAGCACGATTCTGGATTCTGTTTATAAGCTTAAAATATGTAGCGGCAAGAAAGTGGTGCTGTAGCAAACCACGTGTGGATGATTCAGAAGATAAAAGCCCATAAAAACTAACGATCAGAGAAGAAGAATGCGGACCCGTAAATCATCAGTCACATTATTGAAAGCAGAGGAAGTGTAATTGGCCACATATGGTCACAGTACAACGAGGTGAAGAGTCACTGGGTTCTTTTAGCCCGTTATGTACATACACTCACACAGGGCAACACACAGAGGGGCATGATGTGCCAGCAGCCTCACAGAAGCGAAATCTATCCTCTGGCAATACTTTCCATGACATCCAATTAGCAATTAGAAAATGGCTTAGCAGCGAGTAGCTAAAGTAAAACCACCCCTAATGAATTACCACTGTCACATTTGTGTGTAAGTAAAGCAGGCTTTGGAAATAACAGACTCCAGGTTTGCAGGTAACAATAGAAATGTAGTATCTCAGGGCTCTCAATCTTCCCCTAATTGCCTCACCTTCTTGAGGTTGGAAAACAAAAGCTTATTATTTTCTTTTCAGACCACTAGAGAATTTGAAAAAGAAAATAATCTGTACTCACAGAAATGCCTTATAAAAGCTCAAATTTTCTGGGCCAAGAAAATGGTGAAGGCACCAAGCTTGAAGATATAAGCCTGACCCTGGAGCATGCACAGTAGAAGGAGGGTGAGGGCATCTTTAAGTTACAGTCATGTGGACTTCAGGTTCAGCTCGCAGAAGAGTCAGAGCACCACCAAGATGCTGTTGTCAGTTTTCTTTTTCCAGATTCATTCACTGGCCTACGAAAGCCTTGCTACTTTTTCTAAAACTTACAAATATGTCAGAAATATGATACAGTAAGAGTTAAAAAGCCTTTTAATTTTTCGCCTAAAATATGACACGGCATAGGGTGATTTTTCTGTTCTATTTGTGTGAGTCGGTGTTAGTTCGCATGGCTGCTGTTTACCAAATACTTATCTCTGGCATCCGTCAGCCTTTCCTCCACACCAGCCTCACCCCTCTTTGATGCCAGTTACTTCATTATTTTAAGCAGCCTGGTGAATAATGGTGATTACTCCCTCTGGAGATTTACAGGTTGTAGTTCAGTTCCTGAGGAAAAGCAGATTAAGCTTGCTTTTAAGAGATTTACTTCTATAAATTTTTAAATTGTGTTTATGTGTGTGAATATGTGCATATATGTGCAGGTGTCCCTGGTGGCCAAAGGTGTCCGATTCCCCTGGAACTGGTGTTGTAGATGGCTGTGAGCCTGAGAATTGAACTTCAGTTCTCTAGAATGCTCTTAACAAGTGAGCCACCTTTCATGCCCCTGTACTGTTGTTATGTTTGTTTGTTAGTTTTTGAGACAGCGTCTTACCATATGGCCCTTACTGGCCTGGAACTCCCTATGTAGAACAGGTTGGCGCACTAGATCATCTTTCCTCTGTCTCCAGAGTGCTGGAATTAAAGGTGTGCTCCACTATGCCCCCTTGAGCTTGTTTCCCATACAACTCCAAATTCTCAAGGTAGGAACACCACTGACATGAAGGGTTAATGAATACACACTTATTTGTTTATTTAATGGACTTCCCACATGAAGAGCTATACAGGAATGCAAGTTCAGAGTATGATTTTTGTCTCTATGATTAGAAAAATGCCAGACATAGAAGAAAAAAATAATTTTTAATTTTAGAATTTAATTAATATCATTTCAAACACACACAAGTGCAAACACATTTAATATATCACCCTGAGTTAACTCTGCCAGAGATTTTTATTTCACACAAATGCATATTGGGTTGAGCTTTTTCCTGTCAACAAATAGTCCAGGCCTGATGTAGATGAAGCCCCAACTTTTGCTTAAAATAAAAATCTGTAAAAACTACTCTAGTTTGCTATAAAAGACCTAGTCATGAGAATATTCACACAGAAACTATTCTATAGCACAAATATGAAGAATATTATTTAGAGAGTATTCAACTTAAGGCCCAATAGATGCTTATCTCTAGAGAATAATATAATTGTATCTCTGCTAAAAAGCTGTGGTTATTAAGACATGCAAAGTTCCTTTCTTCTCTAAACTTTTGTAATTGGTTGCTGACAAAGCAACAACAACAAAAATGTACTAATGTTCTTAATTGAAACAGCTGAAAAAGAGCAGTTCTGCTTTTGCCCAGAGGGATTACTAGTTGATTTTGAGGACCAGAGTTTAGATCTGCTGAGCCCATGTACACTCTGGGTAGGCATGGTGGCCTTCCTGTAACTGCTGCTTCATAAGGCAGAGAAAAATGGATCTCAAGAGAAAACTGACAAGTAAGACTATCCTTATCAGTGAGTTCTGAGACTCACTGAGAAACCTTGCCTCAAAGATTAGGATAGAAGAGTAACTGAGGCCTATTCACTGCATTAACCTCAGCCCCCTCCTCCCCCCCCCCGCCCACTGCTTTGAAATACTCTTTATCTGCAGTAGACCACCCTGAAAATTTCAGGCGTTTACAAATATAGTGAGCTATATCCTAAAGACAATGTATATTAAGAGAGTCCTGCATTGCCCCCTCACAAAAATCTCCACGGATGTTAATCATTCTGCGAGAATAGCAGCAGCACCTTACAAACAATTTGAGATCCACAGAACACCTTCCACCAGCTCTGTGTGCACTAATGCTGAGAGATTTTAGCACACCAGGCAACCAAACAATAAAGCTTAATTTATGCCCAGGTGGTCACTGACATTGCTAGTTGAGAGTACTCGTTTAACAATATCTATTTTTAAAATACTGACTGCCCAGGATTCATCAAAACCTATGCAAAGTTTTCTGTAGACAAGGATGAGCAAAGCAAAGCTGTCGGCGAATACAGACACTAAGGGGGAAACAAGCCCTTTTATTAGATGTGGTTAATGTCATTGAAGTAAACCCAGGAAATTATGGGAACATACATAATAACCCTTTTGATTAAACAAGTACATGATTTACCTGCTTAAAAAAATGACTAATACTTTCTCTTTCAGTGTGACTGTTAATAATTCCTCTTTCACTCTCAAAATTGAAATTGTCAGGACCATAAATCATGTGATTAAACTACATGAAATACTGATTGAAACTGGGTGAGAAAGAGGTTTAACGAAGAAAGCTGTCTTGGATCACCTCAGGTTTGAGGGCTACAAATATGTTAACGCAACGGAGTTTTACGATGCAGTATGGGACACAGGCTCTTCTGACAAGAAATAATGGATTTAGTCAGAAGAGAGATCACAAAGTTCTTTGCAGGAAAGTTTGGACTGAAGAAGAAAATCTTGCATATAATGAAAGCCTTTGAAAGCAAAGCTTCAAAGACCTGATACACATTTTAGAAAAGCACCGTGGCAAGTGTGGATCTTAGACAGGGATACCCATTCTGAGATTACAATAATTTAATCAGGAGATGAGCCTTTCATCTCTCAAGGAATAGAAATAGAGCCTGATGTGTGAGAAAATATGAGAAACTAGAAAATATGGTCACTAGGACTTCATATGGCCGAATAGGTGATTTTAAATGGTGAGAACTGTCTTCCAGGTTCATCAGGAACCAGCAGGTTTACATTTATTGCAGCGGAAAACAGTATATTTACTGTTTATATACTGTTTTTTAATTTATATACTAAAAATCAGCATTTATACTATGCTGGTGGTGAACTTATCATGGAAAACATGATGGATGACTATGAAGGGTACTCTAAAGTACCCTTCAGGCACAGTGCTTGAAGGATGGACCTTGAGCCAGGTTTTTATTTCTCTGAGTAAAAGGAAAATTGTGCCTACCTTGTGCAGCTGCATGCCATTAGTGCCAAACAAAAGGCTTGGCAGATTGTATTTAAAACTGATATCAAATGAGTTAGAAACTAATCTGTTGCATAAACTTGGTTATGAACACGACTCATGACTTGGCTGGAAACAACTCAGCAAATTGTACCATGATTTCTTTCCTTAAAATCAGTATAGAGCAGAATATGTTTCACTGAACAAGTTTTTGTGAAGAACAAATTATACAGAATATAAGAATATACTTTGTTAACAATAGAGTTTCAAAACACCAGAAACCAGTACTGCTACCATATTAGCTCAGATCCTCAAAAAATGGAAATGATAGTATGGACAGACACAAAGTGATGGATTATGGGCAGGAAAGGAGAGCGCAGGGGAGAACAGACATACTTTAGATTTGGAGTTATGCAAAGAGAAGAAGCATTTTTGATATAAACTTAGAGATTCCTCCGATTACTGCTGATATAATGTTCTTGTGGAATGCACACAATTTACCCTTGTTCATTCAAATGCTGATTTCTCTCCCCCACTATTTGGTTTCAATCCAGACATTGCATTGTGATGCTTATTCTAAGCATCACCTGTCTCAAGTTTGTGTAAACAGGCCACCATTTGTTCTCTGTATTGTCAATAAAACAACCAGCCATTGCTGAGCAATGGAGAGAATAAGGTGGGACAGAGGGGAGGAGAAAGAAGCGAGTGAGAAAGGTAGGAGAGTAGAGATCAGCAGGAAAGGGCTTGAAACCACCTGGAGAGATGAACTGGATCTAAGATATGACTAATAGCAAGTATAATGTGGGAAATCTGGATGGGAGGGAACTATGCGGGCTTGGAGGTTTAGGATGGAGTAACTATTGCCCAGCATTGTGTTCTAGGTTGATTGAGTAAATCCTAGTCTCTGTGTGATGATTTGAGTATACAGCTGGTTTAAGAATAACCACTCTTTGACTAATAGATAAATCAAAAATAAATATTAATATGCAGCAACAGATTTCTGTGAATATTATTGGATTCCTATTAACCTACTGTCTTTGGTAGTATGACCATTTTAACAATATTAACTTTGCCAATTCATGAACATAAGAGTACTTTGCATGGCTTTTGAGTGGTTTTGAAAATTTTATTCTCCAACACCTTACAGTTCTTTTTTGTAGAAATAACATTGTTTTAGCCAATTGTCAAATATCCAGAAAACAAAACATACTCAAAAAATAAATAAAAATATCACATCATTATAGTAAATGAGCAAACAGACTGAAGAAAGACTTTGCACATGAAGCAGTACAGATGGCCAATAAATATATTTTAAAAGTTTACCAGTATTAGAGCCAAGGAAGATTCAAATCAGATAGGCTACTAAGGGAAAAAAATAATAAACAAATAATGTGAGGGTACAGGAGAAAAGAAACTGTATATTGGTGTGTGAGACTGTAAATTACTCTAGTCATTATGGAATTCAATAAGGAGCTTCCTCAAAATTTCAGAATATAACTTCCACATGAACCAGATACACCAGTTTGGGGTTATAGGTGCCAAAGAATCAAGGCAGGTTACTATGGAGATACCTGAAAACCTGTATTTGTTGGTGCTTTATTCCTTTAGGTATGGAATCCACAGGTTTTTCTCATAAGATAACAAAAAAATCTCTCTCTCTCTCTCTCTCTCTCTGTCTTTCATGTACATACACACACACTGTTTCCTTCCATGATAAAAACAAGAATGCAACTATATAATTTACAGAAAAATTTACGTAATTGATAATGTGATTTGCAGTGCAGTAAGCCAGTTTCACAGATTCAGGAAACATGAGCTGTGTTTGTTGTGTGGAATGTCTCCTGTGGGTTCATGTGATTGAGCGCTTGGTCTCCTACTGGTACCACCATTTGGTAAAGCTGTAGATCTTCACAAAGTGGAGAACTTCTGGAGACAGTGGGTTACCGAGGCCAGACCTGGTCTCATAGCCCAATCCCATTTTCTTTTCACTCCCTTATCGTTGACTGTAGATGCAAGGAGACCAATCACATCCTACTCTTACTCCCTGCTTTTGCCACCATGAGATACCACATCCCCTTGGATATAAGACAAAAGTAAAACTTTCATCCCTTAAGTTGTTTCTTGTGAAAAATTGATTACAGCAACGAGAAAACACTAGAACACATTTGTTCTCCCATACATAGACTCAAGAGAGAAGCACAAGGGTATGAAAGTAAAAGTGTTTGGGGGATGTTCTCATGAAATGCCTTGCTTTGGACGGTTTAAAACTGTTAACCAAAAGAAATGGAATAAGCCTTTGACTTGATTCATGATAGAATATGAGTTAAGGAATGATTCACAGTTAACTGACTTAATAATAGAGATGCAGTGATGAAACCGGATGATCAATACTCTGCACTCCCTGAAGAAATAAACTCATGTAAGAACTGTCTGCTGACATTTGAGGGGAAACATGGGGCGTATTGAAAGAAGACGGAGACATTTGTGCAGCTCCCTTCCAGCTACTTCACAATTATGTTCCAGACTCTCAAGAAAAATTCTGACTCTGCAATGGAGACATTGGACTTTCCTCATCCCTGCCTTGGACTCTGTCTTATCATTCTTAAGCAAACATGAAGTGTGCCTGGGTGGGACAGAATGTACCATGAATGACAGCAGGAGAGCATTTTCTCAGCAAACTTTAGTCGGAATCCATCAAGTAAGCAGACTAATTCTGCATCTCCCACCCACAAGGAATATAAGGCTGGAACAGGAAATTAAAATGATCAGGAGGAAGCAGCAAAACCCATGCTGTTCAATGCAGGAGCCACTGGTCACACATGCTCACCACTCTTGAGTTGCTCACTGACATTAGCTGCATTCACAAACTCAGTCAACAGAGGTCTAGTAGATACTGTTTAATTTTGATACAGATTCTTCCCCGACAAAAATGACTTGAATTACTTAAAAAGCAGACAAAAATAGATTTTAAAGTCTTTTACTGGAGAGAATCTGATCAACAACAACAAAAATATCCTGGCATGGATGAGCAAAGAAAGATATTGTATTATATTTTAAAACTTCAAATGCTATAACCCTGCATCTAGTTTATTTTAAAAATACTTTCAGAAACAAAAGATGTAGGAGAGTATTTGAAAAAAATTTAAATGAGTTTGAAGAGAAAGAATTTAGTGTAGGAAGGCAGAAAAATTGTGAATAGTGGCTATCTCTAATTACTGGGAATGTTATATATTTGTACTGGCTAGTTCTGTGTCAGCTTGACACAAGCGAAAGCCATGAGAGAGGAAGGAGCCTCAGTTGAGGAAATGCCTCTATGAGGGCCAGCTCTACGGTATTTTCTCAATTAGTGATCTATGGGGGAGGGCCCAGCCCATTCTGGGTGGAGCCATCCCTGGGCTGGTGGTTCTGAGTTCTACAAGAAGGCAGGCTTCTTGTAGCACCATGAGGAGCAAGCCAGTGAGCAGTATCCTTCCACAACCTCTGCATCCATTCCCGTCTCCAGGCTCCTGTCCTGTTTGAGTTTCTGCCCTGTTTTCCTCCAAAAATGAACATCAATATAGAAGAATGAGCCAAATACACCCTTTTCACCCCAACTTGTTTTTCGTTCATGGGGTTTTGAAGCAGCAATAGAAACCCTCACTAAGGCAATATTGATGTATTTCTCTTTCCTATATAGAGGTGTGTGTGTGTGTGTGTGTGTGTGTGTGTGTGTGTGTGTGTACGTGTGTGTGTGTGTAATGGTATGTGTGTGACTGTATGTGGGCATGCATGTGTGTGTGATGGTATGTGTATGTGTGTTTGTGTGTATGTGTGACTGAATATGTAGTGCGTGTGTGTGCGTGTATGACAGTATGTATGACAGTTTATGTATGTGTGATGGTATGTGTGTGAGACAGTACATGTGTCTAGTTGTGTGTGTAAGATGTTATATGTGTATGTATGTGTGTGTGTCTAAGTATGTGATGGTGTGCATGCATACATGTGCATGTGTATGTGTGTGTGATAGTATATGTGTGTATGTGTGAGATTGTGTGTGTGTGTGTATGTATGTGTGTGTACCTATGTGCATGTAGTATGGGTGATTGTAGAGTTGATTCACTGTTTCTAACATTTGAGTCCCAGGGATTGAACTCAGGTTGTCAGGCAAGTGTGTTTGGTATATGGAGGCACTTTGCTAGTCTTGTTGCTTTATTTTTGTTTAAATTAAAAAATATATATTAGTAATTCTAAAATATGTTGTTTTGAAATCAGTCTCAGGTTCACACACAAACTGGGCGGAAGAAATTTTCAATTTTTCATAACTCTCTTCCTGTCACCCATAGATAGTCCCTCCTTATCCACAATTGGACCAGTCGTTTCAAATGGCACCCCTCGATGTCTCCAAGTTCAGTGTACATTGGGGCATACTCAGTGTTGCCTCTGCAGTCGTGAACAAACACACAGTGGAAGCTTTGGGAGCATACAGAAGTGTCACAGTTTCCCAAGCTGTTCCCTGAAAGTCCTCCTTACTCCTCCCTCTCATCACTCCCTCCCAACTTCTTGAAACTATTGAGTTTATTTACCTTATAGTCTTTTCTAGAATGCAAATTACACCATAGAACTTAGAGGCTTCCTCTCCACAATGCCTGCATTCCTTTCATGTCTTGAACCTCCATTCGGTAGCAGTGTCCAGATGTACCACAGTTGTCTTACCAGTTCACCTGCTGAAGGATAGCTTGATGGCTTGCAAGTTCTGGCTACTGTGAATGAAGAAGCTCCTATGTACACCTCTGTGCAGATCTTCGCACAAAAATAAGTTTCTAAGTCTTTTGGGAAACCGCCACGGGGTCCAGTTGTTGGTTCAGTTTGTCAGAGTAAGCTGACTTTTCTGTGAAAACTCTGAACCTTCCTCACACATTGCTGCGCTGTTCTGAATGAAGGGGTGAAACATTGCTTCCCGCGTTAGCCCGCAGTGCTTCCACCATTTGAGACTGACATTCTAACAGGCAGGTGGTAGCAACTCCCTTGTCTGCATGTATATTCGTTGGCTTTATGCACAGTGCCTTTTAATAAACTTACTTGATGAGTATCTTTGGCAAGTATCTTTACCTCTTTTTAAAAGGTATGACTGTTCACCTGCCAAGAACAGCTCTCAGTGGCTGCCTTTGACACCGATTGCCCCATGTCGCACCATTTGCAGCCAAGGAGAGGAGTGCTTTGGGAAGCTTCCAGGTACTCAGAGCCAAAACACATGGCAGGGCAAAGATGCAAAACCTGAAATATGGGTCCAAGTAAGGACAGCTTTAAGTGGGCTTTATTAAAACTATAAAGTAAAATGTTAAGATTAATGATAAAACAACCACAAACTGACAGGAAAAAAAAAACAATAACAAAACAGAACATCAGAGGTGCTGAATACTCAGCTCTAGATCAAGTAAAACAATGGTTTCATTTTCCTTGTGACTACTGCTTTTGTGGCACATTTATAACCACAAAGAGTGTGTGTGTCTAAGTATGTGATGGCATGCATACATACATGTGCATGTGTATGTGTGTGTGATGGTATATGTGTGTATGTGTGAGATTGTGTGTGTGTGTGTGTATGTATGTGTGTGTACCTATGTGCACAACTCAACCAGTGATCTAGCCCCGGCGACCTTCTTTTTCTATGGCTTGAACTTAAACTCTGAATTTTCTTAACAGAATTTTTTTTTCTTCCCGTGAAATTTTTTTTGAATGAGTTCATGCTCCATTCCTTTCTTCGTCCTGTCCGTTCAGAGACACCGTGGGATTTCTGGAGCTGTCTGCCTGGCCACGTTCCCCATTTGCTCAGTCATTCCAGCTGCCACATGCTCACGCAGTGCGTGTCAGTTCTCACATCTTCATTCTAGGTAACCCAGGTCACCAGTCCTTCTCTAAAATACTGAGCCTTTCCTTGGCAGCTGACACTTGCGCAGCAGGAGCCCAGCTTGTGGGGCTCAGCTTCCCGGGAGTCACGGCACCAGACATTTGATTCAATAAAACAGAATGAGCTAATGGAGAGAGGAAAATATCTTATATAAATGCAGGTTTATTGGGAGTAGTGATGGAGGTAGAAGGGAAGGTGGGAGAAGAGTGCATGCCGGGGAGGGGAAGGGAGAAAGAAAGGGGGAGAAAGGGCATATAGGGGGCTATGGAACCAAGATGGCTGGATTATATAATGAAGGGCCTTTGGGAGAGAAGTCCAGCCCCTAGGTAGAGGGCAGGGTATGGCAGCCACTCCCTGCAGCAGGTAGGGACTTTAACAGTGAAAAGTACGGATCTGTTTGGATTCTTCTACATGCAGCCATCCAGTTTGACCAGCACAATTCATTGAAGATGTCTTTTTTTTTTTTTAACCATGGAATGTCTTGTTTTCTCCATCTATTGTGACTGAATGTTTTGCTGAGTATAGTGGTCTCTTAGAGCTTGGAGAACACTGTTCAGGCCCTTCTGGCTTTTAGAGTCTCCATTGAGAAATCAAGTGTAGTCCTAATAGGGCTGCCTTTAGATGTTACTTGGTCTTTTGTCCTTACAGCTTTTATTTGTTTGTTTTTGTTGTTTTCAAGACAAGATTTCTCTGTGTAGCCTTGGTTGTCCTAGACCAGGCTATGCAGACCAGACTAGCCATGTACTCACAAAGATCCACCTATTTCTGCCTTCTGGAGTGCTGGGATTATAGGCAAACATGACTGTGCCCAGCTTCACTTTACAGCTTTTAATGTGTTTTTCTTTGTCCTATACATTTAATGTTTTGATTATTATGTAATGGGAGAGTTTCCTTTCTTGTCCAGTCTGTTTGGTGTTCTTTATACTTCTTGTACCTTGATAGGTACCTTCTTTAGGTTAGGGAAATTTTCTATGATTGTGTTGAAAATATTTTCTATGGTTTTGACTTGTGTTTCTTTTCCTTCTTCTATTCCTATTATTCTTAGCTTTTATCTTTTCAGAGTATCACAGACTTC
>CM053750.1:31595973-31639540 GCA_028658305.1 Pachyuromys duprasi | reverse complement strand
GATCTGTTCGCGCCCGCCGCACACCCGTGGGTTGGTGCAGAACTCAGGATCCTCTCAGATCTGCCAGCGGACTCACACCCTGACTGAGATTTTGCTGGCGGGGCGTTAGAGTTGCGCCCCGGCAATGTGCGGACTGGTCAAAATGGTCCCGGAATCCACTCAGTCTGGTGTGGTTCCGATGATCGGATCGAACCCGCAGCACACCCGTGGGTCAAAGCAGAACCCGGGTGCAATGTGCACTCGTCGGGCGCAGTTCAGTGAAAACGGCACCAGGTTCCTCCTGAGACTGCCCGGGAGACTGTGCGATCCAGTCTACAATGGCGGGTGCGGGCGCCCAGCGCAGCCGCTCGTCCAGATCAGAGCTGTGCGCCGCTGGTCACAGGGAAATTTCTCCAGGTAATAACTGGGTGTCCCTAGGGTTTTCCCACTTGATTTTCTCGCCGTAGGAGTTCCGCTCACCTGGCACTCACAATGCTGGCGTTTTAGGTCCCAGAGTTCAGTCTCCTGGTCGCTGCGTTGTTTCTGCTCTCCTACTCCTCAGACACAGTGTTCTCTCGTGGCAGCCATCTTGGATCCCCTGCTCTTTATTCCTAAATAAATCTTTAAAAAATAAAATAAAATACCCAAGTCACATCTTCTTTAAACCTTTAACTTTATTCATTCATTCATCCATCCATCCATCCATTCACTTTACATACCAATCTTAGTCCCAATCATTCTCTCTTCCTGGTTCCACCCTCCATCCCTCTTCCCTTTCCTTCTCCCCTACCCCTCAGAAAAGCCTCCCCTCCCACCGCTAACCCACCCAAGCACTTCAAGTCACCTCAGGACTGAACACATCATCTTCCTTGGTGGCCAGGCAAGGCATCCCTACCATGGGGAACTGATAGAAAAGCATACAACAGAGTCCATGTCAAAAACAGTCCCTGCTCCCCTTACTAAGAACCCATAAAAAGACCAAATTGCCCATCAGGTATATATGTGTACAGGGCCTAGATCAAGTCTATGCATGGTCTTTGATTTGAGCTTCATCCTCTGCAGGCTCCATGGGCCCAGGTTAGTTGGTCTTCTTGTGAAGCTCCTGTCCACTCTCAGTCCTTCTATCTTTCCCCCAACTCTTCCACATGGCTTGCTGGGCTCCACCAAGTCTTTGGCTGTGAGTCTCAGCATCTGTTTCAATCCTTTGCTGGGTGAAGCCTCTCAGAAGATTGCTCTGCTAGGCTCCCATGTGCAAGCACAGTAGAGTGTCCTTGTTAGTGTCCTGTTGTCTCTTCCACATGGGGTGGGTCTTAGGTTGGGCCAGAGATTGGTTGGACATTCCCTCCATCTCTGATCTATCTTTATCCCTGCACATCTTGTAGGCAGGGTATATTTTGGGTCAATCAACTCACATTTCTTAACTAGAATCACCATATTAAACAGTATATTTTGACTTATTTCCTCTAGTAAAGTATGTTCTTTTGACCATTTTTTGTGCACATATCCTCTGTCTTGCTGAATACTTGGATATTAATCTAGGAGTCCAAAAGCTAATCATAATTTCTTCTCTAGGGAAATTCTACAAAAAGCATGATTCTTGCATTCAAAAGTATATCATCTCCCCTCCAATAGTAATAGTCTTTAAAGTTTTAAGCATCTTGAACACTGTATTTGTGCTTTTATTTCTCTTGTACTTTAGCTGCTGGTTCTGAAGATTGTCAGGCTACAATGAAAACTGTACATTATCAAATAGGAAAATATAATGATGTGGAAGGAAAGCAAAGGGTCACACACACTCACAAAATAACTGAAGGTACAGCAAGAGCAAAACAGAGCTCTGGCATCTGGTACCTTCAAAAGTTCTCCTGGCCACAGAAGTATCTTCAGTCTTGTCATGTGGGAAACTGAAACATAGGTATCAAGAATTCAAGGTTTTCCTTGTCTACATAGTAAGTTGTATCTGGGCTCCAAACACACACACACACACACACACACACACACACACACACACACAAACACACACTGAAAGAGAAGGAAGGAAGGAAGACAGGAAGAAAGAAAGACAGACAGAAAGAGAAAAGGCAATGCCCCTGTGAAAGATCAGAAATTGAGGTTAATTTTCCTACTAGCAAATATGTACAGCAAGCAAGTGACCCGAAGAGTTGTCTTCCTGATCCACCCTATGTCACATATCTGGCATAGACAATCCCAAGAAGGATTCAGACATTTGGTGGGTATTGGGAGGCAGTGCTGAAGGTGGCTGCTGTCAAGCACAGATACAGAGCGAACTTCCCAAGCTAACCAAGTAGGGGACACAATTACAGAAGCAGGAGTCTAAGCCTTTTAAACCACCAATCTGTGCTCCATTGTGTAGGTGTTCTTTGGGGAACCCTTCGTCTGCACATAGCCTGGGTATAAAGTTCTCCACTGTGTGCTACACAGGAAAGGATCCTGGAGTTTCTTGTTTTCATGTCTGATACCGTTTTTCTTATCACAGTTTTATTGTAGCATTTCTTCATTTTGGTATAACTTCAACATGTGTTAGAAGTGCTTCATAGATTTCCCACTGACTATATTTAAGCCTGCTCTATCCAGATAGCATGCAGGAAGACAGGTCTTTTCCCATCTGTAAAATGATTCAGAATCATGCAGTGAAATGAGTAGCTTCTGGGCAGCCATCCATGCTCAGTAAAAATACTCGTCTCATTTACTGCATGAAATTTTTGTTGACTACAGTCACAAGGGCTGGGTATCCCTTAGCTGTTTTGTTAAACTAGTTTGGTTTCTGTTTTTTGCCAAATTCCGTATACTCTGCTTTTTCTTGTAGTAACAAATTACCTGAGCACAAGGGAGAAAAGATATTTTGTCTCTTAGTGTCAGAGGTTTCATTAGGTTATGTAAGTCATGTGAAGGAAACAAATTGGACTTTTTATAATGAAAAGTAGACATTTGGAGGTTAAATGACACTGCTCAGGAAAGCAGACAGCGGAGAGGCAGCAGCAAAGCCCAAGGCTTTTAAAGTCGTCTATCTGCCTCACTTGACATTACCCTTAAATTTTTATCTCTTGAACCTTGATAAATAAAACATGAGGCTTGAATTTATGTCATTTACATGCAGTCACCCAGGTTTGCCTTTTCTTGTTTCAATGTATTTCAGGTCCTTGTCAATGAGACTGGGCCGAGGAATGAGAAGCCTGGCTGAGGAGGTGAGAGTGGTAGCCAGCTGACCGAGTGATCTTTTGGAATGGGCGTACCCATGGCCTGGGCTAACGGTACCGTTTGCTGTGCAGTCAAGCAGTGAAGCCAGAGCATTTAGCACTTGCTGTAGCCTTCATTCACTTACTTTGATTTTGGCCTAAGCTCCATGCTTCAAAGTTTTTTTTTTCCTACAACACCATTTTTTTTCCTGAATTTGTACTTATATTTTGAATTTCAGGCTGCTTTTATGAACCTGCCTTTCACAGGTTATGATTTTCCATAAGTCTAGGCCATTAGTGCTACAAAACTGGAGTTATACACTTTATTGTGTTTGTTTAAAGCACACGTATAGGGGCTTGAGAGCTGGCTCAGCTCCTGGCTGCACAAACGTGAGGCTGAGTTCAGATTCTCAGCATGTGTCAGGCAGAACGAAAGACATGGCGGCACATGCCTATCATACAAGCACTGCAGAGCCAGACACAAATGGATCCTTGGGGCTTGCTAGCCACCTGGATTTGCCAAACCAGTGAGATTCGGGTTGGGTGAGAAACTTGTTTCAAAACACAAAGGGAAGAGTAGTAGAAGAAGACATCAGCCATCAGCCTCTGGCCTCCAAACACATAGACACTCATGTATGTGTTCACTTATGTACTCATGTGCTCACGCTGAATATGTATTATCACACACACACAGACACACACACACACACACACACACACACACACACACACAGCATGAGTTCACATAGTACCTCTCAGCCTAATCTCTGTTTTGGCGTCTAAGAAGATAATCAAAGAATTCTTAAATAACTACTTAATAAAATTATTTTGATTGTTTCTGTCACTCCCATCATCGTCACCCTATCTAAAAGCAGTGATGTGTCCGTGTTTGAGGTTTTATTTCAGCAGTATTAGGCACTTAAAATGTGTTCAGTTCCTGTAGCTGATGCTGTTAAACCAGTTTCTGATACTGACTACTCAGGTTTACATCTGTTCCTTGGGCCACTTTTTCTTCCTTATTTCCCTCCCTCCCCCCTCTCTCTCTTCCCTCTCCCTTTCTCCCTTCCTCCCTCCCTCTATCATTCCTTCCTTCCTTCTTTTCTCCAAATTACTTGTCCTTGATATTTACAGAGGATGTATGTTTAGAAATAGAGAGAAATATCCTTTTCATTTTATTCCTTATGATTTCATGCATTCAGTTATTTGTTCATTTATTTTTATGGAAAAGAGATTAGTGAAAAAACTCCAGAGTCAATCACAAGGAATTAACATTTAAAAGTAATATTTAATGAAACCAGGATGTTAGAAGGGCGCAAATTTTCTTTCTTTCTTTTAAATTTATTTATTTATTCATTCATTCATTCATTCATTCATTCATTCATTCATTCATTCATTCATTTATTTATTAACTTTCCATCCTGATTTTAGCCCCTCCCTCCTCTCCTGCTGGTCCTACTTTCCCTCCCTCTTCCTCTTCCTCTACCTCCCCTATTTTTTCAGAAAAAGGGAGCACCCCCAACCCACCCCAGCACATCAAGTTGCATCAGGACTAAGCACAGCCTCTTCCCCTGTGGCCTGGTGAGGCAGCCACTCCAGGCGGAAGTGATCAAATAGGAGACAACAGAGTCTGTGCCAGAGACAGTCCCCACAACCCTTACTAGGAGACACACAGGAAGCCTGTGCTGCCCATCAGCTACATTTGTGTAGAGGGGCAAGATCCAGTCCATTCATGGTCCTTGGTTGGTGCTTCAGTCTCTGCAGTCTCCTCTGGGCCCTGGTAATTTGCTCTGTTGGTGTTCTTGTGGAACTTCTGGGGGAACCACAAATTTCCATCTTACATAAGTTGATCATTGTAATAATTCCTCCACATTAGCAGAATATTAATGGGGCCAGTGGTCAAAGGGCTGTTTTAGAAAGGCCAGATGAGTCACTAAGGAAGTTATCATAGTTTTTCATGGCTATTCAGTTACTGTCCAAACATGCAAATTGGCTGGTATTATGTTAATAAGCAGACTTACTCTGTTAGCTCACTTGTTTACAGATCCATTTGACACATTTACAGATGAGTTTATCTCTTCAGTTGTCGTGATTGTGATCCAATGAAGACACTGTCCATTAAAACCAGGGTAGCGTGAGAGTAAAGGAAGCCCCAGCTTAGGCTATAGGGTCACTTGTAAGCCAGGAACCCAGCCACTGGGTTTGCGGCTATGGTAACTAAGCAGAAGCAACTTTGGGAAAAGGAAATACTAAGAACAATTATAAAATCTCCACAAAATAATACCAAATAAGCTTTTTAGTTTCATGAGGTCCCATTTATTGATTGTTGATCTTAGAGCCTGTGCTGTTGGTGTTCTGTTCAGGAAGTTGTCTCCTGTGCCAATGAGTTCAAGGCTCTTCCCCACTTTTTCTTCTAACAGGTTTAGTGTGTCTGGTTTTATGTTGAGGTCTTTGATGCACTTGGACTTTAGTTTTGTGCAGGGTGATAAATATGGATCTATTTTCATTTTTCTGCACATATACATCCAGTTGGTCCAGCACCATTTGTTGAAGATGCTGTCTTTTTTCCATTGAATGGATTTGGTTTCTTTATCAAAAATCTATTCATAGGTATGTGGGTTTATTTCTGGGTCTTCTATTCTGTTCCATTGATCCACCATTCTGTTTTTATGCCAATATCATACAGTTTTTATTACTGTTGTTTTGTAGTACAGCTTGAGATCAGGGATGGAGATACCTCCAGATGATCTGTTATACAGGATCATTTTTTAAATTCTGGGTTTTTTTTTCCATATGAAGTTGAGAATTTTTCTTTCAAGGTCTGTAAAGAATTGTGTTGGTATTTTGATCAGAATTGCATTGAATCTGTACTAGGCCACAGAGGAGGACATTGCAGCCAGTCCTGACATGACCTGATAAACTAAGGTCAGATGGAAGGGGAGGAGGACCTCCCCTACCAGAGGACTTAGAGAAGGGCAGGGAGGAGATGAAGGAGGTAAGGTGGGATTGGGAGGGATTGAGGGAGGGGGCTACTGCTGGGTTACAAAGTAAATAACCTGTGATTAATGTAAAAAAATAAAAATTATAAAATAATTAAATCAATTATGTTTCTAATAAATTATGTTGTTTGCTTGAAAAAAATAATACCAAATAATTGCATCAGATAAGAAAATGTCTCCCTAATTAGTTGTTGTTGGGGTTCACATTTACATAGAAGTTGGTGATTCACATATACACCTGCAGTGGTAAAATTCCCCAGCTAAGATTTTTCCCTATTCTCATTTTATTTGCAATGATATCTAGATGAAGTGTTTTGAACTTTAATTCAAACTTGAAATTTCAGGATATTGCATGTTTTTGTGGCACTGGCTAGAATTCAAACCTCAGTCCTCGGGACAAATGTATATTCAAGAGATTTGTATCTTTGCGTACACATAAATAATATTTGTAGATATTATTTATTGCTTGTCGTGCATTCCCAAAGAAGGATAAATGGCTCCCCGACAAATGGGGCATTCCTTCTAGGAAAGATCTAACCTTGCTGATAGCTTTCCATTTTCTGTGCTCTCCACATGTGTTTCAACAACAATAATAAAGTCTGTGCATTTGTCTTACCTTTATCTCCTGCCTACATAGGGAGAACCTTATTAGCTGGGAGTGTATCATCACACTAAAAATACTTGCCCTACTGACCTAGGGATCCAACTCAGGTCCTTATGATTGCAAGGCAAATGCTCATGGCAGCTTTCTCCACAGTCTCAATATTTTGATTAAAATTCAAATTTTCAGTGACACAACAACTGCTACAGAGTTATTGTTAATAAAATAAGCAAACTGAATGTTATTTAACAACTTTGGTAGGTTTTTAGTCAATACTTTTATCAGTTAAACTGTTTAATAATGTACAATGTGCAGAATGGCGTTTGTCATGTCCAGAAGATGATTAGATGACTGATTTTTCACTTACGAAACCAATTTATTGTGTATTGAATTCTTATGGCTTTAGTCAAGTCAGGTATTTCTCTCTCCCTCCCTCTCTCTCCCTCTCTCTCTATGTGTGTGTGTCTTAAATTAGAGTAAATTATTTTAGTATATTATATTCTGATTGTAATTTCTTCTTCCTCAACTCCTCTTAGATCCTCCCTACATCACAACCAACCCAAATCTACATTCTTTAACATACCTGAGTACAAAGTATTCTAAAATTATTGAGGTACCTATTACAAGTACTTAAAATTAATTAATGTTGTGCAATGCATATTCTAACATATAATTGTTATTTCTGAATGGTTGTACATACATACTCTTATTTAAGTGTCATTAGCAAAGATTGATGTATGGGTTGATACCGTGAATGCCTTAGTAATGACCTTACTGATAATTCACTTTGCACATAAAATAGATAATAGTTTCATGTATGGATTCAGTTTTCTTCTCTTGGCCATTGAATGCCCATTAGAATTATCAGGGGGTCCTTGGAAAAATACCAGTCACTGAGTTTTTCCTCCAGATATTCTAATCTAATTGTTCCAAGGAAGGTCTGGTTTTCAATAGTTTTACATTTTCTCCATTTATATTATATGTTCCAAGCTTGAGAGCAATATAGTGTGTGAATTCATCCTGATTCCCTGTTTTTCGTCCACTTATAAAAATATACTAAGGGCTCTTGTTTACAACGATTTTTAAGTTATTTGTATGTATGTGTATGTGTAGGTGCCTGTGGAAGCCAGATGATTGGGCCAGATCCCCTAGGCTAAGGTCATGGGCAGTGGCGAGTTGCCTGATGAAGATCCTGAAAATTAGCTCCAGTCCCCTTGAGCCATTTGGGTAGTTCCTTTGAAGGGTCTTAACAGACAGATACAAATAATGTGCTATATCTTGGTAACATCGTGTGTATGTTATGAGCAAGCGTGCACTCCCAAAGTGTGTTCAGGCATTGGAACTTGAGTTTGGGTTACCTTACTTGTCTTTCAGGCTCATGGCACCACCGTGGACAGTGCCTTTGGGGTGACAATCGGGACTCCTAAAGCTCCCCATCATTAAGAAAAAGGGATCTTTGAGATCACTAAATAATGCTGAAAATTCCATCTCTCATTCTTCTCTCTTTTCCATCCACAGTGCTTTGTTTTTCTTCATTTTGTCAGAGTCACAGTGTCCAGTTGCCCTGTAAATATCTACAGGGGGTGTCAGTTCCCCCGGGGGTCATCCCAGACTCCTTTTGCTAAGTTGTTACTTTTGCTTTTATCAATGCATCTTATGAAATCTTCCATCTCATTATCTAATTACAGACTATATAATGCAATTACTGAATTAAAGTGCTTCCCTGTGTTATGGAATACTGAATATTTTTTTCATTTGTTTTTATCTCCTTGTCCCTAGAACAATGGCAGCACATGCTTGACACACAATGAATATTTGTTTAATTGAATTGATTAGTTGAGCATACCATAATGCAATTTCATTTGTCTTAATTTAAAATCTAATGAAACTCTTTGTTCATGCCATTTACTTTTGACTTCAGTGTTCTGTTTATAACCAACACTAACGTGTGAAAAGATTCTTTTACTAGCATATAAAATGTACTTTATGACAGTAAGCTCTTTGCTGCTTTCAATTATGTATGAGTTATAAGGAAAAATGTACTGGACTGTCAGACAGCAGAGGGAACTTAGTGTCTATTCAAGAAACTATGGAATCTGTTCTTATATTTTTCCTGCAGTTTTATGTGGAATTCTCCACATACAGGTAGAGCTAAAGAGATGCAGATACAAGTGTTTGGTTGTTGTTTTTTCTTAAGCCAACAACACGTGCTACAAGAAGAATGTGGAAAATCAGTATTGTATGTTTAAAAAATATATTCTTCAAATATGTTTTTGGAGGTTTAATTTTGAGTGACCCAATCAGGCCTTTAGCTTTAAATGCTGCTTGTGTGGTGGTGGTTTTCAGATGTGTATCTACACTGACCTTTGATTCTGGACCAGTGTGTCAACTCGTTGAAGCTACTCAGCTTCTTTATGTAGATCCCCACTAGGTTTCTCTGAATTCAGACATTCAAACCTGATAGCATGACTCTCATTTACAACTGTCTTACCTTTCTTTGATGCCCGTAATTCATACTTCTGTAAATGGGAGTGTATTTATTGAGATGAACTGAGGGTACCAGTTATATTTTAGAACTTCCTTAGAACTTTTGGCGATTTTTTTGGACTAGTATTTCTCTTTGTACCTAATTCTTTTATTATAGTTTAATTTCTACTGAAAGTATTTATAGAACAAAGATTAGTGGTACATATCTATAATCTTGGTATCTGGAGAATCAGATATGTGGGTTTTGACTGTGAGGTCAACCTGAGCTATACAGCTTCGTCATAGGCAGAAGAAATATTTAATGTAAGTAAGTAAAAATTCCATGTAAATGTTCTTACATAAGGTGACAAAAGTCAGTCATGAAGGCTAAAAGTAGAATGCTCGGTATGTGGGGGACAATAGCAGGAAATGGAGAGCTACTTTTCACGGGATATAGAGTTTCAGTTCGCAAGGTGAAGAGTTTTGAAGATGGGTGCTGGTTGTTCCTTAAAAAACAGACTTTATTTAGTGCCACAGAAATATATATATATATATATAAATATGAATATTTATATGAATATAAATTTTATGTCACATACATTTTACTTCAGTTAAAAAGGAACAGTAAATAAGACATTGTCTATGCTTTTAATCTACAACAGTATAGTTATAATGACATTCATACAACTTTGTTATCCTAAAATATTTGTCAGTTTATAAGTTAGATGTAAGATTCTACCAAGACAATAATATGGATGCTGTTTGTCGCTTCTGGCCTGATGCTGTATAGACTAAAAGCTTTAATGTTGACCGAACACTTAAGGTTAAATGACAACTCAGCTATTGACTCTGCAAAATGCCCTTAGAGGTCAGATCTGCTCTTTACATAAAGAAGAGGAAGCCCAGCCCTGCCCAGGAAAGGCTATTGGTGGATACCGACAGAGACTGACATTTGCTTGTGCTTTGAGAGGCCCTGACCTCTTTTCTATGGCTTAAAAAAATTGATTCTGGAATTCATACAGACTGTAATGGTGAGGCTTTAGTGTGTCAGTAAACGTGGAGTTTCTTAGGAAAGAATTCATTCAGTTATGGTTTCTTTGCTTCTATAAACTATCTATCTATCAATCATCTATCATCTGTCTATTTACCTACTATCCATCTATTACTATCTATATATCTATATATTATCTATCATCATTTATGGATCATATACCAGTCAATCTAATCAGCTATATATTTATAATTTATATATTTTATATGTATTAAATTTTATTAGGGTGAAGTGCTTTGCAAAACTCTTTAAATAGAGGGTTGTTGATTATTTGTCCTAACCTGTCTTGGATTACCCTGGAGAAATGAGAACAGACAGGCCTGAGAATGAAATAAATGCATAGGGGATTATCTTAATTTGGGAGAATTATTAATAGACAGATATCCAAGTTTCATTAGAATAAATTAGAATTCAGTAGAGATTGGAGGAGTCTCAGGGATCAGATCAAATTCTTTTATAGAAGTCTCAAAAACATTAAAAAGAAAACCTACCATTTCTAGCAGGTTCTTCAGCCACTAAGTTTGTTTGTCAGTAAGATAACAGAAATGCTGAGCCCCACTTATGTGGGGAACTGTTACCTGAATAGAAAATCTCTGGTAAAAGCAGGCAGCAAAACAGGTATTTCAGTTAGATGAGAGATCCTGAAATAAGAGTATCTCACATCTGTTTAATAGCACTTTATTGAAACAGTGATGTGCCATGTGTATCAATTAGATTCATTAATATTATTAATATCCCTTTAAACATCATTGAAAGAGTATTTTTCTTGCCCTATGTTCAATAAAAATAATAAATTACTGATAAGATCATAGAGAAGTATTGGATAGGATGTATTTTTTAAAAACAGATAATGGCCAAAAAGCAATTAAAGAAATGCTTAATGTCACTAGTCATCAGGGAAATGCAAATCAAAATGACTCTGAGATTCCATCTTACACCAGTAGGAAAGATCCAAAACTCAAGTGACAGCACATGCTGGTGTGGAATGTGGAGAAAGGGGAACACTCCTCCATTGCTGGTGGGAATGCAGATTTGTACAACCACTTTGCAAATCGATCTGGCGCTATCTCAGAAAATTGGGAAGCACTCTACCTCAAGACCCAACCACACCACTCCTTGGGCATAAACCTATAAGGGGCTCCACCATACAACAGGGACATTTGCTCAACTATGTTCATAGCAGCTTTATTTGTAATAGCCAGAAACCGGGAACAACCACTATGTCCTTCAACCACAGAATGGATAAAGAAAATGTGGCACATTTACACAAAAGAAAACTATTCACCTGTTAAAAAACAAGGAAATCATGAAATTTGCAGGCAAATGGGTGGAACTGGAAAGACCGTCCTGAGTGACATAACCCAGACCCAGAAAGACACACATGGTCTATACTTACTTGTAAGTGGATATTAGCTGAATGGTATAGGATAAACATACTACAATTCACAGACCCAAAGAAGCTAAGTAACAACAAGGACCTAAGGGAGGATGCTTGAATTTCACTCAGAAAAGGAAACAGAATAAGCAACAGAAGTGGGTGAATGGACAGAACAGCATAGGAGAGGGAGTACAGAAGAAAACAAAGGTGGGGAAACAGGGTTGGTTGCAGATTGGGTGGGAAGACAAAGGTCTTGCAGAGAGAAGAGAAAACTGTGGTCCTGTGGTCAGGGCACTTCTGAGACAAGCTGGAAACCTACAACAGGGCAGAATATGGGGGTGACTCTAGCTGAGACCCTTAGTAGTGGGGTCATGGAGACTGAAGGGGCCCACCCTCTAACTAGATAGAACCCTACTAGAAGGAGGTGGAACACCAATCCATCCACAAAAACTTTGACCCAAAATTTACCCTGCCTGCAAGATGTGCAGGCATAAAGAACAGAGATGAAGAGAAGGTCCAACCAGTCCCTGGCCCTACCTGAGACCCACCCCATGGTAGAGAGCCAACCTTGACACTAACAATGACACTCTGCTATGCTTGCAGAGAGGAGCCCAGCATAGCTGTCTTCTGAGGGGCTCCACCCAGCAAAGGATCGAAACAGATGCTGAGACCCACAGCCAAAGACTAGACAGAGAACGGGTAGCCTTGTAGAAGAGTTAGGAGAAGGATAGAAAGACACAGAGGTGCCAGGAGCTTCACAAGAAGACCAGCAGAGCCAACTAACCTGGGCCCAGGAAGCTCTGCAGACACTGAAGCACCAACCAACCATGGACCATGCATGAACTTGATCTAGGTCCCCTACACATATATACCTGATGGGTAACTTGATCTTTTTGTGGGTTTCCTAGTAAGGAGTACAAGGGCTGTTTCTGACATTCTGTTGTATGCTTTTAGATCACTTGCCCCAGTGGTGCTGCCTGGCCTGGCCACCGTGGAAGAGGATGAGCTCAGACCTTGTTCAGTTTGATGTGCTGGGGTGGGTTAGTGGGGGATGCTCCCTTTCCTGAGAGATAGGGAAGGGGAGACAAGAGAGGGAAAGTGAAACCAGGAGGAGAGGAGAAGGAACACTACAATTGAAATGTAAAGTGAATAACTGAATAAACAAAGTTAAAAGTTTAATAATAAAATAAAATACAGAAAGTATAGGGGATGAACATAGTGTGTTCCTTACATCTGTACTGTTGTGGGACATTTACCGTCCTGGCTACAATTTTTCTTATTACTTCTCAAGTTTTTGTCCTTTCTAACATTAATCTAGCATTATTCATATATCCAGAAAAACACTGCCAGGTAGGGATTGCGGTCTCTTCTAGATAATTGAACTGATGTTCAAACTTGTCAAGTGACTTGTCCAAGAATACAAAGACAGTAATTGATCAAGTACAGAAAAAAAAAAAAACATAGACTTTCTTTTCTCTGATTTTTCAGAGAGTCTTAGCTTAATTTATCATCTGATATTTAATCTCTTAGTTTTCTAACTCGAAATGCTCCTCTCCATGGCAAATTTCCCAAATGGGAAATTACGTAAGACAGTGCTTGCTTTGTAGGTGATTGGAATTTTATTACTGTAGTATGGCAGATACTCCACGTTACTCCTAAGTACGCATGCTACCTTTCATATTACATGAAGGAAATCTGCATAGAACATGTAGCTTGTCCTTATTTACATACCTTCATTAAACACTTATATTGGGCAGCTGTGCATCCATCTATCAACAAAATGACAGTGAGAGCATGTGTAGGTTTACAGAAATCTCATGAAGAACTATTTCTGAAAACCCATCATGGCAATGTTCTCCACTCTCGTGTGTGGAGATGGTAGGACAAGGACAGAAATGGAACCTTGTCATAGTCAGTAAGGCTTTTTATCGCCAATATTTCACATGGGAGCCAGTAAACTACACTTGACTTCAAATTCCTGAGAAGTAAATGACTCTAATAAAACTTACTATATTACAGAGTTTAGGAAATCATTTTGTGTAATGCTGTACTAGATACCATAGTCTTATGTATTCTATATAATATATAATATTCAAGTTCCATATCATAAAACCTATCTACACAGATGATCCTTAACTTATGACTCAGATTATAATATTTTGGCTTACAATGTGTGAAAGGACACATGTCCAGTAAAAATTATACTTAATTTTTTCTAAATTTTGTTTTTTAAATTATTTGTTTTATTTTGGAGAATATAATATAATTATATCATTTTCCCTTTCCCTTTCTACTCTCCAAGCTCTTCTCTATATGTCTTCATGCTTTCTTTCAAATTCATGGCCTTTTTGCATTAATAGGTGTTATATGCATATTTGTATATGCATATTCATTTATACTTAAACATAATCTACTCATTTTGTATAATGTTATCTGTGTTCATGTTTTCCTGGTTGGCCGTTTGTTGTTGGTTAACCAATTTGTGTGCTCTTCCCTTTGAAAGACCATCTCTTCTGCTTGCAGGATTCCTTGGTTGCCTGTAGTTCTTTCTGTATGGTTGAAGCCTCATGTGGTTTTTCCCTATTCACTTGGGCATGAATATTGTGTTCTTGTTGGGTTTACGTTTAGGCAGTTACTCATACACATAAAATAAGACAATACATTTATTGGGACTGGAACTAGGGTCACAAATGGTTGAGAGCCACCAGGTGGGTACCGGGAATGGAATCTGATCTGTAAGAGCAGCAAGTGCTCTTTCCCACTGAGCCATCTCTCCAGCAATGAAATCATAGCTTCAGTTTTGATATTTTGGGGGAATGGCAGCTTGTGATATGTAGTGCAATGCTACGTTCTGGTGCAAGGGAGTGCCAGTGTGTACAGATAGTGTCACTGTCTTGATTAGGAGAGGAAGCTGCTGACATTCCACAGAGTGCAATGTTGCCAGACTGTGAAGCTCCCCAGGCTGGATGAAATATTTGCATTTTTAACTCATAAACTTTTCAACTATCAATGGATATGGCTGAAATACACTGATGCTCTATGGAGAATCTTTAACTCGGGATGCATAGGGAAGTAAGGATATATTTATTTGAAGGAGATATATACACTACCATAAGTCAGTTAGAAATCCTTTCCCTGTTCACTTGGTACATTTTTGTCTAGTATTTACGAACTTCACTGTGCATAATCGGGTATCATTTTCTTAGTGTCTGCTAAATAATACTACTTTTTCAAAAAATTTCAACTCAGAGGTAAATATTTTTCTCTTTATGCATTTCCTGAAAAAGTCTATATCTTTTTAATTCACAAGCTAAATCATATTTAGCTAAAATAACCTACTCTTTTCTGTTCCTTGCAATATCTAACTTCTTTGGATTATTCTGAGGTACTTACATCATTTTTTGGTACTGTATGTATTTCATTTAAGTATCTCCTCAAGTGATCATTTAACAACCCCTCCCCATGAAGCTCTGCTTTCCAAACACTTAGCTTCAGTAGGTTATCCATCAATATGGCTCCTGGCTTATTATGTGTCTTTATACCCTAAAGCAACCTCTAAGTATAGTGACTCTGTCTGTTTTTTGCTTTTTGCTTCATGAATCCTAATAAGGAATTTGTGCAAAAATATCTGTTGGATTAATAAACATAAAAACAGAGTCAAAGCTAGAACTTGGGTTCTTATTAGCAGTGTACTGCTTACTTAATTACAATCATCATGTCAAGACAACAGCCGCTTTGAGACTTAGGTGAGCTCAGGACCAGGCAGAAGGCCATAAATAGTCAATTCCAACCATGCAACAGTTAAGCCCTAAGTAATTCTAGGAGGTACAACACAGTAGAAATTTATTTATTGCCCAATAACTCTTTCATGTGACTGCTCAGCAGCAGACATCCATAAAATGACTCAGGGGTAAGGCTCACTTCCACTTGGTCTCCACCACCCTCTAGAGCTGCAGTGTCCTTGACTGGCAGACAAGGCTTATGACTGAGCAGTATGAAGGGGTTTCCAGTATCACATAGACATCCCATAACACACTATCTGGAACCCAGATTCTTGCCACAGAAAACTACAAAAGGGGCAGGAACAATTTGTTGTAAGGACATGATCTGAAGAAAAGAGAAACATGCTTTAAAGAAAACCTATGCCTGCCCAAGAGCACAACAGATTACGAATTCAGACCATCCAGGCCCACAAGGCAATGGGTTGAAAGGTCTGTTAGGCTTTGTAGCATGCCCAATAGTTTTGGCTACATGTTTTGGCACAAGTAAATTAATAAGCAATGGTAGGACATCTATGTCTCTCTGTGAACATGACTGATACCTGGTGCTATCTGCCGAATAGTCACTAAATTCTATTATCTGAATTAAGTTAACTAATTGACACAAAATTCCCTGTCAATTTGTGGACACAAGTGAACAGGTTAGTCTGCTTTATATTATTTTGACCATTTGTAGTAGCTTTATTAGTAACAGCTGCAAACTGGAATGATGCAAACATCTGTCAATAGGTAAATACATTGTAATATATGCATTGTATGTAACACTGGTCCTGAACAGAAAGAGATAAACTATTGAGTTGTTGGAAAAGTAAGGTTTTTTTTTTTCTTTTATGGGTTCAAACTTAGCCATGAGAGGTTGCTTGCTTTCTAGGAGGCTGTGTAGCCACTGTTACTTTTGTTCCTACTTGAGGAAGCATACATACATATATACATACATACATACATACATACATACATACATACATACATATGTATATAGATACACACACATACATACATATATATTCACAATTCAGAGAAAACAGAGTTTCTCTATATTCACGTGAAAAATGCACACATAACAAAAATGACATATCTGTGTCTATCTACCTCCACACAGAATTTGAATGACAGGTAATCTCAAGCAGTTGCCTCAGGTTAGCATCAGAAAGAGACAGCAAGGGGCGTGGGAGAGGAGCCTATGGGTAGTTCTCCATAACATTTCAGGTTGGACTGGTTGGCAGAATTTTGAAGTGGTTGCTTTTTTGTGATATTGAGGTAGAGAATTTATGAGTGAATAAAAGAGGGTCTTTCCACAGAGAAATGTAACAACAGTACATTGTGAATTTTACTTACACAATGATTTTACTTAATTCAATTTCATTTACTTGGGTTACTAGAACGGTTTTCAATGTATTGTGTATAAATAAATGGCTGGTACTTTATAAAACTCTTAAAATTAAAATTTGACTGTAATGCATATATAAGTAATTAATTATTATGTCTTTTCAAACTATTTATGGTTAAAGACCCAAAATTTTCAATTCATTCTTGAACAGTGCTATTTTCATTTTCTTCCTTCTCTGATCCATACAGTTTTAAATGCTAATACATACTTATTGGGATTGCCAATAAAATACAAAATATAAAAAAATAAAAAGAATTAATCATCCTTCCTGAATGATGATAAATCATCTTATTTTAAATGAGTCACTGATCACAAATGATATTCAAGACTATAAGTATTTGTTCACCTACAAATGATTTTCTTTCTCACAAATTTTTGAGTATTGTTTAAATTTTAAATTTCAGTGTGTGTGTGTGTGTGTGTGTGTGTGCGCGCGCGTGCGCGCGTGTGTGCAGTGCATGCTGGGGTATGCCATGGCAGAATGTAGGAATCAGAGGACTCTTTACCATCGCTGACTGGTGCTCACCTGCAATCAGACCTTAAGTGACAGAGTGAGTGCAGACGAATATTGTCACTTTCACAAACATACTGTTTTCTCATAGCTTTCCCTTGGGTATATCACCTTCATAGGTAATGTCATAAGAACAGAATTCAGGAATCTGAAACTTCATTTTAGACATTGCTGAGATATCTTACTGGGCTCTGCTCAGTATTAGTTAAAAGAGATAGTTTCCCTGAAATATTTTTGATGTGATAGTCAAAACATCAAACATCATTAAAGTGTCTGACATGAACTCAGTGGTCTGCTCTTTGATCACCTCATCCTAAGGGGTATGCAGCCTTACCAGGCCACAAAATGCAGCCAGTCCTGATGAGACCTGATAAGCTAGGATCAGATGGAAAGGGAGGAGGACCTCCCCTATCAGTGGACTGGTGGAGGGGCATGGGAGGAGATGAAGGAGGGGCTACAGCTCGGATACAAAGTGAATAAACTATAATAAATAAATAAATAAATTCTGAAAAATCAAACATCTGTTACACTGTGGCAAAACCAGAGTATATTTCTGTATATGTGACTGATGTTTCCTTGGGGCGGCTGATCTCTCACAACAATTGGTATTCATGTATAGTGCAAACCAGTTTTTAATGCTGTAGACATTATATGCGATTTCACTAGGTGATCTGTGATAAAGTAAATGTGCTTTAGCCTTGTCCCCAAAGACAATTCTCCAACCTGACTCCGCTTCCCCTTGTGTAACCCTCTGTTCTACAACATCCTTTCATCATCCACTGTGACAATTTGGATCTTATTGTTGTTCCTTTTGGCTTTTTTTGTTTCATTCCATGGCTGTTTTTCTTTCTTCTGTTTTTGCTTGTTTTAATTGTGTTTGTTTGTTTGTTTGTTTGTTTGTTTGAGACAGGTCTGTAGTGAGTGCGAGTCTGGTGCTCACCATCTAACCCAGGCTGTCCTTAAAAATGCTGTGAGCCTCCTGCTTCAGCCTCCTGAGTGGTTGGGGTCTACATGCTTGTACCTCCATATCCTGCTTAATTTTGCTCATTGGTTTCTACTTTCTTTCCTTTCATGCATTTTCCCTCTCTTCCCTTTTTTCCTATTTATCTGTTTCCCTTTTCCTTTGGTACGTACATTTTCCAACTTGGCCATTCCCTACCAAACCTACTTTCTGTTTAGAATCACTTAGCTTTGATTACTTCTAATCCTCTTCCTAAAACAGTATCATGCTGCTGTTTGCAGACATTTGTTCCTGGGCTCTGGGGCTGAGAGGGTCATCCCTGTTTTTTCATTCTAAGCCAATGGCAGGTCATATAATATCACCCGCTGGGGAAATCTGAGGTTGCCTAACAGATGAATCCAATTATGCTGTGCAAACAGGATCTGGCTGATGCCAGCATTACGCCGGCTTTTCTGTTGGGTGTTAGCCTTTGTTGCTGTGTGCAGCGGGTGGGGCCTCAGCACTGTTACCTATGGGGAAAGAGCAGTCATCCACTCACTAGTCATCTGCCTCACTTATAAAATGACCTTTCTTTCAGGCTGTGAGTTCTGTAGTTCTTCAAAGATGCTATATGTTACGGTATCTCTGTAAGGAACTGTGATCTGTATTATTGAATGTCTGACTCCCATGTTCTATCGTTGCTATGTGTGGCTCTTAAAGAACATGTCAAGATGAAAGTATCTAACCATCAAGCATTATTTTGTGGCTAGGGATGGTCAGCCTTTGCCTTCATAGTTTAGGACAGCAACAATCTCCAAGTATAAAAGTGAAAGTAAGATGCTAAACAACTCTGTAAGTTCCTCTAACAACAAATGATATAGAAATGTGCCTAGAAGCTCAGCGACAGTATGGATGGGCGTGTGTACTTATCACTGATGGGGAATTTGTGAGAGCTCCATGGAGAGGAAGCAGCGAGCATAACTACTGTAACCCAGCTGGATGACAGGAAACATGGGCAGACTGTTAAGGCCACAGGGTCATTTGATGGCTGGAAACTGCCAAGGTTTAAAGGGTCTAAATGAGCAGGTGAGAAGAATCTGCCTGAACCTTGAAATGGCTCCACTTACAGTCACATTTCTCTGATACTTCATGTCTGACAGACAGACATACTTGTTTCCTATAAGAAAACTAAGAAATGTCAGGCCTCAGATTAAAAGCCATTATGTCACCGCATGACATTTAAAGACATAAATGAGGTAAAGAATGTAAATTGTAAAAGAAATGTGAAAGATAGGATGACAGAGCATTTCTTCTTGCACTGCTTTGGCCCAGAAGATGAGCCATTTACTGTAAGAGAATACAGTCAGTGAATGAAAAGAAAATGATCTGAGATCTAGGCATAAACTAGAAAACCACACCAGCAGGCAAACAAAAGACTCTAAGTCCTACAGACTTCAAAAATTTTAAGGGAACAACCAATAAACCAGAGAATGAGATTTTTTTTAAGTAGCATAAATTAGATTATGCCATAGACTGTTAAAAATAATTGAATTTCAATTGAGAATTTATTGAATTGCAAAGTACTTATTTCTTTCATGCAATTCCAGTCTCTCTTCCTGCTTCCTAACATATGGGTCAAAATCAATGTTTTATTTTGTTTTGTTTTGGCTGTGACTAAGCTAAAGATGTTGGCTGAATCTGAAATTGCTTTTTATGGTAGTACACCTATACTGTAAAATAGAAAGAGCTCAATGAAATGTCAAAGGGGATTTCACTGACATAGAGAAATAGTCTCTCTAGTTAATATACACTCTCATTCAGGGGGATATCATTGACTTAGAGGAATAGTGTCGCTAGTTAATATACACATTGTAAGGGATCCACTATCCATGGCTTTTGGCTTCTGTTTTAAGGAAATCTATCAGCTTTTCAAATTTGCTTGCTGACTTTTACTATAGTGTTGATTCATAGACATTGTTATATGTAAACTCATTTTCATTACAGTATCAAAATCTATTTACTCATTCAGTGTTGATAAGCATTAGATTTCAGATATAGACTATGAATAGTGCAGGCATAACCTGTGTTTCCATTATTGACTTTTTTCTTTCTCATGTGACTCTTATTGTCAAACAGTACTTTGGCTATGTTTTAAAAAGAAAAAGACCACTTCTGCTTCTGGTTGAAAGCAATCATAAGGATAGTCTAGGTTCTAAAGGAGTGGAGTACAGAGGACATGATAGAAATATTGGGGGCATCACAGCACTTGTGTCTTCTGTAAACTGAACTTAGCAAGTCAGCCATTCAGCCAACAAATTGATTAATTAGTTGGGAGGATGCCTTGATTCTTTGTCTTGGAGAACTGACTTTTCCAGTCTTATGGACTTTGCAACTCTCAGTGTCTGCAAATACCATTTTAAAACAACTTTATGTTGTTCCTTTGTTAGAGGATTTGTCTAAAACTAACCAGTATGTCAATATCCAAAGCAAAGCATGGACATTCTTGTAATAGGAATATCATTGTTCAGCTTGCTGTTACCACTTCCCATCACGTGTAGGATGGAGTTCACATTCTTAATATAACCTGTGAAATCTTGAATAGTCTTAATATTACCTCAACCTTATAGAAGGAAATTTGCTGCAGACTAGGAAAACAAGCAAGCAAGTCTTTATTCCAGAAAGCTGCAATAAGGGAAACTTGAAGCAAAATGAACGAGAGTCTTAAGTGGGGGCAAAGGGCAGGGGCAGGGGAAGGGACAGTGGTGCCAGGAGATGCTAGGAGGTCTGTTGATTAGTGTGGTGAAGCATCTAATTTAGGTAATGATGTGTTCTTGACATCAAAGTGCTAGTGTTGTCCAGCTTCAAGGACAGTAGTCATAAGGCTGGCTTCCAGGACCTGAAGAATGTTTTTCTGAATTGCAAAGACTTCCACTTCAAAGAATCCTAAAAAAATATTTACACATGTGTATTTTCTAAAGTAGATAATCCTTTAAAGGTCGACCAGGGGCCAAACATTCAGGAAAAAAAAGCAATTAAAAGTACAATACTCAGGCTCTTGCTCACTTTCTCTGCTTCATCAGTTCAGGCTTCCTTGTCCCTGTCATATTAAGCATCCTTTGAAAATCTCTTTATATTTTCTTATACCTATGACTTAAGTTTCCATTAACAGCAGTTTTCTAAAGACTTACCAATTTAAGTCAGATGCTTCTCTGTGACATGGAGAGCCACATTATTTGTGAACATACTTGGCTAAGTGTCCTTGTTTAGCTGTGTGCTCAGAGAGGTCAAAGTTTATTGTAATCTGTTCAACATACAACCTGAATGTAACTTCTGCACCTGATGTACAGGAGGAACAAAATAAATTTTGATAAAAACTCCTCAAATCTCAGTACCTTAGGCAGGCCATCCAGGACAGCTCCAGAGACCTCAGCCATGACAATAGTGTGTGCCCAGAGTGTGATTACAGAAGGGGACTTTACTTTAGGTTCTTCATTCCCAAAGCTAACAGTTCCTGTCCAATCCTAAAAAAAAAGTATGAAGAAATTCTTTATTAATCATTATTTTTAATTAATAATTAATTACACAAGGTATGTGGCTAAAATTTCCCAGAACTATCAAAATCATCCAGAAATGTGTAAGGAACTGTCATAGGCAAGAAGATATGACAATTAAATAGATCCAAATGTCTGTATGGACCCAGGCAGGGGAAGGGCATTTGATTAAAATTAAGAACTTCAACTAATAACATTGTATGTTCTCAATAAATGGATATTGAATGGCAGAGAAACACTTAAAGAAATGCTCAATGTCCTTAGTTATCAGGGAAATGCAAATCAAAATGACCCTGAGATTTCACCTTACACCCATCAGAGTGGCTAAGATCAAAAACTCAAATGACAACACATACTGGAGAAGATTTGGAGAAAGGCGTACCTTCCTCCATTGCTGGTGGGAATGCAAACTTGTACAACCACTTTGGAAATCAATCTGGTGCTTTCTTAGACAATTAGGAATAGTGCTACCCCAAGATCCAGCTATATCACCCCTAGGCATATATACAAACTATGCTAAAGTATACAACAAGGACAGTTGCTCAACCATGTTCGTAGCAGCTTTATTTGTAATAGTCAGAATCTGGAAACAACTAAGATGTCTCTCACCTGAGTAATGGGTACAGAAATTGTGGTACATTTACACAATGAAATACTATGCAGAAATTAAAAACAAGGAAATCAGGAAATTTGCATGCAAATGGTGGGAACTAGAAAAGATCATACTGAGTGGAGTATCTCAGAAACAGAAAGACACACATGGTATATACTTATTTATAACTGGATAGTAGGCTTATAATATAGGATAAACATACTAAAATCTGTACACCTAAAGAAGCTAAGCAGGAAGGAAGACCCTGGGTAAGATGATCAATCCTCACTCAGAAAGACAAATGGGATGGACATCAGGAGGGAAAGAAAACAAGGAACAGAACAAGAGCCTACCACAGAGGGCCTCTTAATGACTCAGCCCAGCAGGGTATCAAAGTAGATGCTGAGACTGATAGCTAAACTTTGGGCAGAGTGCAGGAAATCTTATGAAAGAAGGGGGATAGAAAGTCCTGGAGGGGACAGGAGCTCCACAAGGAGAGCAACAGAACCAAAAATTTTGCACCCAGGGTCTGATACTTTTTTTTTTTTTGAGATTGATACTTTAATCAAGGACAATTCATGGAGATAGCCTAGAATCCTGCACAGATGTAGCCCATGAGAGGCTCTGAGAGGGTTCCCTAGTAAGGGAAACAGGGACTGTCTCTAATATGAACTCAGTGACTGACTCTTTAATCACCTTCCCCTGAGGAGGGAGTAGCCTTACTTGGCCATAGAGGAAGACAATGCAGCCAGTCCTGATGAGACCTGATAGGCTAGGGTCAGATGGAAGGGGAGGAGGACCTCCCTTATCAGTGAACTTGGAGAGGGGCATAGGAGGAGAAGGAGGAGGAGGGAGGGTGGGATTGGAAGGAAAAGAAGGAGGGGTGTGCAGCTGAGATACAAAGTGAATAAATTGTAATAAAAAATAAAATGAAATAAAATAAATCAGGAACTTCAACTAATGACATGAATATTGGCTTATTAACTTGCAAATGTACTACAGTAATTTAGACTGTTACTAGGGAGATTAGCAATAGAGAGATGGGAAAAATTACCAATTATGGCTTTGGTAAACTGTTCATTACTCTGAAAGAATGTATTTTAAAAACATCTACATTTTTTACACACATTTTTAAAGACCACATTTTGTAGCCTTGAAGTATAGGATCATAAATCAGTTTATCTAGAATGATCTCATATCTGACATTTTCATTTTACTCGTGACGAAACTAAGGTACAAGGTCTTGAGGCCATCAAGCCATGTGGACTAGATTAAGCTCCTAGTCTTTTTTTTGCAAAATCTCTTTTCTTTCTTTCTTTCTTTTTCTTTCTTTCTTTCTTTCTTTCTTTCTTTCTTTCTTTCTTTCTTTCTTTCTTCCTTCCTTCCTTTCCATTTGTTTGTTTGTTTGTTTGTTTGTTTGAGACAGGGATTCTCTTTGTAGCCTTGGCTGTCCTGGACTCGCTTTGTAGACCAGGCTAGCCTCCAGCTCATGGAGATCTGCCTGTCTTTGTCTCCTTGGTGCTAGGATTACAGGTTTGCACTACCACACTGGGTTAATCACTTCTACTGTGTACAGCTTTTCTCTGTCCAATGTCCTTCCAGCTTCAAGTTTCTTTATTTTAGTATATGATAAAAAGTTTATACAATTAAAAACTCACAGTTTGTTTCTTTTTAAAGGGACCAGTTCTTTTTTAAAAAAAGAACTCAAATCCTAGACATTTTTAATATACGGACTAAAAATATTTTCTTCTTCAAGGGTTGAAGTTTCTTTCTTCTTCCTTAGCAAGTCTGTTCTTATCCTCACAGAAAACTAAGAAATTTTGAAAGCAGAAAAATAGTCTTCCCCAGAGTGTAGCACACCAACTACCTCTCCAAAACCAAGTGGTCAGCCCTGAAAATAAACATACAAGTAACAGAATACAGACTGAGCAGATTGTAGTTATGTATTTAGGAGTGTATATTTATGTATGTGTATAATATACACAATGAATACATACATATAAGCAACAACAATTAAAGAAAAAGAATTCATACATTTTTAAAGAGAACAAGGCAAGGGGGTATATGATAGGACTTGAAGAGGTATAAGATAGGGTTTGGAGGGAGGAAAGGAAAGGGAAATGATGTAATTAGATTATAGTCTCAAAAACTATATATATATATATATATATATATATATATATATATATAGAGAGAGAGAGAGAGAGAGAGAGAGAGAGAGAGAGAGAGAATATATTTTCTATTTGTAATATATAGTCAAAGCAGCAATTGATATTTGCTTTATCTTTAAACTAACACAAAAAGTAACATATTACTTTATAGAATTTTCATACATAGTTTTGGTTGATAGCCTACCCTTTATTCTTCCTCACCCTCTTGTCCCCCTATTGTACTGTACCACTATACCCTGGCATCTCCTTTAACTTCCTGTTACCTTTGTCCTATTTCTTATCTCCATCCTTTACCCTTAAAACCTCTTTTTACCTGTTGTCTTTCTAATGTTCTGGACTTTGCTCCTGTTCATCCCCACACAAATGCACACATATAAAAATCAGAATCTAAGATCTGCACATGAGGGAAAACAGGCCATATTTGTCTCTCTAAGTCAGCATCACTTCACTTCATATAATATTTCCCATTTACATCCATTTTCCTACAAAATTCATGATTTCATTTTTCTTTATGGATGAATAAAACTTTATTGCTTATACACGACGCATTCTTATCTCCTATTCAACTGTTCATGGACATGTAGATGTAACATTTTCGGCTGTTGTGACTAGAACAGCAATAAGTGTGGTTATGCAAATTCCTCCTTGGTGGGATATAACATCTTCTGGGCTCATGCCCAGGTGTGGTATTACTAGGTCCTTTGGTAGTTCATGTTTAGTTTTCTTTTCGTGTGATAAATCCTCACAATGATTTCCAAAGCGGCTGCATCAGGGCTCTTGGGGTCAGAGCCTATTTTCAAAGCCAGGTTTAGCCACAGCCCTCTGTAAGCCAATTAAAAGGGAATTTTAAAGCACCAGTGCACATTCCACCAGCAGTGAGCAAAGCTCCCCCTTTGCCTATTTCCCCATTAGCATCTGTAACATTTCTAGCTGGGGTGAGATGGAATCTCAAAAGTAGTTTTAATTTCTATTTCCCCCATGGCTAAGAGTGTTGGGCACTTGAAAAAAAATTATTGATTATTTCAATTTCTTCTTTTCAAAACTGTCTGATCAGTTCATTGGCCTATTTATTGATTAGAAGTCTTGTTTTTCAGTGCTTTTTTTTTACAGTTCTTTATATATTTAAATATTAAATTGTTATCAGAAGCAAAGCTGGGAAAGATTTCCCTCAGATCCTGCAGGCTATCTGTCTATCCTGTTCAGTTTCCTGTTCGGTGCTGAAATTTTTCTGTTTTAAGTAATCCCATTTTTAACTTCCAGGACATTTCTTATAACACCTCTCAAACCATCCCACAAAACACAAAGCAATGCCATGCTATCAAATGCTTTCTATAAAGTCAGTGTTAGACTGATAATAAAACTCAGTGAAGGCAAACAGGAAAACTACAAACAAATTTTCCTCAGTAATATAAAATTCTCAATAAAGTACTTGCAATTCCAATATAATTTCATATTAAGAATACATTATGGCTGGTCAGTGGTGACACCTGCCTTTAATTCCAGCACATGGAAGGCAGAGGCAGGTAGATCTCTGAGTTCTAGGCTAGCCTGGTCTACAGAGTGGGTTCCAGGACAGCCAGGGCTACACAGAGACTCCAAAAAAAAAAGAGAAACAAACAGACAGCAAAACCAAAAAATATACATTAACTCCATCACGATCAGGTTTATTTTTAATTTTATTTTGAGGTGGTGTCATTTGGCTCAGACTGGTCTTTAATCCACTATGTAGCTGAGGACTGCAGCCTCTTCCCAAAGAGTTCTGAGAGCTGAGATTATAGACGGGCACCACAATACTTGGCTGAGTACAATCCTCTGGAAAAAAAAAAAGAAATCTCATTACATCAGCTCATAAAGCACTGAAAATACAATGACTGTATATTTGATATGTTTTCCTCTGTTGATTTAAGTCAGAGTTAGAGTTTATCATCTTTCCTGGGCTTATCACATAAAAGGGGAGTTAAATTGCCTAAATAATATGTGGTACAATCAAACTATCCAGGGGAACAGAAACAATTTATCTTACATATTAACCTATCTACAGGCCTCATGGCTCTTGGTTCCTGGTCAGTTAATTAGGTGGAACAAGGAAGACTTTACCGGAAGCCTGAACAGCTTGATTTCCAACTTGTCTCGTTGGTTATAATTGTGCTAAATACCACTCACCAACTCAGTGGCAAAGGGGAATGCCATTACTGTAATTAGTTTAGGCTGCTTAAGACTCAGCCTTGGGCCTGGGCTGTCTGTACATTATCACCTGCATTGCATACACACACACACACACACACACACACACACACACACACACACGTAGTGTTGTACCACACGTAACTGTATGTAGTTATATGACTGTTTCTACAGAATCTACTTGTAACGCCACATAAAACTATAACCTAATCCGAACTTATATTGGAGTGTTATATTCTAAGAAAAAAAATTACCACAATAGATGCTCTGTAGATTTGACTCAGATTTTGCTAAGACAGTTGATTGTGGAGAAGATATGAGGACGATTCTGTTTTAAACAAAAATTGTGCCAATAAAAATCCCAATTAAGACACTGTTAATGAACCATTAATTTCCTAGCTGATAAAAGCTTATTACAATGAAGATTGTGCTCTGATGACTTACTTTTAAAAAAAAGGAATTTTCTGTAAGAGTTAAACTGAAAATAAATACCATGCCTGACTCTCCCAATTCAAACTATATTTCTGCCAGCTAACTACTATGCTTCTGCCAGGAAGATTCTGAACACGTCCATGCCTCTCCCCACCAGTTGCTAAAAGATGACAATAACATCTATATTTTAAGGTAGTTTTGGACATGAAGAATAAATACAAAATTACTAGAACAATGGATGATACAGAGTAATTCTGAAACATATTGAGCTACTACTGTGAACATTTATAGATACTTATAGATATTTACATTGTCTCTATTGGTGTTACATATATATATATTTATTTTATGTAGAAGCTTACTGATAAAACTAAAAATTATCTAATGTGTTATTTTTTAGCATGAGAAATAAAAAGATAAAAATAATCCTAAAATGCTTAATTTAGACTGTTTTCATGAGATTCAATGAATCAATGTTTTAAGAGGTCAGAAGGAAATTTATTGAATTAGCTCACGTGACTCAAAGCTTATGGAAGAAATTATACTTACAGAATTTGATAGAGAACTAAAATAGTAGGAGTATGTACGTTGTGGATCACTCTTCAGAAACTGGAAAGATAATAACGTTCTCAATAGATGTTAATGGTTTAGATAGCTTTTATGACAGAGGATTGAAGGGCATTTAGAAAGGAAAAGTGAGTGTAATGAACTGTAACATTAATTCTTGAGAAGGTACATATGTGGTATAGCAGTGACTATCTGTCCTAGTCACTGTTCTAGTGCTGTGATGAAATACCATGACCAAGGCAACATATAAAAGGAAGCATTTAATTGGGGGCTTGCGGACAGTTTCACATATGACAAGGAACATTGTGGCAGGCAGACAGGCACAGTTGTTATGAAACATAAGGCCGTGAGGGGCTTCCTTTGGCAGACACATATCAAGGTGTGCCCCTGAGGAATTATGCCATGCAACAGATCTGTTATAAGGAGGCTTCTTAGAGGAAGGGAGAGAAGTGAGGACCCAGAGAAGTAGAGGCGGATGAGTGGGTGTGTAGACAGGTGGACAGATGCGACAGAGTCATGAGGACAGGGAACAGGGGAGCGCAGAGGAGAGAAAGGAGGTGCCAAGGACAGAAAGGGGAAGAGAGACTGCCAAGAACAGAGGGAGAAGGCTGGGGTGGCAAGCGGTCCTTTTGTCCTGCCCCACACACCTGTCACACCTGTCCGCAGTGGCAGGCCATGACAGAAGCAATTGCTAGGTCCCTGGGATCAGGCCATCAGAATCACCTGTACCCTAATAGTGGAGCTAGAGCAGTAGCGGAGAGTTCATATCTGATATATAAGTTGTAGGTAGAGAGAAAGATAGAGATAGACTAGCTTTGGTGTGGACTTTTGAAAATGCAAAGCACACTGAAAGTGATACACATCCTCCAACAAGGCTAGACCTACTAGATATACCTCCTTAATCCTTCCCAAATAGTTCCACTAGCTGGGGACAAGCTTTCAAACATATGAGTCTATGAAGGCTGTAATAGTTTGGGTTAGGATTCCCTGCCACAGGCTCATAAAGAATGCCATTATTTGAAAGGATTAGGACATGTGGTTTTGTTGAAGGAAGATTATCACGGGGGGTTGGAGGTGCTTTGAGGTTTCAGAAGCTCAGGCCAAGCCTAATGCTTTACTCTATCTTCCTGCGACCTGTTGGTACAGATGTAGGATTCTTGGCTCCTTCTCCAACACCATGTCTATATGCTGCCATGCTTCCTACTGTGATGATAATGAACTAAACCTCTGGAACTATAAGCCAGACCTAATTAAATGTTTTCTTTTATAAGAGCTGCCATGAGCATGGTGTCTCTTCACAGCAATAGAAATCCTTACTATGACAGGGGCCGTTTTCATTCAGATGGCCACATTCCATTCCCCTGGACCACCATAGGCTTGTAGTCCTATGAGAGTACAAAATGCATTCAGCCCAACTTCAAAAGACCCCACAGTCTTTCACAGTATCAGCACTGTTTCCAAAGTGTAAGTCTTAGGGTAATCTCTTAACTATAATCCCCTATAAAGTCAATTTAAAAATATGAAGTTACATATTTCCTACTTACAATGGTACAGAATATGCATTACCATTCCAAATTCAAGGGAATTGGCATAATGAGGATACACTGCACTAAAACAGGGCAAACTCCAAATCCTGCTTCTCTATTCCCAGTGTCAGTAGACTCTTCTTATCTTCCACTCCTTCTAGCTTCGTTGACTGTACCACGCATCTCATTTGGACCGGTTCTCTGACAGCTCTGTTTCTCTCTTTGGCAGGTATCCAAGGGGTCTCCACTGTCTTGGAGTGTCCAAAGCAATCCAGGCTTCACCTTCACAGCTTCACACAATGGTCCTTCTGGATCTCCATGCAGGGACACTCCTGACACACGCCTGGCTTGAAAGAGCTTTCCTTTACCATCGAGGAAGGTTCCATAGCCATTTCCTGTATCTTTCTTCACTCTAATTCTACAAGTATGTGATCACTGAAACTGCCAAGTTCAGAAGGCTGCTTGGGCTGAAAACTGGCAGCTTCCATGTTTTATATTTGCATAAGGTTTAACCCATTAATGGTTTCCTTTGTTGAATAAGCTTTATTTGTTTTTACAAATTGAAAGCTTAGTGCTATAGGGTGTTTCCCTTAGAGTACCACTCCCTTCAATCCATTTAGCAACAGGTTTCTCTTGAACTCATCTCCTTGAGCACAGGTCTTGGCTCCAAGATTACATTTCCTGGTTGTCTTTTTTCTTCCCAAACTGTGCATTTTATATTTCTTTTTGGCCTACTTGCTTTTTCTCATTGTAGATCTGCAGAAGAATGATTACTGACAATCACGTGGCAGAGCCAGTACTAGGCTGTCTTAAAATTTCATCTACCAATGACATTAATACAGAATTCTTCAAGTTAGCCTCATGCAGATTTTTAGGATAAGGGCAAAAAGAAAGCATACACTTTGGTAAATATCACAAGGAGGGTTTTTATGAATTCACTGAGGTTTCCTTCTGAAACCTCTTGATCTGGGCCTGCATAGTCCACCCTGTTTTCCTCCATGCTCCTAATAGGATGCCCAGTGCAGTAAGCCCTCAAAACATTCAACTGCATTCCTAGTCCAAAGACCCAAGATTTTTTTATATTTCTCCAACAAACAGCATGGTCAGGGCTATTGCAGCAAAACCGCTGTTCGTGAAATCAAAGTTTGTCTCATTTAGTGGTTCTATTGCTGTCATGAGATACTATGAGTAATGCAACTTATAAAAAGAAGTATTCAATTGAGGGTTTGCTTACAGCTCGAAATGTTTAGTCCATGGTCACAGTGGCTAGGAGAATAACAGCGGGAGGCATGCATGTCTCTGGAGAGTTCCAATGGGTTCCATAAGTAGCAGACAGAGAGATTGAGCAGTGCTCAAGGATGGGCGTGGTGTGGGCTTTTAACACTTCAAAGCCCACCCCCCAGTGACGTACATCCGCCAAACCTCCTAATCCTTCCCAAATAGCTGCATGAACAGGAGACCGAACGTGCAAACATATGTGCTTATTGGGGCCGTTCGCGGTCAAATCACCACACCATCTACTTACACCAAACGGAATTGTTTCGGGTGCTGAGGGCTATGTGCTATAGCATTGTGCTGGAAGATGCTTCCTGCCTCATTTTGTTAACATTTGTTGCAGAGTGGCACTGCTGCCTGACTTAGTGCTCAGACTTGCAGTTTCTATTTGTCAGCAAATTTTACAGAGTTCATTGTCAGAAATTCAAAGTCTAGCAGGCGAGGAGTGAGGAAAGTACCCTAACTATTCTAACGATTGCACAGAAGCGCTGTTAAATAGGTTTTGTGGTGGATCAATGGAATCAAATAGAAGACCCTGAAATAAATCCACACACTTATAGACATCTGATTTTTGACAAAGAAGCCAAAACTAATGGAAAAAAGACAGCATCTTCAACAAATGGTGCTGCTCTAACTGGATGTCTACATGTAGAAAAATGCAAATAGATCCAAACTTATCACCCTGCACAAGACTAAAGTCCAAGTGAATCAAAGACCTCAATGTAAAACCAGACACACTAAACAGCTTAGAAAAAAAAAGTGGGGAAGAGCCTAGAACTCATTGGCACAGGAGACAACTTCCTGAACAGAACACCAACAGCACAGGTTCTAAGAGCAACAATCAATAAATGGGACCTCATGAAACTGAAAAGCTTCTGTAAAGTAAAGGATATTGTTGCCAGAACAAAATGACTGCCTACAGATTGGGAAAGGATCTTCACTAACCCTATATCTGACAGAGGACTAATATCCAGTATATATAAAGAACTCAAAAAAGTAAACAGCAACAAATCAAGTAATCCAATTAAAAAATGGGGTACAGAGCTAAACAGAGAATTCTCAATAGACAAATATTGAATTGCAGAGAAACACTTAAAGAAATGCTCAACATCTTTACTCATCAGGGAAATACAAATCAAAACGACCTTGAGATTTCACCTTATACCCATCAGAATGGCTAAGTGACAACACATGCTGGAGTGGATGTGGAGAAAGGGGAACTCTCCTACACTGCTGGTAGGAATGTAAACTTGTACAACCACTCTGGAAATCAATTTGGTGCTTCCTCAGACAACTAGGAATAGCGCTTCCTCAAGATCCAGCTATGCTACTCCTAGGCATATACCCAAAAGAGGCTCAAGTACACAATGGGGACATTTGCTCAACCATGTTTGTAGCAGCTTTATTTGTAATAGCCAGCACCTGGAAACAACCCAGATGTCCCTCAACTGATGAATGGATCCAGTAATTGTGGTACATCTACACAATAAAATATTACTCAGCAATAAAAAAAAAAAACAAGGATATCATGAAATTTTCAGGTAAATGGTAGAAACTAGAAAAGATCATCCTGAGTGAGCTATCCCAGAAGCAGAAAGACACACATGGTATAGACTCACTCATATAGACATATACTATAGGATAAACCTACTAAAATCTGTACACCTAAAGAAACTAATCAAGAGGGAGGACTCTTGCAAAATGCTCAATCCCTATCCAGAAAGGCAAAGAGGATGGACATCAGAAGAAAGAAAAAACAGGGAACAAGTCAGGAGCCTTCCATAGAAGGCCTCAGAAGGGCTCTGTCCTGAGACTATCAAAGCAGATGCTGAGACTTATGGCCAACACTTGGGCAGAGTGCAGGGAATCTTATGAAGGAAGTGGGAAATAGTAAGATCTGGAGAAGACAGGAACTCCATAAGAAGAGCAACAGACCAAATAATCTGAGCACAGGGGTCTTTCCTGAGACTGATGATCCAACCAAGTACCATGCATGGAGGACACCTAGAACCCCTGCATAGATGTGGCCCAGATGGCAGTTCAGTGTCCAAGAGGGTTCCATAGTAATGGGAACAGGGACTGTCTCTGACACGAATTGATTGACCTGCTCTTTAGCCACCTTCCCCTGAGCGGGGAGCAGCCTTGCCAGGCCACAGAGGAAGACAATGCAGCCACTCCAGATGAGACCTAATAGACTAGGATCAGAAAGAGTCCCTATCAGTGGACTTGGGGAGGGGCATGCATGGAGATGTGGAAGGAAGGGAAGGGTTGGGAGGGGAGGAGGGAGGGAACTGCAGGGGTGTATAAGGTGAATAAAGTGTAATTAATAAAGAATTTAATAAAAATTATTAAAAAAAGATTTTGTGCTCTGGGCTTGGATTTAGGTGGCTGTGGTTCACCATGCCAGAAGGCCACACCTTGATCATTTGCATTTAGGGTTTATTCTTCTGCCTTCAAAGTGCCTGGGTTTGAATCCTGGCTTTATCCATCTCTATGCTACTTTGTCCAGTAGCATAGAGATGAAAGAATCATTTAAAACATCTGTGATTCAACTTCTTCCTGTATTTGAAACTACCACATAATGTCCTAGTTACGTGTGTAAGTAAAGTAATAGCCACATATCTCTATATCTGTAGTTATCTGTCCACCATCTATCTCTTAGCTTATTGTATGGCTCAGCATTTCTCTCTCTCTCCCTCCCTTCCTCCCTCCCTCCCTCCCTCTCTCTCTCTCTCTCTCTCTCTCTCTCTGTGTGTGTGTGTGTGTGTGTGTGTGTGTGTGTGTGCATGCGCGCACTCAAGTGCCTGTGAATATGGAGGTCAGAGATCCATTAACTTTAGGCATTGCTCCTCAGGAGCTGTCTTCCTTGATTTCTGAAAGAGGATCTCTTACTGGGACAGGAGGCTACCTACGTCTATCTCTTCAGCCCTTCAACTGCAAATTCGCCTCTATACTGAGCTTTTTACAGGAGAGCAGTTGTTGACCTCATGTCCTTATGCATGCTGAGAACTTCACTGACCGAGTCATGTTCCAATCCTTAACCTTTAATTTAGGATATCTTCTGATGCTTATCTCCCTCCCCCAACCCCCGCCAGAAGCCTCAAAAAATGCTGGATACTTGGGTTCCCACTCAGGCAGGGAGGTCTAAATAAGGTGCTAATGAGGTGTGTATTTAAATAACGTCTTCCACAGATTTAAGGAGATACACATTCCTTAAGCCTGTCCCTGTCTGGTTTTTGAAATTTATCCTGAAATATAAAGCAGAACTATATTTAAATCAGACATTTAATCATTGCAAGATGTAATCACAAACCTAATTTTGAAAAGGCTGCTAGCTGACAGATTGAGGAGCATTCTAATCGGAAACTTCTCCACCCAACTGCAAGGATCACAGAGGAAATGAGTCTGCTTGTATGATCAGTCACTGAGTGTTTGACAGCACTGTTGTCCAGTTTGATCTTTAGGATGCCCACTTCCAATCACTCTGGCATGATGGCATCTTCTGTTCTCTTTTGTTAAATGAGTTGTTTTAAGGTTGGAAGCAGAACTGGGTCCAGAAAGGCATTCCCATTTGGAGGGTTGTTCTTCCAACACAAACAGGTAGGCAAGGCGGAGACAAAACAAAGCAACTCCTTCAGAAATAAATACTTATACTTTAGATAATGTGAACGCATTGGTTTTGATAGCCACCAAGTACTTAGATTAAGGCAGGATAATATATGCTTACAGACCCTGAAAAAGCAGACATGTCCAATCACATTTACTAAGGGTGTAAAACCAGAGTTCTTGAGAATACTTTGCTGCTAAGATTCTTTGATTCTATAAATATTGAAGAAGGGAAAACCTTCTAACTACTGCTGTAAATGACAACAATCAATCCCCGGAAAGCAGAAGAGGTCATCAGTAAAGGGGATTGAAAAAGATCGATGTGGTTGCTTAGCAACAGACCTGCCTGCGATGGGAGTATGTGGCCATCTGGGACCTTCCATTTTTTTCCTGACCCACTATACCACTGGCAGGGCTACTAGAATTTCCATAATGCTAATGCAGTGTACAGATGTCTCAAAGACAAAGGTGTGCACACTCACCACATGGACATGAAAACAGATGAGCATCCGATGTAGAATTGGGTGCTAATTAGATTTTCATCCATGGCAAGCGATACTTGACATGACCTGGAGCTAACATGAGAATCAGACACATTGCTCATCAATTTCAAACCACAGAAATGACTCTACCATGAATCATTTGGCTCTGTAGGATGGTAGTGTTTCTTTTATTATTCTAAACACTATCTTTTAAATGAAGTTAAGGTTGTTTTCCATATATAAAATGTCCAGTTATCTAAACTTATCCCTATTTGACCTTTCATTTTATTTTTTTTATTTCATGTTTTCACATATTACTTTAAACACTGATTTTTTATTGATTAAATTTATTCTTTGATAATTCAGCTTTATACGTGCATGTATTATGTTCTGTTTATTTTCCCCCTACCTTCCCATTTATCCTATCTCATTCCCACCCTTGTCACTTATCCAGTTCCTGCTGTTTTGATTTATTTTTTTGACCCTCTGATTTTAACAAGGACCATCTGTGACCTTGGGTTGGGAAATACTCACTGGAGTCGAGAAAGTGAGTTTGCAACTGAAGACAATGATTATCCCTCTCCTTAAATCCATCCATTGCCAATTGTTCAGTAGGGAGGGGTAGTGCCCCATGAATTTCTGGATTCAGGACAGGCCCAGTCTTGTGCAAGCCTAAGGCAGGCAAGTGAAGCTGCTCTGAGGCTCACGCTTGCAATGACTGTGTCCTGCCCTGAAGAGAGGATCTCTCCTCATTTCTTCTCTGTGTATTTGGCTCATATATTCTTTATGCTCCATTTTCCACAATGTTCTCTTAGCCTTAGGGAGCTGTTACAAAGGTCCTGCCATTTATTCTAAGTATCTTGAGTAGCCATATATCTCCGTACACACCAGCATCTTTACAAAGAGAAGCTTCTCTAAGGCTGAGAGTAGCATTTGACTATAGTTATAAACATAAATATTTAGAAAGAATTTGGGGGGTTGCATTAACACACTAGTAGTAAGGTTTAGAACCTACTTAGCCATGGGTCTTTGGCCAGTATACAGTACCAGGAATGTGTTCTCTCTTGGTTACCACCATAACAGTCAGATCACAGTTGCACCAATGTTCTTTGCCAGTAATGTTATTGTTGTTGTTCACAGAGTTCATAGGTAGCTGAGACCATTGATACTTATCCCTTCCAGAGGGTAAGGACTCAACAGCAAATTTCAGCAGCCTGAAACTAGTCAGCAGGGAGAAAGCTTCTAGCTCACTTCCAGCATGCTTTCTCTATATCTTGCAAGCAAATGTGTTCTACTTTTTATTCATTTTTGAATTTTAGTTATTTTTATTAATTATAGTTTATTCAGTTTGTATCCCAGCTGTAGCCTCATCTCTCACCCCCTCTCAATCCCATCTTCTCTCCATCATCCTCTCCCATGCCCCTCTGGAAGTCCACTGATAGGGAAGGTCTTCCTCTCTTTCCAACTGACCCTAGTCTATCAGGTCTCATCAGGACTGGCTGCATTGTCTTCCTCTGTGGACTGGTAAGGCTGCTCCCCCATCAGGGGGAGGTGGATCAAAGAGCAGGCCAATCAGTTCCTGTCTGAGACAGCCTCTGTTCCCATTACTAGGGTATCCACTTGAACACTGAACTGCCACGGGCTACATCTGTGCAGGGGTTCTAAGTTATTTCCATGAATGGTCCTCAGTTGCAGTATCAATCTCAGAAAAGACTATTTGGTTCTGTTGCTCTCCTTGTGTAGCTCCTGTCCCGTCCAGGTCTTTCTATCTCCCTCTTCTTTCATAAGATTCCCTGGACTCTGCCCAAAGTTTGGCTATGAGTCTCAGTATCTGCTTTGACATCGTGCAGGGTAGAGCCTTTCAGAGGCCCTCTGCGATAGGCTCCTATCCTGTTCCCTGTTTTCTCCCTCTTCTGATATACATCCTGTTTTCCTTTCTGAGTGAGGACTGATCATCTTACTCAGGGTCCTCCTTCTTGGTTAGCTACTTTAGGTGCACAGATTATAGTATGTTCATCCTATATTATATGTCCTAATATCCACTTATTAATGTACAGGTGTGTCTTTCTGCTTCTGGGATACCTCACTCAGGATGATCTTTTCTATTTCCCACCATTTGCCTGCAAAATACATGATTTCCTTGTTTTTAATTGTGGAGTAGTTTTCCATTGTGTAAATGTACCACAATTATGGGATCCATTTCAGAATCTGGGTTGTTTCCAGATTCTGGCTATTCTGAATAAAGCTGCTACAAACACAGTTGAGCAAATGTCCTTGTATACTTGAGCATCTTTTGTATATATGCTTAGGAGTGGTATAGCTGGATCTTGAGGTATCACTATTCCTAATTGTCTAAGAATGCTCCAAATTGATTTCCAAAGTGGTTGTACAAGTTTACATTCCCACCAGCAATGGAGGATGGTTCCCCTTTCTCCATATCCTCTCTAGCGTATGTTGTCACTTGAGTTTTGATCTTAGCCTTTTCAATGGGTTTAAAGTAAAATCTCAGGGTCATTTCGATTTGCATTTCCCTGATGACTAAGGATGTTGAACATATATTTAAGTGTTTCTCTGTCATTTGATATTCCTCCATTGAGAATTCTCTGTTTAGCTCTGCACCCACTTTTTAAATTGGATTACTTAATTTGTTGCCTTTAAACTTCTTGAGTTCTTTATATATTCTGGGTATTAGCTTTCTGTCAGATATAGGCTTGGTGAAGATCCTTTCCCAGTATGTAGGCTGTCGTTTTGTTTTGATGACAGTATCCTTTGCTTACAGAAGATTTTCAGTTTCATGAGGTTCCCAAATGGGTTGTATCTTGACCAATAAGCTCTTATGCCATGTTCTTGTGACCAACCAAGAATAAGAGCAACAGCCTATTTTGTTCAGGGGCCTCTGGTGTTTTCTTGGCTAATTTATAAAGAAGCACCCAACACTAAACACTGGGAAGCTTATTTGCTTGTGTACTAAACAGCTTCAAGCCTACACATATTTAAGCAGGATGGCCAGGCTGAAGATAATGTAAATAATACACGATAGCATGGGACTGCGTTAGTGAAGTTTCCATTGCCACAAAAATACATAAGGTTGGTTGCTTTAAAAATAAAAGGTTATTTAAGTGAAAATTGTAGAAGCAAACAAAGAAAAAAATAACAAAATAAAATATTAAAATACCCCAGAAGCTAAGGTTGGTCATCTTCATCAATTAAGCCTCTGGTGTGGCTCCTCTTGAGTCCAGTACATCGCAGCAGCTGGCATCCTAGGGGAAGTACACAGAAAAAGTGACATAAGATGGCGAGGAAGACACAGAGTATGCCAAGTTAAACCTTTTTGCATGCACATATGCAAGCATTTATATGTGCAGGTACCTGCTAATATGCATAAAGGATCCAGAGGAGACCTTAGTGTATTCTGCTCTATTACTCTCAACTTCGATGACTTGAATCAAGGCTCTTGCTGAACCTGGGGTTAGACCAGTAGCCAGCAAACTCTACCAGTCTTCCATGTATAAGTCCTACAGCAAGAGAATTACAGCCATCATCTGCCTACCCTGGTTTTTACATGAGTACTCAAGGTTCAAATATTCACGCTTATGTGGCAAGTGCTTTCATATGTAGAGACATCTCCCCAGACCCAGTTTTATACTTTATTTCAATATTTAGTTAGAACAAAGTCAGGTCTTACAAGAACTACCTTATGTCCTTTTGAGTTTAGTGTCCCTAGAAAGTTTCCTCTTACTAGGCTGCAGCTCTTAAGGATTCTTTCATCTCCCAGCCTTGCCATACTGAGAACAAGGCTTTCAACCTATGACTCAAAGACAAACTCAATCCATTTAGTGACTATATTATACAGTGTATAATGTAATGTGACAGCACATGGATATTCCTGCATCCAGCTTGAACAACAGCAGTATCATGAAAATCACATCTCAGAAATTTGTCTTCTGAACAAGGTTTCCTTGGCTGTTAAGTGTAAAGCTCTCTAAACCTTTTCTTCACACCTTTGATCTATAGCTGATAAGGTTGCCTGACTTCACCTAATGCCTCCGTTTCCTCGTCATTAGAATGAGATAAGAGAACAATTCTTCTATACAGAAGCTGATGTGGACAGAGTTTGCTTCTAGGTTGTCTGGCAGATGCGTGGTGTTTGTCAAGAATGTCCACAGGAACAATTGCTCTGATACACGCTGAGAACATGTTTTATCTGTCAGATAGATATCCAAGCACAGCAGGGAGCTGTTGGTTGCACAGTAGGGAGCATGAGCGGATGTGGATGAGGATGTTTTTGTGAAGCTAACATTCCTGGGATGAACTTTGCTCAGTTTAGATACAGAACCCTGATAAATGGATGTCTTAAAATTCAGATTGCTGGAATGAGAGTAACCACACTCAGAAGGATCTTTAAAGGGATTCTTCTTATCATACTCTGCTGATTTTATTTTTCTCCAAGGGAAAGATTTGTGGAAGCAGTGAAAACTCAAGTCAAACTTTCTCCTCTCTTGTGCCCTGCTATGGCTTACAGAATATGATTTGAAAGAGGTTGTTAAAATACCTCATGGTGGCAGAGATTTCTTTTCCCCTCTTGTTCTTACCAACATCTTTTGTTTGAGATAAAAGGATTATAATTCTTGAACACACGTAATTTTCTAGACAAAATGACAAATGAAGACTTAATTATCTGCTAGGGTAGTGTGAAGCTTCGCTTCTCCCAACAAGAGCAAGGCTGACTCCTCCATCTATGCTCAGAGCCACAAGAGACACACGTGGAAATAAAATGAGTTGAGGATTGTGGGGTGTCTGTCTGTAAAAGAATTGCCCTGCAAGAATGATGACCTTAGTTCAGAAAAGTTGGATGTGACTATGTGATCATATAGCCCTGGAGACGAAGGGGCAGACTTCTTGATCTCTGCAGCTCTCTAGGCAGTGAGCCTAGCCAAAACTGAGAGCACTCCAGTTTCCATGTGAGGCACTGTCCCCTAAAATAGTGATTGAGGTAAATAGTAGATAGCATATATGTCAACTTTTGGCTTCCACATGTCTGTATATTTTCTTTCTGTATACCCACATAGTACATGCACACAAAAACATACAGAAACACACATATAGAGAAATGGACAGAAACACACACACATTCACAGACACAAACTTAGAGATGGAGGATAAAATGGAAAAAAAAAACAGTAATCCTCAAGAAGAGATAGCTAGAAGGGCATAGAGGGAACTGTGTAGCTCAGGGTAGGCCTGAAGTTTGTGGGCATTTGGGAGTAAGGCCTATGATGGCAAACCAAACCCCCAAAGTGAAAAAGCACACTCCCCTGTTTTCTTTAAAATGACATGATGACAAGGATTCCATTGCTCTTGTTATTTATTCTCTTCATTGCCCTGTGAATGTAAATTTTAACTTCTCTGAGCCTGAGGGAAGTCTTCACCCCTGAAATGTCAATGATGCCATCTCTTGCAAGAGTATCTCAGGGGTTATATGAGATAATATACATAGGGCTTAAACATATAACAGGAACTAATAATAAAGAAGTGATTCTTTATTGTTGTCACTGTCTTAGCATACAAACAACCACAAGGCAGGAGGAATGGAGGAACTGGGTTTTCAGGCTCTTGTGGTGCCCATGTAGTGGACTGAATGGTTTTTCTTGAAATTCATATGCCAAAAACTCTACCCCAAAGTTATTGTTTTAAAAGGTGAGTCTTTAGTGAGGTGAACTGGTTCTGAGACAGGAGACCTCATGAATAGACTTGATGACCTTGGGAGAGAAACTCCAGAGAGATCCCTAGCTCTTTCACAACATGAAGATAGAGGATTCATGGCTACTGATGATGATGTGGCCCTTCCCAGACAGCTCAGTGATTAGCCCCTGACTTGGAATTTGTAGTTCTTAAAACTGTGAAACAGTAATATGAATTATTGTTGCTTCTTTGCTATCATTTTCTGAATTTCAAATCATGTATTCCAATCTCCTTCATCTTTCTCTCTCTCCATATCCACCTTCTGCATTTGCAAACTCCCTCCCCCCAAAAGAAAACATTAAGATTTAAACAACAATAACAACAGCAACCCATACCCTCCTCCCAAATATTTCTGTGGAAGCTAAGGTGTGTTTTTGCCCAAACAGCTTTACTTGAAAAGGTTCATTGGTTTGAAGCCTCTTGCTTCTGCTATACTATCAATAATGGATCCTCACCGGGACTCCTCCTGGATATCCTGTTGTTGTCTTGTGTCATGGAGAGCCTGCAGCTTTTTCTTCACAAAACTTACCCCTTCATGTGCCCCAGCAGTTTATAACTTGGTCATATGTTGGAGTAGGCCATCTCAGAGCCCTGTATATAGGCCTAGGTGATAACTGTGTTGTTCAGCTCACTAACTCTGCCCTACCATGACCAGCTCTTCCATTTGTCCAAGCTTGGAGCTGGGGAATTGAGAGATAGAGAGTGGCAACTTTCCCATGTTCATGCCTTTGGAGCTAGCTCACCCATGTCCATATCACCAGGGCCAACTGCACTGTGCTGCTCAGGTACTCTTCTGAGTGCCCCATGGGGGCAGCTCAGACCAGTGACATCTGCATGAGCTTTGGTGGTTACACACAGGGCCATGGACATAGACACAGACCTCTGCTGCTTCAGGGCCAAGAACTAGAACACAGCCCTTGGTGGAATACAGGCTGGGACTTCACCATGGCCAAGGTGGCAGGGAAGAGAAGTCACTTCAGGCTATTTCTCACCACCCTTGAGTTTCCATTTCCTCTTCTCTTCATAGTACAAGAAACATGCCCTTCTCTTTCTCTCTCAACTCTCCACCACATTGTTGTTCAATGTAGTGGTGCCTGCCCACACATCACCATACAATGGTGGGTGTGGCTCTGGTTGTCTACAGCAGGCTTGCCACCATGTAGTTTCTTTCCCACACATGCACCCACTGCCATGTGAGAGCTCTACAGTAGTTTATTAAAAAAGCCCGAATAAACAAATCATATTACCACACAGCTAAATTAAGTGTGAGAGAAATTATGGATGTATACTGTTTTCATATATTTTTATTTATAGCTATATAACTACATGTCAGTATATGCATTATGTTTATATGTGGATATGTATAGATTTAGCCATAGATATATACTTGATAGACAAAAACTATCTCTCTCTCCACATAGCTTATACTTAAAATATGAATACATATTCACATACAGAACTTTTCATCAACATGTGACTGTGAGTGAGGGAACATTCTTGTGCAGGGCATTATGGACATACAAGTGTATCATAGGATGTTATCATTTGCAATACACAGATGACAAAATATCATGCATAAATATAGAGAATATTCAGAATATAGAAATCTAAGGCAAGACTCTCAAGAATAGAAAACAATTGATCTGAGTATTGAACGATGAGAAAATATTATTGGATAACAAGAACAATTAAAGATACAACTTCAGCTTTGAGAGGACCACAACCAAGCACATGATGGCATGTAGAAAGCAGTCATGGTGTATTAGGGGATAATAATGTGGTACTGGAAGACATGCTCAAAACAATAGAATGGAACCAAATGTGGAAGGAGGGCCTTAAGAAATGATGGCAAATTTTATTATGCAGCCAGGAATACTGGAAAGCTTAAAAAAATTAAATTTAAGATCTGAGATTCGGGAACTAGCAAACATTGGCCAGGCAGTGACAGTGACTGGAATTGCTGCTTGCAAAAGCCCCAGAAAATAAGTTACAGCAAACATTTTATTTTGTGTCCCCTTAAATACATGTCATCACTTCACATCAAAACAATCATTTTCAAGGAAAAGGAGACTATGAGAAAGAGCAATTAGACATTTGGCAATGACACAGTTGCCTTTGCCCCATTTCTCCCCTCTTGTGTTGATTTCCAAATGGTGTTGGCTGAGGCAAGTGAGAAGCATACCAGGGCATTCCCAGATACACACTCTACACAATTTCAGGGTAGCTCCTAGCACATGTAACACCAAAGCTGTGACAGCATGTAATTCAATGTCTAGGATGGCAGGTAGAGAGCTCGCCAATACAATGCTTTGTTTCAGTGCTGATGCTCTCTCTGTGGAAGCCCACCTGAAATAATGCTAGTCAGTATTTTACCTGACCCACCTTTGCTGTGGGAAGCCAGGCAATGCATTCTCTGAGTGTGGGCAGAAGGAAATAAATTAAAAGATGAAAAGAGGTTATACATGAGCCCATCCCATGTTAGCTTAAGGAAGGGCTCAAACATTGCTAGCAGTCAGTAGCTAAGTTCAGAGCTCTACTCATTAGACTTGGTAATAATGTTAAGGTGAGTAGGAATCAAGTGGGGAATTCCATTTTGGAGGAGATTATCTGATCTGTTGTTACAAATAAATAGCAAGAATTTAAATATCATGCCCGGCACAGATGACCAATTTGACCACTTGCCTGTAATCTCAACATAGAGGAGAGCTACATAGTAAGAAGTGCCTAGGCTACATGAGACTTGACAGGCATTTCTCTCTCTCTTTCTCTCTGTCTCTGCGCACACACACACACACACACACACACACACACACGTCTATATGCATGTATTCATGTGTATATATATATATTATTTTAGAAAGTTCTGTATCATTGAAAGAGTTCTAAACATGTAAACATTTGTCATGTGATAATTATAGGAATTACAGATGAAAAAGAGGAAGCATTTTTAAAAAATGCAAACACATAAGGACAATATTGTAGGGTGAAAGCATGTTATATATACATATATATCTTTTTAAATTTATGATTCATCTTACCCATTATTGTACTGGAGTGAAGGACTCATATTATATTGCTTTCCATGAAGACTGAGGACTTGATTTGTACTCATTTGTCATCCTTCAGTAAGGACTGAGCAATAGGGTCTGTATTA
>CM053750.1:31512644-31595473 GCA_028658305.1 Pachyuromys duprasi | reverse complement strand
TGGACTTGGAGGGGGCGGGGAAGAAGGAGATGAGGGAGGGAGTGGGAGGGCAGGAGGGAATGGGGGAGGGGGCTACGCCTGGGATTCAAAGTACCCAACCTGTGATTGAGATAAAAATAAATAAATTAAAAAAAAAAGAAGTTGAATAAATTGGATACAAAAATTAAAAAAAAAAGATTTATTTAATTATGTATACAATGTTCTGCCTGCATGTACACTTGCACTCCAGAAGAGGGCACCATATTTCACTATAGATGGTTGTGAGCCACCATGTGGTTGCTAGGAATTGAACTCAGCACATCTGGAACAGCAAGACTTCTGAGCCATCTCTCCAGCCCCCAGACTTGTGTATTTTAAATAGATAAATTAGATTGTAACTGTTCCCACAACAAGAAATAAAAACATTCAAGGTAAGATGTATATTAATTGGCTAAGATTATCCAAATGACAGAAGCCAAGCATAAAAAAATTGCTCCATCTCATTTATATTAGAATATGAAAAAGAAAACTTTGTTTGAAGTAGAACCAACTATGGTATGAAAAGAGAGGGAATGAAAGATTATTTTGTCAGTTTGAAAATTTTCAGTTACATAGAAAAAATAAATTTTAGTGATCTACCATTCAGAAAATTATGTATTTCAAAATTGTTAAAAAAATAAATGATTTCACCACAAAAAACTTTTCAGTATATAAGGTGCTAATTTGTCGATGAGTGAGTTCAATCATTTCATAATGTAAACATGTGTCAAATATCACATAGTCTACCAAACCTTAATAATTATTATTTCCAAATTAAAACCTATATAATATAAATACATGAAAAATTTAATTGATACTCTCTCATTATCCTCCAGGCAATACCCCCATTCCCTGCTCAACCACAGGCTATACCTGCTAGAAGACCACTCTGCAATTCAGACTCCCTGCTGTATGAGAGATCACACAGGCTACCAAAACCCCTGTCCCTAACTCTGGCAAGAACCCATGCATGACAAGAAATCACTTCTGCCACCAGAAAGACAGCCCCCAACTCAGGTGGAGACCCCTGATCAACCACGCACCACACAAGCCAGAAGACCAGAAAAGCAACAAAATCAAAGAACAAAATACTCATGCAACAATGATAAACCCAGAAATTAGCACCTAGAACTATCATCACTCCAAACCCAGATGCCTAGTGCCAGTGTAAGAACACAAACAACAGCAGCCAGGACATATGTTACCAGCAGAGCCCAGCTATCCTACTAAAGCAAGGCCTAAATATTCCTGCACAGTGGAAGCACAACAAATCAACCTTAAAACCATGAAGAGGATAAAGGTCCTTAAAGAAAAAGGAAATGAATCCCAAAAGAAATTGGAGGAACACAATAAAAAAAATTGGAGAATATGAGTAAATCCCTTAAAGAAAAACAGGAAAACAAACAAATAACAAACACTTGAAGAAAATGAATAAAAGTGTTCAAGACCTTAAAAAAGGAAACAAAAGCAATTAGTACAACACAAACCAAGGGAATTCTGGAAATAGAAAATCTATGTAAACAATCAGAAACTACAGACTCAAGCATCACCAACAAAATACAAGACATGAAAGAGACAATCTCAGGCACTGAAATCACAGTAGATACATCATCAAAGAAAATATTAAATCTAAAAAATTACTGATGCAAACATACAGGAAATCTAAGACACTATGAAAAGACCAAATCTAATAATAATAGGAATAGAAGAATTGGAAGAATCTCAGCTCAAAAGCCCAGAAAATATCTTCAACAAAATCATGGAAGAAATTTTTTTCTAATGTAAAGAAGAACATTCCTATAAAATTATGAGACACTTATAGAACACCAAATAGGTTGTACGAGAAAAGAAAACGCCCTCACCACATAATAATCAAAACAGTAAACATACAGAGCAAAGAAAGAATACTAAAAGCTGCAAAGAAAATAGGCCAAGTAACATACAAACGTAGACCTATTAGAATTACCTACCTGAATTCTCAACGAAGGCTATATAATCCAGAAGGTCCTGAACAGATGTGCTGCAGACACTAAGAGACCACAGATGCCAGCCCAGACTACTATACACAGCAAAACTTTCAATCACCAAACATGGGGAAAACAAGATATTTTATAATAAAGTGAAATTTAAACAATATCATTCCACAATTTCAGCCCTACAGAAGGTACTAGAAAGAAAACTCCAAATCAAGAAGGTTAACTACATCCTTGAAAACAAAGAAATAAATAATCTCACACCAGCAAAATGAAAACACACACACACACACCACCACCACCAACAACAACCACCACCACAACAAAATAATAGGAATTATAAATAATTGGTTATTGATATATATCAGTAATGATGGAATCAACTCCTCCAAAAAGACATAGACTAACAGAATGTATGTGACAGCATCCATCATGCTATAGCACACAAGAAACGTACCTCAATATCAACAACATTACCTCAAAGTAAAGGGTTAGAAACAGTTTTTGTAAGCAAATGGACCTGAGAGGCAAACTAGTGCAGCCATTCTAATATCTAAAATAAATTTCATAACAAAAATAATCACAAAATATCAGGGACGGACAATCATACTCATCAAAGGAAAAATCCAGCAAGATGATATTTTATTTCTTAATTATCTATACCCAAACTTAAGGGCACCCATATTTGTAAAAGTAAATAAGTAAAATAAAATAAATCTAAAAAGACACTGTTAGAGCTTAAAGAATGTATCGAGCACCTTCCCATATTAATAGTGAGAGACATCACTACCTCACTGTAGCCAACCTACAGCTCATCCAGACAAAAACTAAACAGAGAAATATTGGAGCTAACATAATTTACCAAATAAACCTAAGAGATATTTGTAGGATATTTTACCCAAACATAAAAAAATATACTTTCTTCTCAGCACTTAACAGAATCTTCTCCAAAGTGACCACATACTCAGTCACAAAGCAATTCTTTTTTTAATACTAACTAATAGATTTAATTAATATTTAATTCAGCTCAGGGTACAGATAATTTTAGGCAAAAAAAATAGTAACACTAGTAATTTGTATTTTGTTTGGTATGTCAGCGTTTTTGTGAATTTGATAAGCATTCCAAAATCTTTGAATTATTGTCAAGACTGAGTTTCTGAACAGGAAAAATAATTTGAACTTAACAAATAGTTTCCCTATTGGCCTCTTAACTTCCAAAGCTACATTCAATCTAAAGAATTCTTTTTCCAGACATTAGCAATAACAAAGTATCAAAGTAACCACATTTCCAACTTATTGTATATCAAGTCTATGTTCAGAGTTCCTAAGCTTCCAACATCTAAAAATATCTTTTCATCAGAATTTTTAATCTACCTTATGTTTTTTTTTACATTTTTATTTTATATTAATCACAGGTTATGTACTTTGTATCCCAGCCATAGCCCCCTCCCGCATTCCCTCCTTATCTCTCCATCCCTCCCTCATCTCCTACCTGCCCCTTTCCAAGTCTGCTGATAGGGGAGGTCCTCCTCCCCTTCCTTCTAACTCTAGCTTATCAGGTCTCTTCAGGACTGGCTGCAATGTCCTCTTCTGTGGCCCAGCATGGCTGCTCCTCCCTCGTGGGCGAGGGGGTCGAAGAGCCAGCCATTGTGTTCATGTACAAAGCAATTCTTAACAGAGACAAGAAAATTGAAACAACCCCCTACATCCTATCTGACCACCATAGATTAAAGTTGGAATTCAACAACAGAAAGAACAGAAAGCCTGCAAACTTATGAAAACTGAAGAAGTCTCCACTGTATGAAAAGTGGCTCAAGACAGAGAAAATGAAATTAAACACTTTCCAGAATTCAATGAAAAGGGATGCACAACATACCCAAATTTATGCAACACAATGAAAGCGGTGCTAAGAGAAAATTTCAAAGCAGTAATACCTACATAGAAAAAAATTGGGGAGACCTCACACTAGTAAATTTGTAGTACACTCGAAAGCTCTAGCACAAGAAAAAGCAAACACACATAAGATCAGGAGATGGCAGGAAATAATCAAATTGAGGGCTGAAATCAATAAAATAGAAACAACATTAACAAAAATACAAAGAATCAATGAAACAAAGTATTAGTTCTTTGAGAAAAATCAACAAGGTAGACAAACTCTTATCCAAACTAACTAAAACACACAGAGAGACTATTCAAATCAACAAAATCAAAATAGGAACAGAAATACAAATAAAAATGAAAATAGGAACGGAACAGAATAACAGACACCAAGGAAATTCAGAAATGTATAAGGACATACTTTAAAAACATGTAGGCCATAAAACTGGAAAATATAAAAGAAAAGATATCTACTAAGAAAAGTAAGTATTACTTACCAAAGTAAAATCAAGATCAGATAAACAAATTAAATAATCCTATAACCCCTAGAGAAATAAAAGCAGTCATTAAAATCTCCCAACCAAAGCAAAGCCCAGGGCCAGACGCTTTTTAGCACAGAATTCTACTAGACTATCAAAGAAGAGTTAACACCAATATTCTTCAAATTATTCCACAAAATAGAAACAGAAAGAACATTGTCAAATTTATTTTAGGAAGACCCAGTTACACTGATACCCAAACCACACAAAGATTCAACAAAGAAGAAAATTATAGACCAACTTCCCTATGAATGTAGATTCAAAAATACTCAACAAAATACATGTAAATAAAATCCAAGAACACATCAAAAAGATCATCCACCATGATCAAGTAGGATTCATCCCAGAGATGCAGGGATAAGTCAACATACAAAAATAAGTAATCCACCATATAAACTGAAAAAAAAAGATGATCTCATTAGATGAAGAAAAGGACTTTTAAAAAATTCAATACCCCTCCATAATAACAGTCTTGGAAAGATGAGAGATACAGGACATACCTAACCATAATAAAGGCAATTTACAGCAAGCCTATAGCCAACATCCAATGAAATGGAGGGAAACTCGCAGCAAATCTACCAAAATCAGGAACAAGTAGAGGTTATCCTTTTCTTCATACCGATTCAATATAGCACTTGAAATTTTAGCTAGAGAAATAAAGACAACTGAAGAGGATCAAGGGAATATACACTGGGAGAGAATAAGTCAAAGTATCATTATTTGAAGATAATATGATAGTATACATAAGTGACCCCAAAATTCCACTAGTGAACTCTTACAGTTGATAAACGCTTTTAGCTGGATACAAGATTAACTCAAAGACAAAAATCAGCAGCCCTCCTACATACAAATGACAGACTGAGAATGAAATCAGGGAAACAATACCCTTCAAAATAGTCATCAACAATATTAAACATCGTGGGATAACCCTAATCAAGCAAGTGAAGCACTTATATAACAAAAACTTCAAATTTTGAAGATGATATCAAAAAATGGACAGATCTTCCCTGCTCATGGATCAATAGGATTAACATAGTAAAAATTGTCACCTTACCAAAAGCAATCTATAGATTTAATTCAATTCCAACACAATTCTCTCTTTTTTCCCCAAATTCATCACAGTACAAAGCAAAGAAAAATGTATTTACTGCACTCACACAGTAATGATTAAGCATCCTGATATTTGCCCAAGTAGCTTCAAAAAACAACTATTTAGTTCCCACAGAAAAACTGTGTTTGATTTTAAGCCAAGTCAAAGAATAGAAGGGAAAACTCATTAGCTGCTGAACACTGGCACTCAGGTACCACTCTCAGATCTGAAACAAACCACAAAATCATGACCCCAAATCGGATTTGTTTCTACTTGGCTTCATTGATTTGCCAACCAGTTAAGGAACTTAACACAGGCTAAGGCTCTAACAGCTCGTCTGAGACAAATTTAATTCTAAGATCACATGACTTGACAAGAAATTTACAAATGTTTGTTAAGAACTTACCACCTGTCAATCATTCTAAAGAGTTCACAAAATATACATAGTAATATATTTATAACCGGAAATGACATTAATTAAACACATCACTTAGTTTGTTAAGTTCCACGGAAAACATACCATAAGTAAGGTCCAAAAACATATTCCCGAGTTCTTATGATTTAACAATTCTTTACAGACCTAAACAGGACCATACTCACCTTCATATGAAAAAACAAAAATAAAAACAAAAACAAAAACAGCTAAAACAATCATGAAAAAATAAGAGTACTTCCAGAGGTATCACCATCCCGGATCTTACGCTGTACTTCATGGATGTAGTTAGAAAAGTTATGTGGTATTGGCATAAAAACTGACATGTTGATCAATGGAGTCCAATTAGAGACTGAGACATAAATACACACACCTAAAGACAACTGATTTTTTAAATTAAAGAATCAGAAAATGTACACTGGGGAAAAAAAAAACACAAAGCATTTTTCCTAAATGGTGCTGATCAAACTGAGTGCCTGCATGCAGAAAAATGTCAATAGATTTAGATCTATAAAAAGTTGAGCAAAACTCAACTCCAAATGGATCAAAGACCTCAATTTAAACCCTGATACACTAAACCAGATAGAGGAAATTGATGGAGAATAGCACTGATGCAGAGGAGAACACTTACAGCACACACCTTAAGATTAGCAAGTAATAAATGGGACTTCATGAAATTGAAAAGCGAAGGATACAGTTTATAGTACAAAATGGCTCCCTACAAAATGAAAAAAAAACAAAACATTTTCACCAAGTTGGCATCACATAAGGGCCTAATATTCAAAATATAGAGAGAACCCAACAAACCATTTTTAATATGGGGCATAGATCTAAACAGAGAATTCTCAATAGAGAAAAAGCAAGAAGGTAAGTGTCAACTCATGCTGCTGAGGATGGGGAGCAGAGGAACACTCTTCCATTGCTAGTGGGAATGCAAAATTGTACAGTCACTATGAAAATCAATATGATGGATTCTCAGAAAATTAGAAATCTATCTACTTCAAGACCCTGCTATACCTCTGTTGGGCACATACTAAAAATTATTCCATCCAACCAAAAGGACACCTTCTCAACTATGTTCATTAGCAGTTTTATTAACAGTAGTCAGAAAATGAAAACAACCCAGATGTCCCTCAAAAAGAAAAAAGAATAGATAAAGAAAAGATACTACATATACACAATGAAGTATTATTCAGCTGTTAGAAAAAAATATCATAATATTTACAGCCAAAAGGATGGAAGTAGAAAAAAAATCATCCTGAGCAAGGCAACCAAAAGCCAGAAATACAAACATGATGTGTACTCACAAGCAGATATTAGCTGTTAAGTAAAGAATAATCGCATTACAATCCACAGACTCCTGAGAAACATTACATAAAGAATAGAGGTCTAGGGGAGACACACAGATATCACTAAGTGAAAACGGGATAGATTTTTGTGGTTGGAGTGGGGGGGGGGGCTGGTGGGTATGGGAACAGGAGGGATCAGGCAGAGACAGAAGGAAAGAGGACAGGGAGAAATGACTGGAAGCTTAGTGCAGTGGAAAGTTCCCATCAAGGTGACCCTAGCAAAGAGTCCTAGTAAAGGAGGATACAGATCTTATACTGGAAATGCACCAACCCAGCCACAAACCTCTCAACCCACACCTGTCCTGTCCTGCCTCCAAGATGTGCTGGAGCAATGTTGGCTCAGAGCCTATGAGAGTGGCCAAGCAATGACTTGTCCAACTTGAGGACCATGCTTAGCACTACTTGGATGGCAGCAAGCCAAAGCTGGATGGCTCAGACACAACTAACAAAAACAACAACAAAACCCAAACCAAATCAAGACAACAAAAAAAGAAAGAAACGAAAAAAACAGGTAAAGATTGTTAACAGTTTTGCTATCTCACAGGCAGGTGCCTAGCTCTATTGTCATAGAGAGGCTTCCTCTGGCGGCTGATGGAGGCAGACGCAGAGACTCACACCCAAACATTATGTGGAGCTTGCAGGACGGAACCCAGAGGAAACAGGCCACCAAGAGAAGTTGGCCCATAGATTCAACCAAACGGGTCTCGCAGGGGCTCTCAGAGATCGAAGTAACAGTCACAGAGCCTGTATGGGTCCTCTGCATACATGTTGTGGTTGTTCTGCTTGGGGGTTTTGGGGGGACCCCTAACAATGGGAGTTAGGGTGTCTCTGACTCTTTTGTCTGTTCCTCGGACACTTTTCTTCCTCCTGGGCTGCCTTGTCCAGCCTGGATTAGAGAGTTTGTGTCTAGTCTTGTTGCATCTTGTTATGCTGTGTTTGATTAGTATCACTGGGAGGCCTGCTATTTTTCTGAAGGGAAACAGAGAAGCAGTAGATCAGAAGAGAAGGTGGGTGAGAAACTGGAAGAGTGGAGGAAGGGAAGGCTGGAGTCAGGATGTATTACATGAGAGATTTTTTTTTAATTGTTTTTTTTTTTGAGACAAGGTTTTTCTATGTTGCCTTGTCTATCCTGGTCTCACTTTGTAGACCAGGCCTTTAACTCACAGAGATCTGCCTGCTTCTCCCTCCCGAGTGCTGGGATTATAGGCATGCACCACTGTGGCCTGCAAAATTAAGAAATACTAATTGACAATAAAAGTAAAAATTTTATAAATAGCCTCATTATATATGTAAGCCTGAATCAAAGGTCCTAGAGTAAGTTAAAAATATGCCTGAAAATCGCAGCAAAGGAATCATCCTTTCTTAAAAATTAATATGTGAATTATCATTTTTGTTCATTTTATGTAGACAGTAAATATGCTGTAGATCCTGATATTTTTCATCTATACAAGCAAAATTAGTGTTTATAACTTCTGATAACACAGGAGACAGAATAACTTGTGGAATCGTGACTTCCAGCAAACCGCTTCCAGGAAGACCTGCGAGGAGAACACAGGAGCCATCCTTTTTGGGGTCTGATCTGTTCAGACAGACGAAGCAGTGTTGGTTGTTCAATGAGGTTCTGGGAGCTCAAATGGATTCTGGGTTTCTTTTAAGGAATATCTCTCCCCGCCCCCCAGGAGAGATGATTCCTGAACAAGAGGCCTGTGTTCTCAAAGTGTTTATCTCATGATGGCTTCCTGCTTCTAGAAACCATATGCTCTTCCATAACTTTATGAAAATAGACATCCTGTTAGTGGAAAGAAGTTGGCTCATGAGGAAATGTACCCCGTGTTCATGTAAATCTGAAATCTGAGCTGGGAAAGCTGCTGCATTGCCATGACAAAGCTAACACCACTGCGACATCCAGGGCTACAATTACAAGCCACAAGCAAACACGCCTCCCATGCGCTTCATGTGTCTGAGCGAACAAGCGCAGCTGAAAGAGGTTGCCTCACTCATCTGCCTCAGCCTCCAAGCCCAGCCCCCCACCCCCCAGGAGGAAATCATGCCAGTATAGTGAGCAGTTCCCATGACAATCTGTTGGTCTCCATTTGGATTAATTGCGGTTCTAGGAAAGGCTTCCCCCTGCCAGTGAACACTCCATAAGGCTGTCTACATTATTATTGCTTCTCTCATTTGTTCGTTCGTTCTTCGGCCTGACTTGAGACATACCCAATGGGTTATTATAAGCTGACATTTCCAGAGCCCACCAGAGCTTTGAAAGCAACCGAATGCAGCATGGCTGAGGGCCCCCATGCTGAGCACACATGCTCATCCATTCCTGATGGAGTTGTGACCTGATAAGCTTTTCCTCGCTTCGAAATATCCAAAGACATCAATTTAGTTAATACATAAAACATGCCAAATATCCTACCTTAGTTACTACCACGTTGCCACAGAGGATGGAAAGTGCTTTCCGGGCAGCCCTGTTTCCTCGAAGCCAAGGTTGAGTGCCACTCTATAGCCCTGTGACAGAAGAACTTAAAAACAAAACAATAGTGAAAATTCCAAACCCAAGATACAGCTTCTGCTGCATGCTTACCAGATGTACCACCCTAAAGTTGGGAATTCCTCATCATAAGTCACTGACGTTCTGAACACAGAAGCTGATATCACATTCTGACAGTGCATTCAGGTTCTCTGTTTTCCTTTAGGCACTCCTCTGGCTGGAAATGAATCATAGGTACAAAGGGGAGCAGAAAGGGTGAGGAAACGCTTTTTGAAATCACTGTCTTTATTAAAAAATACGGTGGAACATTATCACTATAGAGGACAAGGAGGAGAGTGCTGGCCAGCCCACATCACTGTCCCTAATTAATCCTAATCATTCTTTAACAGAATGAACCCTGCAGGAAAGTAAAATTGAACTTGCCAATCAAACAGCAAGTTGTCAAGAATGATCAAATTGTGCTAACAAACGAAGACACATCTGGGACAGGGAGATGGCTCAGTGGGTAAAGATGCTTGCAGCTGAGCCTGGTAACCTGAGTTTGATGCCAGCTCTTCACAGGGTAAGAAAAGAGAACTGATCCCTCCAAGTAAGCCTTGACACATATGTCCTGGCAAAATATGCATGTGTACATATATGTGAACACAAACAAATATATAAATTATAATATGATATAATAATATAACGTAAAACATGTCTCATCTCAAACTCAGACTGTATTCTTATCATTCTCTCCTATGCAACAACCTTGAATAAATATTTCTCCGCCTACTTAGCATTGTCTGATGCAAATTTGCCTTGACATATATGTATTTTCTTATTAATGTAGGCTGTAAAAGGAAATTTTGGCTGACAAATGAAGCACAAATGAAAACACACCATACCCTTAGTGTAGTCAGCAAAAAAAAAAATCTTTTCGTTAAATATTTTTCTTTGTAATTTTTTAATTTTTATATTATTTATAGTTTATTCACTTTGTATCCCAGCTCTAGCCCTCTCCCTCATTCCCTCCTAATCCCACCATCCCTCCCTCTTCTCACTGCCCCTCTTCAAGTCCACTGATAGAGGAGGTCCTCCTCCCCTTGCACCTAAACCTAGCCAATCAGGTCTCATCAGGAGTGGATGCATTGTCTTCCTCTGTGGCCTGACAAGGCTGCTCCCCACTCAGGAGGAGGTGATCAAAGAGCCAGCCACTGAGTTCATGTCAGAGACAGTCCATGTTCCCCTACACTAGCGTACCCACTTGGATACTGAGCTGCCATACTGATCAGGGGATCTAGGTTATATCCATGAAAGGGCCTTGGTTGGAGTATCAGTCTCAGAAAAGACCCCTGTGTCCAGATAGTTTGGTTCTATTGTTATCCTTGTGGAGCTCCTGTCCTCTCCAGGTCTTACTATCTCCCCCTTCTTTCCTAAGATTCCCTGAACTCTGCCCAAAGTTTGGTTGAGTCTCACTATCTGCTGTGATACAATGCTAGGTAGAGTATTTCAGAGGCCCTTCATGGTAGGCTCCTGTCCTGTTTCTTATTTTCTCCTTCCTGTGTCTATCCCCTTTGCCTTTCTGAGTGAGTGAGAATTGGTCATCTTATCCAGGGTCTTCCTTCTAGCTCAGCTTCTTTAGGTGTACAGATTTTTTGTAGGTTTATCCTATAATATATGTCTGGTAACCACTTATAAGTGAGTACATACCATGTATGTCTTTCTGTTCCTGGGATACCTCATTCAAGATGATCTTTTATAGTTCCCACCATTTGCCTGCAAATTTCATGATTTCCTTGTTTTTAACTGCTGAGTAGTATTCCATTGTGTAAATGCACCACAATTTCTGCATCCATTCCTCCTTTGATGGACATCTGGGTTGTTTCCAGGTTCTGGTTATTATGAATAAACCTGCTACGAACATTGTTGAGCAAATGTCCTTGTTCTGTACTTGAACATATTTTGGATATATGCCTAGGAGTGGTATAGCTAGATCTTGAGGAAGCACTAATTCCTAATTCCTAATTGTCTGAAAAAAAATGCCAGATTGATTTCCAAAGTGATTATATGAGTGTTTCATTACTTGTTTTCTTTTCATTCTTGGTTGTGAAGTTATCTATATCCTGTGTTTTCTTGGGTGTACTTGTTTTCACTGAATTGGAGTTTTCTTTCTAGTATCTTCTATAGAGCTGGGTTTCTGTGTAGATATTTTTTAAGTTTAGTTTTGTCATAGAATATTGTGTTTTCCCCATCTATGTTGATTGAAAGCTTTGCTGGGTGTATTAGTCTGGGTTGGCATCTGTGAGCCCTTAAAGTCTGGTTTACATCTGCCTAGGACCTTCTGGGTTTCATAGTTTCTGTTGAGAAGTCTGATATGATTCTGATAGATTTACCTTTATATGTTACTTGGCCTTTTTCCCTTGCTGCTTTTAATATTTTTTCTTTGTTCCTTAGATTTAGACTTTTGACTGTGATGTGATGTAAGGAGTTTCTTTTCTGGTCTAGTCTATTTGGTGTTCTGCAGGCCTCTTGTATATTTATGGACATCTCTTCCTTTAAGTTGGGAAAATTTTGTTCTATGATTTTCTTGAAAATATTTTCTGGACCTTGGATCCTGGAACATTCTTTTTCATCTATTCCTGTTGTTTTTAGATTTTACCTTTTCATGGCATCCTTGATTTCTTGGATGTTTGTGTTTGTAACATTTCTGATTTTCGTTTTTCTTTAAGAGAAATATCAGTTTCTGAAAACGTATCTTCAACACCGTGATTATCTCTTCCATCTCTTGTATTCTATTGGTGATGCTTACCTTTATGGTTCCTGCTCTTTTCTCTAAGTTCTCCAGCTCCAGGGTTTTCTCTGTTTGTGTTTTCCTTATTGATTCTAATTCTGTTTTCATGCCTTGCACCATTTCCTTCATCTGTTTGAATGTGGATTCCTGTCTTTCCATCATGGCCTCCTTTAAAAAAATTTTTTTTGTTTCCTTTTATATGCCCCTAATTGAGCCTCTATTTGTTTCGCTGTATTTGCCTGTATTACTTTGAGAGCTTTGTTAGTCTGTTCGTTTCCTCTTTATTTGCCTCCATTTGTGTGGTATTTCTTTGAGAGATTTGTTTGTTTCCTCTTTATATGCTTCTAATAACTGGATAAGCATAGCTTTAAAAAATCATTTTCCTGTGTTTCCGATGAATTGAAATATCCACTGATTTGGGGGGTTGCTGGTGAAGCCATGATGTCCTGATTTTTGTTGGATGTGTTCTTCCCCCAACCTCTGGCCATCTGCTTATCCATAACCTTTGCTGTTTTATTCTGGAGTCTGTACTTCAGACTTGGTTTGTCTTTCTGTGGTGTCTGGAGTATTCTTCAGGAAGATGAGAGAGGTTCCTTGGCTTGAGAGTGTGTGTTGGTGTTTCAGCTGTAGCTAAGGGAGGAAGGTAGCAGGCACATTTGCACAAGTGCAGGCAAGCAAACGTGGGCATGTGCGTAGAAGTATGCCTTGAAGGATAAGGTGCTAGAGAGTGTTGATGCCTGGAATGTGGAACAGCGGGGTGTGCAGGCACAGGATGGGGCACAGGTGCTGTTCATGGGCTCAATGCTCATGTGCTGGTTCCCTGAATACCTTAGTGGCCTACAGGCCTGTCATACTGTCCTTCTGGTGTTCAGATGTGTCTAGGTTCCAGAAATTGTTTGCCTGGACTCCACTGGTAGACCCACAGAACAGGGACTTCAATGTTGAGAATGCTATCCCAAGCATCTCTAAGTTGCCCACAGTGGGCTGTGGGTGAGAGGGATCCGATGTCTGGCTGCTAGCATAGAGGGACCCTGGATCTGGGGCTGTGTACACACTCACTTGAAGGTGCACTCTCTCTAGCAGGTCTAATCGGAAAGCACAGGGGTGGCCCCTGTTCTCTACTCTCTGATTTGGGCCTGCTTGGGCAGATGAGACTGTAGGAGATCCATCAGCTCAGTGGTGCTACAGCTGCAGAACTGAGAGGCCAGTACAGCAGCCCACTGGGAGTCCAGCCACAGCCGCTGAACTGGAAGACCAGTACAGATGCCCACTGGGAGGCACTGGGGAGCCCGTATACCTGCCAGCGGACCTGGGAGGCATGCACAGCCGGCCACCAGCCACTGAGGGACTGGGAGGCTGCTATGGTAGCTGACTGGGAGGCCCTGTGGACTCCTTATAGCTGCTTGCTGACCCAGGACCCAGGATCTCATACAGCGGGCCTGCTGACTGCCTCTGAGGAACTTGGAGGCCTCTCCGAGGAGGGTGGCCTGACAAGGGGAAGTACAGAGGAATTGAATATTCACCACTCTCAGTCCCCACAGAAATCAGCAGGTGACCTGGATCCAAACGGTTGCAGCTCACAGGGTTGTCCCCTCTCACCCAGCAAGCCTCAATGTCCATGTTCTGGCTTCAGCTGCCCCTCCACCCACCAATTTCAGAGTTTCAGATCCTCTGCCCCTCAGATACAGTGCGTGCTGGTCACGGCCATCTTGGATCCCACCTCTTTAAATATTTCTTAGCCATTTTTATTTATTTTATTGCAGACTCTTTGTTCACGTCCACAGTGTATTTTATGTACTCACATATTCTTACAATTTTTAATTAAAATATATTATACCACCTCTCCCCTTTCTTTCTTACTATGCCATCTCTCTCCCTCCAACCACTCCTATTTTCCCCTTCTAATTTCTCCCATGTCTCTTCAAGAATTATCCTAAAACATAATGTGTTATCAAAGTGGCTGATTTGTGTGCAGTGTCTGTTTCATGACAGAAGATGCATAGTGCCATACTTTCATCTTACATCAAACATGTGAATCAAATCTCTTACAGAATAGGAAGCACTGAATAAAACATCTTATCAACAGCTTAGAAGGAAACTATATTTCCTAGATTTTTTTTTTGCCATCTTGATGAAAATTCACACAGGCTATATCTTACTTGGACCCTGACTTCTCTTGTCTGAAGAATATTTACTGTAGGGTCAGCCAAGATGGCTCAGCAGGTAAAAGCACTTGCTGCCAAGCCTGAGGACATTAGTTAGAACTTCAGAATCCACTTGATGTAAGTAGGGAACAGACTGCTATGAAATGTCCTCTGACCTCCACATGCTCCTTCATTGTACACACGCACGCGTGCACACATACACTAATTGAATAAATAAATACATAAATAAGTTAATGTTTCTTTTATGTGTATTTACTTTATAAATTCTATTGTCTTGGTACTTTCCAAGAGAGTGTCACTCAGCAAATACCATATCTGAGGAGCAGAAACTCAGAGACTTCGGACCAAGCAAGTGACCTGGTTGATGACACTAAAACACTAACGTCAGTGTTTCCCAGATGAAAGGAGGTGTGGGAGCCAGAGACACACAGTTCCCACTTTCCCTGGAAAGACCCCCAGGCCCAAGAATCACACACAGTCCTAGGCTCTCAGCACCCAGGGCCTACTGGAACAGAACCCCCAAACATATGTCTCCATCATCTAAACTCCAAACTCCTCTCATCTACCGGAGGACACCTCCTGTACACCAGGGACAGGGTCCCAGCCTCCAGTCCATGGTTCTACTGGTTTCTCTGTGGCAACTGCCTGGACAATAGGAGCATACAGGGTTCCTAAAGCAGCAGCCAGCAGACTCTGAGTACCAGGAGCAGAGTACAGTGTCAACAGGGCAACCAAACTGCCACAATTCTGACTCTGAAATGCCAGAGACCCTTGGTGTTTCCCTGGAAAGAGGAGAATACATTATTGTCAGACTTTCACAATACCACCTTCAGACCTCTCAGGAAGCCCTGCCATCCTGAAGACAACTTTGGATTCCAGAGATGTGCAGATACAGCCTATGATTCACGGCTATACTAGCTGTCCTGAAGAGACCAGCAGACCTCACAGAATCACACCTTAATCCCCCTTAATCCCCTTGCCTATAAGTCCAACTGGGTCACAACCAAAAGAGAGACTATGCAGCTCCCAGCACACAACCCTGGCAAGGCTTCTCCTGCATGCCTGAAAATCACAGCTGCCTCCAAGAATAACCAGCCAAACCCAGAGGAAAACAGATGGCTAAAAGCTAGCATAAGAACAGAATGAACAAAAACCAGGGCAATATGGCTCCACCAGAACCCTCGATAAACACTGGGTATCCTAATGCAGCTGAAAAACAAGAAAGTAACCTTAAATCTATGCTTATGATGTTTTAGGACTTTAAAGAACAAAAAATTATTAAATCCCTCAAATAAATACAGGAAAATACAATGAAACAAATAGAAGTCTTCAAAGATATACAGGAAAATACAATCAAGCAGGTGAAGGAAATGAATAAAACAGTTCATAAAACAGTTCAAGACCTGAAAATGAAAAGAAATTCAATAAAAAAGCACAAAGTGAGAAATTCCTGGAGATGGAAAACAGGAAATCTTACCGAAGAGAACAGGAGCAAGAGAGGTAACTATCACCAACAGAATAAAACAGATGGAGGAGAGGATGCCGGGAGCAGAAGATACAATTGAACAAATTGATACATCTGTCAAAGAAAATATTAAACTGAAAAGAATCCTGACACATACATCTAAAAAGTCAAGGATATGATAAAAAGATGAAACCTAAGAATAATAGAAATATATAAAAAAGAAAACACCCTCCCCTGCATATAATATTTTCAGAAAAATCATGAAAGAAAATTTCCCCAACTTAGAGGAAGAAATACCTTTTTAAACATACAAAAGGCTTATAGAACACCAAATAGATTGGACCAAAAAAATCCTCCCACCACATAACAATAAAAAAAAAACTATATGTACAGTGAAAAGAAAGTATATTAAAAGCTGTACTGGAAAAAAGGTCAAATAACATATAAAGGCAAACTAATCACAATCACATTTGACTTCACAATAGAAACTACGAAAGCCAGCAGATCCTGGACAGATGTCATGTAGACCCTAAGAGAACACAAACACTACCACCACCAACATGAAAATGAAAGGAACTAATAATCATTGATCATTAATATCTCTCAATATCAATGAATTAAACTCTCCAGATAAAAAATACGGACTAACATAATGGATACATAAACAGGATTCAACATTCTGCTGCATACAAGAAATACACTTAAGCAACAAAGATAGACTTTACCTCAAAGTAAAGAGCTGGAAAAAGGTTTTTTCAAGCAAATTGACCCAAGAAACAAACTGGAATAGTCATCCTAATATCTAATAAAATGCAATTCCAACCAAAATTAATCAAAAGTTATGAGAAAGACACTTCATTTTCATCAAAGAAAAAAAATCCACCATGAGGACATCTCAGTTCTGAACATCTATGACCCAAATACAAAGGCACCCACATTTGGAAAGCTCATATCACACATTGATCTACACACATTAATAGTGGGAGACTTCACTATCACCAATGTACAGATCATCAATACAGAAACTAACCAGAGAAATAATAAAACTAACAGAAGTCATGAAACTCCATATCTTGAAGTTAAAAGATATATACAGAACTTTTAACCCAAGCACAAAAAAATATACCTTCTTCTCTGCACCTCATGGAACCTTCCCCCAAATCGACCATATAGTCTGTCACAAAGCAAGCCTCCCCCCATCCCAAAATATGAATTAACTCATTGTATCTTATCAGATCACCATGGATTAAAGCTGGATTTCAACAACTACAGAAATAAGAAAAAAAAAATCGTACATGCTGAACAACTCCCTACTAAATGAAGAAATGAAAAAAGAAATTAGAGACTTCCTAAAATTCAATGAAAATGAAGACACAACATACCTAAACTTATCAAACACAATGAAGCAGTGATGAAGGAAGTTCATAACACTAGTGACTTCATAAAGAATTTGAAGAGAGCTCATACTAGCAACTTTACAGCTCACCTGAAAACTCTTTAAAAAAAAAAGGAAGCAAACACACTCAAGAGGAGTAGATAGCAGGAAATAATAAACACAGAGCTGAAATCAATAAATTAGAAACAAAGAGAATAAACAGTGTGAAGAGCTGGTTCATTGAGAAAATCAACAAGATAGACAAACCCTTATCCAAACTAACTAAAAGGAAGAGAGACAGGATCCAAACCAACAAAATCAGAAAGGAAAAGGGGGCTATACAAACAGACACCGAAGAAATCCAAAGAATCATTAGGCCTCATTTCAAAAGCCTGTACTCAACAAAATTGGATATTTGAAATGATTTGGACAATTTTCTAGATAGATTCAGCTTACCAAAGTTAAATCAAGATCAGGTAAACAAATCAAATAGTCCTTTGAACCCCTAAGCATATAGAAGCACTCATTAAAAGTCTTCCATCAAAAAAAAGTCTCAAACCAGATGGTTTTAGTACAGAATTCTACCAGATTTTCAAAGAAGAGCTAGTACCAATATTCCTCAAACTATTCCACAAAATAGAAACAGAAGGAACTTTGGCAAACTCATTCTATAAGACCATAGTCACCCTGAAACCTAACCCAAACAAAGACCCAGTAAAGTAAGAGAATTTCAGACCAACTTCCCTTATGAATTTTGATGCAAAAAGACTCTACCTAGCAGTGTATCAAAGTAGATGTTGAAACTCATAACCAAATCTTGGGCAGAGTGCAGGGAATCATATGAAAGAATGGGAAGTTAGTAAGACCTGGAGAGGACAGGAGCACCACAAGGACCAAATTTGGCTGGGATAGGGGTCTTTTCTGAGACTGATTCTCTAACCAAGGACAATGCTTGGATATAACCTAGAACCCTTGCTCAGACAGAGCCCACAGCAGCTTAGCATTCAAGTGGGTTTCTGTACTAAGGGAAACAGGGACTATGTCTGACATGAACTCAGTGACTGGCTCTTTGACCTCCTCCCCTCCTCCCCAGAGGGAGAAGGAAATTGCAGCCAGTCCTGATGAGACCTGATAAGCTGGGGTCACATGGAAAGGAGGAGGACCTCCCCTATCAATGGACTTAGAGAGGAGCAGGGAGGAGATGAGGGAAGGAGGATAGGGCTGGGAGGGAGAGTGAGGGGGCTACAGCTGGTATGCAAAGTGAATAAACTGTAATTAATATAAAAAAATTAAAGAAAGAAAAAATACTCAATAAAACACTCACAAACTGAATCCAACAACACACCAAAAATATTGTCTAACATTATCTAGTAGGATTTATCCCTGGTATTTAGGAGTGGTTCAATATATGAAGATCTATCTATGTAACCCACCATATAAACAAACTGAAAGAAGAAGAAAAAACACAAAATTATCTCTAAGTATCAAAAAGCATTTGACTAAATACAACACTCCTTCATGATAAATATCTTGCAGAGTTCAGGCACGTAAGGCACATACCTAAACATAGTAAAGGCAATACACAACATCAAATTAAATGGAGAGAAACTTGAAGCAAGTCCACTAAAATTTGGGACAAAACAAGGCTGCCAACTCTCTCTATCTCTTCAATATAGTACTTGAAGTCCTAGCCAGAGCAATAAGAAAATTAAAGGAGATCAAGTGGATACAAATTGGAAAAGAAGTCAAAGTATCTCTATTTGCAGATAATATGACAGTATACTTAAGTGACCCCAAAAACTTTACCAGAGAATTCCTACAGCTGATAAGCACCTTCAGCAAAGTGGCTGGATACAAAGTTAACTCAAAAAATCAGTAGCCCTCCTGTATACAAAAGACAAACAGGCTGAGAAAGAAATCAGGGAAACAACAGCCACAGTAGCCACAAATAATATAAAGTATTTTAGTGTAGCTCAAACCAAGCAAGTCAAAGACCTGTATGACATGAATTTCAAGACTCTGAAGAAAGAAACTCAAGAAGATATTAGAACATGGAAAGATCTCCCATGTTCATGGATTGGTAGGATTTAACATAGTGAAATTGGCTATCCTGCCAAAAGCAATCTACAGATTCAATGCAATTCCCATCAAAATACCAAAACCATTTTTATAGACCTTGAAAGAACCATTCTCAAATCCACATAGAAAAACAATAAACCTGGAATAGTTAAAGCAATCCTATGTAATAAAAAACTCATCTGGAGGTATTTCCATTCCTGATTTCAAGCTGTATTACAGAGCAACAGTAATAAAAACTGCATGGTATTGGCATATACACAGACTAGTTATCAATGGAATCAAACTGAAGACCCAGAAATCATCCCAAGTACACATGATTTTTGACCAAGAAGCCAAAACCATACAATTGGAGAAAAAATAACATCTTCAACAAGTATTTCTGGTCTAACTAAATGTCTACATGTAGAAAAATATAAATAGTTCCATATCTGATCCCTTGCACAAAACTCAAATACAAGTGGATCGGATCAAAGACTTCAATATAAGACAAGAAACACTAAAGAAATTATAAGAAAAAGTAATGAAGAGCCTAGAACTCATTGGCACAGGAGACAACATCCTGAATAGAACACCAACAGCACAGGCTCTAAGATCAGCAGTTAATAAATAGGACCTCATGAAACTGAAAATCTTCATAAGATAAAGGATATGTGAGTAGAACAAAATGGCAGCCTACAAATAGGGAAAAGATCTTCACCAATCCTCTATCAGACTAATATCTAATATATAGATATTAAGAAGGGACTCAAGAAATTAAATACCAACAAACCAAAACAATCCAATTAAAATGGGATACAGAGCTAAAGAGAGAATTATGAACAGAGAAATATCAAATGGTGGAGAAGCACTTAAATAAATGCTCTATGTCCATAGTCATCAGGAAAATGCAAATCAAAGCAACTCTAAGATTCCATCTTATAACAATCAGAATGGCTTTGAGGAAAACACACATGCCAGCACATGATGGCAAGGATGTTGAAAAAGGGGAACCTCCCATTGTTGGTGGGAGTGCAAACTTACATAACCACTCTAGAAATCAATCTGGTGCTACCTCAGAAAACTGGGAATAGTTCTACCTCAAGACCCAGTTACACCACTCCTGGGTATATACCCCTCCCCCTCCCAAAATGCCATATCATACAATGAGGACACTTGCTCAAATCTGTCCATAGAAATTTTATTTGTAATAGCCAGAATCTCAAAACAACCTATATTTCCCTCAACTGAAGAATGGTTAAAGAAACTGTGATACATCTACACAATGAAATACGACTCAACTATTAAAAACAAAGAAATCATGAAATATGCGGGCAAATAAATGGAACTAAAAAATATCATCCTGATTGAGGTAACCCAGACCCAGTAAGACACAGATGGTATGTACTCACTTTTAAGTGGAGTTCGGTCATATAGTACAGTATAATCATACAACTCACAGACCGCAACAGGCCACAAGGGAAGAAGATGAACTTAGTCCTGATGCTACTTTTTATGCTGAGATGGCTGTTTAGAAGGGGCTTTTCTTCTCTGAGGAGTAGGTGAGGAGGAATAGGGGAAACAATGAGGGATAGTGGGACCAGGAGGAGTAGAAGGAGGGGACTACAACAGGAATGGGAAAATAATAAAAATTAAAAAATTTAAATAAAATCTGTTGTCCTATATTATTTTCCATACCATTGATGTTTAAAGATTTAAAAGACTACCTCCCTTAAGAACTTAGAAATAATCCTTTGTATATGTAGTCATCAAGGAAGACAGAACCTTAACTCCCAGTACTGTGAGAGTAAATGAATCTAAAGCCTATGGGCACCATAATCTTAGTTATAAACCTAGTCCTTAATGAAGATAAAGTTTTCCCTTTCTTTTGAATAAGGTCAATTAAAAATACAAATAGCCAAACAACCCTACATAGACACCAGCTCTTCTTTCCCATTTTTTGTTATTTATTTATTATAATTTATTCACTTTGTATCCAGGCTATAGCCCCCCCCTCCCACATCCACCCACCCTTCCTCTTCTTCTGCTATGCCTATTTCCTAGTCCACTGATAGGGAAGGACCTCCTTGCAGTCTATATGACCCTAGCCTACTAAGTCTCATCAGGACTGGCTACATCATCATCCTCTGTGGCATGGCAAGGCTGTACCCTCCCCCCTCAGGGGGAGGTTATCAAAGAGCCAGCCACTGAGTTCATGTCAGAGACAGCACCTGCCCCCTTTCTAGGGAACCCACTTGGAAACTGAACAGGGAGTCTAGGTCCTCTCCATGCATGGTCATTGGTTGGAGTATCTGTCTCCGTAGGACCCCCTGGGCACAAGATTTTGACTGTTGGTCTCCTTGTGCATTTCCTGTCCCCTCCAGGTCTTTCTATCTCCCTCTTCTTCCACTCTGACCAAAGTTTGGCTATGAGTCTCAATATCACCTGCCATACCCTGATGAGTAGAGTCTTTCAGAGAGTTCCTGTGGAAGGCTCCTGTACTGTTCATTGTCTTCTACTTCTGATCTCTATCCTGTTTGCCTTTCTGAGTGAGGTTTCAACCTCTTCCCTAGAGTCCTCCTTGTTGTTTAGCTTCTTTAAGATTGACACCAGCTCTTAATTATTCTACCATCTATTTTAGCATAACTGAACTCACACTGCATTCTTATCATTCTCTCCTGTGCAATAACCTTGAATAAAGTCTTCTCTGCCAGTTTAACATTGTCTGATACAAATTTGCCTTGACATCAATGTATTTCCTTATTAGTGTAAGCTGCAAAAAAAAAAATATCGGCTGACAAATTATTCACAAATGAAAAGAAGCTCCATTCTTTCTTCTCCCAGATCAGGACCAGCAATAAGTAATGACTTGGATTCTCAGTCCCCTTCCTTTGCATCTCTCTTCAGTGTCAACAAATCCCGGTCTCCTATTTGCAGCAGCTACAGAATAACCATGACTATAACAACTCAGCTCATCTTCCGAACCTCAAAAACTGCAAAAACCTTGCCCATCACCTTCTGCAGCAGGTTAGTGGGTGTGTACCAGCACACCTGGGCACTTCACTAGCAATGCTGAGTGACTGCATATTCGGAATCACCCATGTTGGGTTGATTTGTTCTTCTGTGTTTGTTTTACATTGTTTGTTTGTTTGTTTGTTTTTATCATCTTCAGGCACTGAACCAGAAATGAAAGCAAAATGCCAAATACTCCATAATCACATGGCTTGGTGGCAAACTTTCTAGTCAAGCAGTTGATCTCAGTATCCCTGAAAATGAAGCAGAGCAGCAACCTGTAAACTCCTTCTTGGCTTATGAAGACAGAAACTCTGGTTCTAGTCAATGGAAGCCAGAATTAAATTATTACAGCTGAGAGATCATGCTCCTAAGTACATTTACAGAAATGAAGTGTGCTACAGCCCCAAATCTACCTCTTATCATGGTGCTTATTTCCAAAGTGGAAATAATAATAATCAGGCTTTAGAGAGATTTCTGGACATTGGCCCCAAGTGTAAAGAAATTTTTAGAGACTGGCCATGAAACAGAAACAATGATAGGACTTAAGGGAAATCTGAGGTCTGTAGAAGGAATCTCTTATGTGTTATATGGATGCAACATCTGTCAATTAAGAGATCTATGGCCTATGACTGAGACAAGAAATAGGTGGGACTTCTACAGGCAGAAGGAATTCTGGGAGAGAAGTACAGGAGATTCAGCTACCAAGATGTGAAGAAGATGGATGCATGGTACCTGAGCTCAAGTAACCAGCCACATGACAGAATGTACATTGGAATAATGGGTTATTTTAAGTTATGAGGTTGTCAGAGAATATATATATATATATATATATATATATATATATATATAATTGGCTTATGTATTTGTCTCATGTGTTATTATTCCCGGAGTTCAAGGAAGGGAGAGAAAAAAAAAAACATCTGAAACATAATTGTGTCTATCTACTACAGAAGTCATTAAAGTTTGGGCTTCGATCTATCCCACAGACTACCTCCGAGATTCCACATGTAGCCTCTGGTTAATTTTTCAGGTTTTAAGATGTGTCATTGTAACAAATATGGGCAATAACTGGCAGAAACTAAATAGTCTCCTGAATTGTGAAACGAAGATCATCATGTTTGGAAAAGCCATGAGCAGCACACTAGTGCAGTTTAAATATTAAACCACAGGAAGCATTGTATTGTGGTGGTGTTGGAAAGATAATTGCTCTTAGTAAGAACTTGGAAATGCAATGGGAGTGATTCTTACCCGCCCTACTTTCTATGTGTCTTTGGCCTACAAAAATGACAGATGGTTTTGGGGAAAAACTGTAGTTTTCATGAATTTAAGCAGATGGTGAGTCCAACTCCAATTGATCTTTCAGATATAATTTTTTATGAAAGAAAATCAACATATACTCTGGCATATGGTAAGGAACCATGATCTGACAACTGCTCTTTGTTCCATACCTGTTAATAAAGTTCACTGTAAGCAGTTAACTTTCCAAGGCAACTTTATATCAGCAATATTAAGCCTCAGGCTGGTATTGATATTTCATTCTTTCTGTCATAATCTATTCTGTTGAATAGATTGCCCCTATGGTCAGTATTATAATATTCTGATGCATTATTTTATTTACAGTGTTTATCTGATTAGCAGAATGAACTCATAGCAGAAGTAATCCAAGTTTGTTATAAGCATTATAGACAACACATAAGTTACAAATGCCACAAAAATTCAGAAACATGCCAGTTGAATACATTTCTGATGATGCAGTGACCCAGAATTTGTTGAGATATCCTTTTCCAAACAAAGGACAAGTTGCTGCATTTGACCCCTCCTATTACTAAAGGAAGAGTTAATTGGACTTCTTTGGATACTAAATACAAAATGTACCTCTTTTGACATGCTGCTCTGATAATCTGCATAGTAATGTTTAAATCTTTCAGTTTTTGTGAAGATACAGAACAAGAAAGCACCTACAAAAGATACAGGTTGTCAAAACTGCTCTGTCGTTTGGGATGTAATTAGAGTGTGTGACACAGATAACTGCATGTAATCTCTAGCTGACTTTAAAAGTGACTCTAAGACCTTTAGAATTTTGAAGAAAAGTTGTTCCTTCCTTGGAAGACAATCTTTGTCCTTTCATAAATTTCTGAGTAGGTATGCAGAAGAATTAAGAGCTCAAGATCACCTTGGTTACACAACAAATTTGAGAACTTGTTTCAAGAAGAGAAGGAAGGCTGAAAGAAAGAATAAAAAGAATGGGAGAAAGAAAGGAGGGAAGGAAGGAAGAAAGAAAGAAAGAGAGAGAAAGGGAGGAAGGAAAAAAGGAAGGAAGGAAGAAAGGAAGGAAGGAAGAAAGAAGGAAAGAGAGAGGGAGGGAGGGAGGAAGGAAGGAAGGAAGGAAGGAAGGAAGGAAGGAAGAAAGGAAGGAAAATGTAAATGAATAAACAACTCCTAACTCTGAAAGCAGCCTCAGGTTCAGTGTACCTGGTTTTATGTTGATGTCCTTGATCCACTCGGACTTGAGTTTTCTGCAGGGTGATAGATATGGATCTATTTGCATTTTCTACATACCAACATTCAATTAGACCAGCACCATTTGTTGCTTTCTTTTTGTTTCAAGGTCACCTTGGTTACACAACAAATTTGAGAACTTGTTTCAAGAAGAAAAGGAAGACTGAAAGAAAGAATAAAAAGATTGGGAGAAAGAAAGGAGGGAAGGAAGGAAGGAAGGAAGGAAAGAAGGAAAGAGAAAGGGAAGGAGGAAGGAAAAAAGGAAGGAAGGAAGGAAGCAGTTTCTTCTATATTTCTGGCTTCTTTATCAAAAATCATGTGTTTATATGTGTGTGGATTCATGTCTGTGTCTTCAATTTAACTGTATTGATCAAAATGTCTTTATGTCAATATAATGTGGCTTTTTTATTGTAGCACTGTAGTAGAGCTTGAGATCAGGAATGGTGATATACGCAGAAGTTCTTTTACTGTACAGGATTGTTTTAGCTATCCTGAGTGTTTGTTTTTCTATATAAAATTGAGTTTTACTCTTTCAAGGTCTGTAAAGAATTGCGTTGGTATTTTGATGGGAATTGCATTGAATCTATAGATTGCTTTTGGTAAGATGGCCATTTTTAGTTTGTTAACCCTGCCAATCCATGAGCATAAGAAATCTTCCATCTTCTGAGGTCTTCTTCAATTTCCTTTTTCAAAGATTTCAAGTTTTTATCATACAGGTCTTTCACTTGCTTGGCTAGAATTACACCAAAATACATGGTATTCTTTCTGGCTATTGTGAATGGTGTTGTTTCCCTGATTTCTTTATCAGCCTATTTGTGATATGTGTGTAGGAGGGCTACTGATTTTGTGAGTTAATCTTTTGTCCAGCCACATTGCTCAAGATGTTTATCAGCTCTAAGAGTTCCACGTTAGAATTTTGGGGGTTATTCATGTATACTATCATATCATCTGCAAGCGATGATACTTTGACTTATACCTTTTCAGTCTGTGTCCCCTTTATCTTCTTTAGTTTTCCTACTGCTCTAGCTGGTACTTCAAACACTATATTGAACAGGTCTGGAGAAAGAGGATAACCTTGTCTTGTTCTTGATTTAGTGGGATTGCTTTGAGTTTCTCTCCATTTAGTTTGATGTTGGCTATATCCTTGCTGCAAATTGCTTTGGATTTTGTTTAGGTATGTCCCCTGTATCTCTGATGTCTTCATGACTTTGATGATAAAGGATGTTAAATTTGTCAAAGGCTTTTCTAACATCTAATGAGACAGTCATATGTGTTTTTTTTTTCTTTTAGTTTGTTTAGATGGTGGATTCCGTTGACAGATTTTTCATATGTTGAACCATCCATGCATTTCTGGGATGAAGCTTATTTGATCAGGTTAGATGAAAAGTAAAAGAAAATTATGCTATAGTTTATAGACCCAAAGAAGCTAAGAAACAAGAAGGACTTAAATGGAGAAGGTAGGATCAACCTGGGAAGGGAAAATAGAATGTATTTCATGGGTGGACTGAGAACAGGTCCAGTTAAGAACATGAGGGACCAGCTATAAGGGGGTAGTAGAAGAAATTACTGGAATTGGGGGCATTTAGGGGGGTATTATGGAAACCTAGTGCAATGGACACTTCATGGGATCTAAGTGAGTAACCCTAGCAAAGACTCCTAATAAAGTGGACATAGAACCTGAACAAGATATTTTTTTCTATAACCAAACAAGGCTTCAAGTGGAGGTATTGGTATACATCCCAGCCACAGAACCTCCAACTTATTGTTTGTCATGTCTGCATGAGTGTGCTGGGAACACAGTTTAACAGAACCATCATCAAGACCAGAGAGGCTTCATCCAGCAACTGATGGGAACAGAAGCAGAGTACCAAAACCAAATGTTAAGGGAGTCCTGTGGGGGTGGGGGGGGATGAGGAAGAATTGGAGGAATCAAAGTGGTCATGGACATACTACAAAAATACAGCCCACAGAATCCATTGACCGGGATCCATGAGGACTTGCAAAGATCAGGGAACCTGTAGGGGTATGAGCAAAGTATTCCACATACATGTTATAGATAGGTAGCTTGTTGTTCTTGTGGGAATCCTCAGTTGAAGCAGGGGCTATACCTGACTCTTTTGCATACTTGTGGGTCCCATTTCCTCATACCGAGTTGCCTTGTCTAGCCTTGATGTAATGGTATGTGCCTGGTCTTATTGTAGCTTGTTATATGCAGTGTTTGGTTGGTGTTCCTGGTGGACCCATTTTTTTCTGAGGAGGAAGCAGAGGTGTGTGGATCTTGGGAGGAGTGGATATGGTAGGGGACAGACTGGAAGGGGAAAAATGAAGTTGGACGTAATATATGTGAAAAGAATAGAAAGAAAGAAAAAGAAAGAAAGACACAAAGAGAGAGAGAGAGAGAGAGAGAGAGAGAGGCCTTAGTAAGAACATAATGTCAAACCATGGTCCCCAACTTACTCTATCAATTGAAATGTCCATCTGGGTATTATCTGACCAATCAATTTACAATACGAAGAAAGTGGATGAATCCATAATCAAATGGAAACTATACATTTAAGAATGAACTTGACTCAGTCCTAAAGATCCAAGAAAATTGTCTCAACAAATACACTGCTTTCTCCTCCTAAACACATAGCAACAACTTCCCAGAGATTTGACCGAAGAAGAAGCAAAATGAATCTGTGTGCAAATGATTCTGTGTATCATACTTGCGCTATGCAAACATAGACAGATGTAACACTACAGCCATTCTCTGGTATGCTACATATAAAAGATAGTTGCTGTATAAATATTCCCTCTGAATGTAAAATTCCCTCTAAGAAGAAGGATAGAGGTTCATAAGGCTTAGGAAGTAAACAAAACTTACAAGACTCAGGAAACTCCTGAAACAGAAAAGACACATAAGGACCCAAACTACAAGGTATTTAATCAGTAACAATTGCTGGAAAGAGGTGACTATTTGAGGACATAGTTGCTTAGAAGTTGTACAGGGGGCTCCGTATATATAGCCTCCATAAGTCATCACCCATGCCGGAATGGGTTTTTGATACAGTTATCTGCACGTCATCCACACTCCTATAAACAATCCTTCACCAATACGCTTGTAAGTAGCTCAAATAAACTCACTGCCAACTACAGCAGTATTTAGTGAAGTAATTTATTTAGGTTTCCATCAGTGCCTACCTAGGGTGAACAAATATCTGGCTACCACAATCAGGTGAAGGACCAAGGGGGCTACATCCTCACTGAATATAAAGAGGGTGTGTGTGCCTCTGTGTTCGTGTGTGTGTGTGCGTGCGTGTGCGTGTGCGTGTACGTGTGTGTGTGTCAGGAAACTGCTAACTAGGGAAGAATTTCATCAAAGACCAATCTTATAATTAAGTCAGAAGACACATCTTCTTCTTAGTAGACATTATTCAGCCTCTTTCTCCAGCCAGTGGACTCATGAAGAGTGTGGCCAAAGTGGGAATTTTCCATCTTTTGCAGCCGCTGTTACAGTGACCACTGCTGCTACTGTTTATCTACTCTACCAACAAAGACTTCAGTCAAACATCATTTTTTGAGCACCAGCCAGTCACCAGGTAGAAAACTGTTGGAGAAGAGCTTTGGTTTTCTCAGAACCAACACTGGGAACTTATTTGCTATTCCTGCATGCAGCATGTCCAGTAAATTTTTCCTGTGAGTCAAAGAGATTCCCTTTGCAACTTTCATATTCATTATAGAAATTCTTTTGAACTAGAAATTCACCTTACACTAAATGAAGTGAAGGGATTTCACCAGTGTCGATAGAATTCATGCATCACCGCATATCCCATCACCTGGAAGCAAGCAGTCTAGTAGAATTGTCTTTTGAACTTTCAGACAGTAGAAACAATAGAGTAGAAATACTACAAGGACTGGAGACCTGTCTTCACACATGTCCTTCAGAACAGCTAATTATCAACCAGAAAATAAAATCAATAATTTCTTCTAAGCAGAAAATCCTGCATCTGTATGTTGTAATTAAGAGTAGAAAACAAAGGGGCTCCTGTTACCATTGCTCCATATCATCTTGCAAATCTTGTTTCCATTCCTAAAACATTGTGCTTAGTGTTCTAAAAGTCTGTTTCCAAGGAAGTACAGTTTCTACTAGACAAGACAGTAAAGATCCCGCTACATTTAAGCTTGCATTTCCTCCTGGCCACCCTAGTTTCTCAAACTATAAATTAAAAGTTTAAAATGATGGCCTAAACAGTAATTACAAAGGTGATCGATTTTTATTTTCCAGAAGAAATTAAGTTACCACTACACAGTAAGTAGTAAATATTTTGCAGTTCAGAATACACACACTCACACATGCACACACACTCGTGCACAACTTTCTTTTCTCATCTGTTTCTGCCATCCAGCAACAACAACAACAAAAATAACTGTAGGTAGCAAGTGTCCTAGTTTTCATTTCTGTTACTATGAAGAAATCCCATGTCCAGAAGCAACATGAGGAAGAAAGGGTTTCTGTGGCTCACAGGTTAGAGTGCACCATCAAGAGAAGCCAGGGCAGGAACTCACAGCAGGAACTTGAAGCAGAAACCATGGAGGAACGGCACTTCCCTGATTGCTCCCCTGGATCCCTCAGCTACACAGACGTGCACACAGGCCAACTCAACTGAGAAAATTCCTCAGGAGGAATTCCTCTGCCCCAGTGTGTCAAGCTGGCAACTGACAACGGTGATATCGAGTTCTTCCTAATATCACCTTTTAAGTTACAGATTACCTGAGAGGAGATGTGATTCACTAGGTTGTAAAGGTTAAAGAACGCAGAGTTTCACTGTGACTACTTACCTAAGTCTCCCAGGGCATCCTTATACTCATGGATAGGAACTGTCACAGAGATACAATGCTTGAGTTCTCACAAGGAGAACCAGTGGGGCAACCGCATTATGAAGATGGCTTGTTGGCATTCAGCTCTGTTTGACACACACCAATGGTCATGGCCTGGCCATGGAATGACCTGGCCTACCTACCAGTATGTGTGGGATAGAAAACGGGCTTATCTCCTCAGCTTGCACTGTGACTGTGTTGTTCTACTTCCCGGCCCAGGGCTTGTCTTACTCTGCAGTGAGGTTACCAGACCACCATCTCCCTTTTTTTGGCAATGCCATCAAGGCTGCTGCTTCATATCTAATGGCTATATTTCTCTCTTCAAATCCCAATGTGGGGTCAAGAAAACTAATCTAGAAGTGTTAGTGGAAGTTCAATATAGAACACTGGTTTAAAGTACTTGGAGTAATTACGGGAAGCCAAAAAAAAATCAGCATTTTCCAATGTGAAAGGAAAACTTTTATTCAGTTTATATTTTCATTTTTCTTTTATAGACAAAAGAAAGTGGTACCTTTGTGATAATATATTTGAGTGCAGACAAAAGAATTGTGTTTTTTTCTAGAGAAAATGGGGAACATCAGAGAAGAGGAAATATTTTGAGACAGACGAAAGAAGCTAGACAAAGTATGCTATCGGATCTTTACTCCTAGACAACAGGAAACACTAGTAGTGAAGGCAGAGATGCTGAAGATTAGAATGTGTCAGGCCTGGGAAGCCAGAGTCAGAGGAAAAATTATGCTTTCATTAAGCACATTCTCTCTCTCTCTCTCTCTCTCTCTCTCTCTCTCTCTCTCTCTCTCTGTCACACACACACACACACACACACACACACACTCACACTGGACCCTATGAGGATGTGCGATAATGGGTATGCTATTAGCTTGGTTATGACAGTCATACTGTATATACTGAATACTGAGTGCTGTGGATTTGGACAACATAATGAGGCTCACATTTTACTTGTAAGTTATAACCAATAAATATATTATTTTTCTCAAAAAAAATAAGGTAGTAACATTAAACACAAATGAAGTTAGCACTTCTCTCAAGACAAAGCCAAGGTTGCAAACATGATTTGCTAAACTAGGACGGTGGCATGTGAGTTCAGAATATAGGCAATATGTTCTTGATTAGATTTTTTTTTGCTAATAACTCTTATGTACCAGGTCAGACATGGTGTCAATCTTCTTACACAAACATGTACACTCTGTACTTTGATCTCAACCATATTAATTTTTACAAAGGTACCAACTTCTTTTGATAATAAAAGAAAAGGAAAAACTTCATTTCTGATTATATAAGGACTTAATTATTAAATACAAACTAAGACTAAAAAATTCCCTTTCACATGGGATGTTTATCATTTCAAGTGCCTTAAACCATGTCCTATAGGTATCGACAGATGCACATATGTGTATGTATTAACCCATGAAAACTTGCACGTTGTTGAGTCTCTTCAGGAAGACAAGGACACTAATGCCCGGTGCTTCAGTGATGTGTCCAAGTTAAATAGAATGTGGACATCATGCACTCAAAGTTCTTCCTGATTCAAAAGTTTGCTCAGAATCAAATGCCATGCCAATCAGACAACATTTATCCTAAAACTCTGACAGAAAAAAATACAAGGTGGAGACTTCTTACATTCACAGTGTTTAATGCTTGACTTTGTTCTGATGGGTAGAAACACAGTAATACAACCTTAAAACTTTAGAAAGATAGAAACCAAGAAAGAATAAAAGAAGCAGAAATCTAGGAGCATGCACTACAGTCCCTTGTGCATAAATACATATATAACTACGATGGGAATTTATCAAAAGCCATATCAAAACTATTTTTGCATTTATATAAATTATGTCCCCAAAGCATAAATTTCAATTTTCTGATTTTCTTTCTTTCTTTCCTTCTTCAGATGTTATCACTTCTCAGCCTTTTGGCTAAGACCAAGTGTAATATCTGTTTTGTTTTTTGTTTTTTGTTTGTTCATTTGTTTTTGAAATGATTGTTTCAAGTTTTCAATTGATTGCAGTTGTTCCTTGGCAATTTCATATACAGGTATAGTAATTCTGTCTACTCTCACTCTACACACTCTATTAATTCCCTCCAGCCCTTTATCATCCTCACCCATACATAAGACCTTTCCTCACAATCATGCCTTTTGTTTTGTTTTATGACCTTCTGATTACGGGAGATGTCACACACCTTTATTCCAAAATTCACAAAAGGCAAGCTGGAACTGAGCTGGAAGTTTCCTTCCTACTGGGTAGATTTCATTGTACCTACAGGTTCTTTGCAAGCGGATGGAAAGACATGGCATCTCTGGTCTTACCCAGCAGTGGACCCTGTAGGCTTCAATGCCAACCTGCCAGACAAGATGTCTGCAACTAATACAATAAGGACAACACTGTTACATATAAACTGTTTTCTGATTATATTGAGGCCCGACCTACACAGAGGCTACTGTAAAACTGATCAAAATCCATTTCTGTGGAAGTTAAATACTCTAAGGTAACTTCACAACTATGGCTTAATTAATTGACATTCCACCAAGCTGGAGGATAAATACTTATGTTTATACCCTTAGGCAAATATTGCTTTCATCTTTAGTCATCTGAGCTTCTCCGTGTAGTGAATAGCAACAAATGCAGAGATTCATGGAAGTCAAAACCAAACAGTGGAAAAAGACAACATCTTCAACAAATGGTAGTGGTCTAACTGATGTCCACATGTAAAAAATGCAAATAGATCCATATTTATCACCCTGCACAAACTAAAGTCCAAGTGGATCAAAAAAAAAAAAACAGACACAGTAAATCTGTTAGAAGAAAAAGTGGTAAAGAGCCTTGAACTCATTGGCATAGTAGACAACTTCCTGAACAGAACACCAACAGCATAGGCGCTAAGATCAACAATCAATACAGTGGGACCTCATGAAATTGAAAAGCTTCTGTAAAGCAAAGGACACTGCTGTCTGAACGAAACACAGCCTACAGACTGGAAAAGGATCTTCACTAACCCTATATCTGACAGAGGGCTGATATCCAGAATATATGAAGAACTAAAGAAGTTAAAAAGCAACAAATCAAAAATTTAAAAATGGGGTACAGAGCTAAACAAAGAATTCTCAATTGAGGAATAGCAAATGGCAGAGAAACACTTAGAGAAATGCTCAAGGTCCTTAGTCATCAGGGAAATGCAAATCAAAATGACCCCGAGATTTCACCTTACACCCATCAGAGTAGCTAAGGTCAAAAATTCAAGGGACCATACATGCTAGAGAGGATGTGGAGGAAGGGGAATCCTCCTCCATTGCTGGTGGGAGTGTAAACTTATACAATCACTTTGGAAATCAATCTGGTGCAGTCTCAGACAATTAGGAGTAGTGATACCTCAAGATCCAGCTATACCATTCCTAGGCATATATCTAAAAGATGTTCAAGTACACAACACCGACACTTGCTCAACCATGTTCATAGCAGCTTTATTTGTAATAGCCAGAATCTGGAAACAATCCATATGTCTATCAATGGAGGAATGGATACAGAAATTGTGGTACATTTACACAATAAAATACTACTCAGCAATTAGAAACAAGTAAATAATGAAATTTGCAGGCAAATGTTGGGGTCTTGAAAAGATCATCATGAGTGAGGTATCCCAGAAGCAGGAAGACACACATGGTATATACTCACTTATAAGTGGATATTAGACATATAATATAGGATAAACATACTAAAATATGTATACCTAAGGAAGCTAAGCAAGAAGGAGGACCCTGGATAAGATGATCATCCTCACTCAGGAAGACAAATGGGACAGACATTGGAAGAGAGAGAAAACAGGGAACAGGACAGGAATCTACCACAGAGGGCCACTGAAAGACACTATCCAGCAGAGTATCAAAGCAGATGCTGAGGCTCATGGCTAAACTTTGGGCAGAGTCCAGGGAATCTTATGAAAGAAGGGGGAGATAGAATGACTTGGAGGGAACAGGAGTTCCACAAGGAAAGCAACAGAACCAAGAAATCTAAGCCTAAGGGTCTTTTCTGAGACTGATACTCCAACCAAGGCCCATTCATGGAGATAACCTAGAACACCTGCACAGATGTAGCTCATGGCTGCTTAGTGTCCAAGTGGGTACCCTAGTAAGGGAAACAGGGACTATCTCTGACATGAACCCAGTGGCTGGGTTTTTGATCACCTCCTCTGAATGGGGAGCAGCCTTGCTAGGCCATAGAGGAAAACAATGCAGCCAGTCTTGATGAGACTTGATAGGCTAGGGTCAGATAGAAGGGAAGGAGGACCTCCCCTATCAGTGGACTTGGAGAGGTGCATGGCAGATGATGAGGGAGAGAAGGTGAGGTTTGTAGGGGAAGGGAGTAAGCGGGTAAAGCTGGGAAGCAAAGTGAGCAAAATGTAATTAATACACAAAATTAAAATTAAAAAAGATACTCAGAATAAATGATGGTTCAGTGCTCAGCCCTAAGCAGGACCTGTATACCATGTTTTCTAAGGATTTGGGATAACTGTAGGATAACAAATGAAAGTCATGTAAAAGTCAGGAGATCAGAAATACTATCTACAGGGCATGGCAGAGCCACTATAATCAGGGTCTCACAGTAGTTATGGTTGCTTTCGCTGGGTCTGGGCAAAACGAGGCCTGCCATCAGCCAGTTATGGCCTGAGGAGGGACCCATGGGATCCTAGTATTCCCTGCTGAACTACTAGAGACTCAAAGGGGTGGACAGTCTTTGCGTTCAAGGTATGTACTCACTAATGAGCAGATCACTCTCCAAGATAATCTCAAACTGCTGCCACTCCTGATTAAAACCAACAAGTTGCAAAACCCAATTTTCCATCTCCAATAAAACAAAGGAGAAATAACTGTTTCTATACTTGATGACAAAATAGTAGGAAACGTAAAGGAAGAGGGCTCCAGGAGCACACATGGAGCCTTCTGAGGAAGCAGGGTGGGAATTACGATCTAGGAGCCACACTGCACTTGTTTGAGTACTGACTCTTCCATACCTAAAGGCAAAAAATATTTTTTTTAAATCCCTCAACCTCTAAGCAGATCTATGTTCATCAACTTAGTGCAGCTGATAGCTGTTAGAAAGATTTGTGATGGTTGCATATTAAAAGTGCTTAAAAAGTACACATCACGTGAAAAAGTGTCATACTGGATAAAAGTTTGATGATTAAGTAAATAAATATCTCTTGGCGGTTTTAGAATTTGTTGCCAGTCGAGGGGCAGCAAATGTTGCATTCTTTGTGAGCTTAAAAGCGATTCAACCAACAAACAATTTGAACACCCTGCAAGTAAATAAAATATTTAAGAAAAGTGACATTAAATATGACATTGTAGAAACTGCATAGTTTTGATACTGTGATACTTAGTGCAATATTCTACATATTTATATTATGAGTTTATTTTAATATGTTGGAGCATTCGTCATATTTCTATGTAAATGCCCAATAAATAAATAAATAAATAAATAAATAAATAAATAAATAAATAAATAAAAGTTGAGATGTTTTACTATGCGTCGGTAAATGAAATGAATGGGTGTTTAAGATGTGCCTGTTGGAGAAGAAAGGAGAAAAAGAAGGAAGGAAAGGAGGAATGAGAGGGAGGGGTAAAGGAAGTGAGAGAGGAGGAAAGAGAGAAAGGGAGGCGAGGGAGGAAATTCAGTAAGGCAGATGGGTAAAACAGCACAGCTGTGGAGCCCACACAGTTTAGCTAAAATTCTACCTGTTGCTACTTCATACTGCCTTAGGGAAGGCAACATAATATCTCCTACCCCAGAACCACATACTACTGATGATGTTCCTTATGAGAAGCAAAAGGCCCATAAGTGGAAGGCAGGTACAATCATGAAAGATACAGAATGATCACCCTGTTTACTGTATTACTCTTGTAAACTATAATATAAACTACAATCTCCTAAAGATGATAACATGATTCTAAGTATGTATTACTACATTTCTTTCATATGTGTTTGGTATTCCTATGCTTTGAAATGACCATAACAAATAAAAATGAGACCCGAAGATGTAGTGCATCTAACTTACTCCAAATCATTTTTGATGCCATGTGAACAAAAGGATTGCAGTTCTGGGTGTGTGCCATGTTGTGATACAGGCTATTGCAGCAAAGTCGATGAATCAAATGCAATTTAGTCTAGCTCAACTAGATCCAGCTGGAGGCAATTTCTGCACATGAAGCAGAAAAACCATTACAGACCATAATTTCCACTCAGATCAGTCAGGCTAGGTCATTCTACTTGGCAGGCAATTGGTCTGACTGAAATGACTGTGTGAATGATCCTGTAATAGGGGGGAAAGTGCAGCCTCTCAGCTGTAATGAAGCAGGCTCGGTGTATCTTCTTAACCCAATGGAGAAGGAATATGAGCATGTAATCTGGAACATCTTCTACATGCCTAGCTGAACCTCTAAGGAATCTACATACATGGTACTGTAGGAAGGCTAACTGGAAGCTCTTATGTCCTGGAAGGGATCTTACAGATCTATGAATCACACTAGAAAGTGCCATGTGAGTCATTGTTTTCTGACCCTTCTCATTAAAGGTTCCTGGGGATACATATGCAAACAATATATGGACTAGGAAGCTTTTTACTTGTAAATAAGATTCTCAAGGGCAGAGACCATGTTATGCTCAGAGTTTATTTTTTAATGAATGTCCAGATGCTTCATTTTCCAAGCAAGTGGAGGCACTATCAAGTGAACTGAGAACACATGGCTGAGTAGCACTGGCAATGGCCCTACCCTCTTGGAGTTTCCATATTGATAGAGAGATTAGAGAGGAAAAGACAGACAGAGAGAGAGAAAGGGAGAATGCGCATATCCTTTCTACTTCATTCAGTGATGGCTGATTGTGACCCCAGGCACACCGAACTCTAAACAATTGCCTGAAACTAAAGACACACCTAAGAAACCACATGAGTTAATATTTTTTAAAAAAGTCTCTCTACATGCAGCAGTGGGGTCACATTTATCTGTACACATGAGATTTCAGAACTCATGACGTACAGCAAGTGGCTGAACCCATTCCTAAGTCATTAAGCTTCTAGCCTCCACATTCAAGTCTTTCCCAACCTCTTCATTCTCTACCAGCTTTTCGGATGGGGTATGGTTTCTGAAACTGTTGATCCCAAAATTTTTATTTCTACCCTGAGATAAATATTCCACATTATTTTGTGAAATCCACTGACTGTTGTTGTAAGTATAAAATGAGTATTGGACTGTACTTGTTTATTATTAGCCCTAAGATTATCACAGCCGTATTATTTAACCTATTATCACAAAAAATAAGACACAGACACCTGTTAGATATTATAATTGCCTTGTTTATCTTGGGCCAGGCAGATATTCCTAGCTACAGTGTCTAAATAACCTATCCATTTCTCATCCCCCATCCAATGCCATCTGCCTTACTCATCCCCAGCTAGTCTACCTTTCATACATAATCCCATGGTACTGGCTGTATTCTTCATCTGGGCCTTTTCATGCCATTTTGGAACCCTTCCTCTCAGCCCACATCCTTGTCATTTTTCTACCTTGTTAATCCATCATAGTGTCCTCCTTCCTCTCTTCCTATCTGTCTATATCCCATGATTCCTTTGAACTCAAAGCCCAGGGACCTTAGCCACGCCTACTCCATTCAGCCCTGCCCATGTACAGACCATTTAGTCCATCAATCAGATATAATGACTTACTTAGGTTTACACAATAAGGATAGGTTTACACAACAAGGGTAAGTTTATGTAAGAATGTGCTGTCTTGAGCAGGGACAAGATATTGGGACCAGTAATTAACACTAGAATACATAGCACCAGGCCAACCCCTGACAATTGACCTAAATCAAAATTTATTTTCTACTTAACACACCCTCTAGTATAAACAGTGGGCCATTCTAGAAGTTTGTGTGCTTCTCCGTAGCTTATTTTTACCTGGACACCTCCTGTTAAAATATCTTCTCTTACCACGAAGGTAACAGAAATCACTGTCCACTAGACTATCTGTTATGTGACCAAAGATAGGGAGAGCTGAGTTTTGCATCTATGTGGCAAATTCATATGTGGTATCTTGTATTAGAGGGTAGTATTCTATAATAAAAGAGGACACAGGGCATGGCAATCTTGTAGTAGTTGTAGGAAAAAACTCAATAGCAAGTTGGCAGACTCATTAAAAAGAACAATGACAACTCAAGAAACAATAAAAAATAATCAAACAAATAAACAAAGAGACACAGATTAGAATGGACTAAAGATAAAATTATACAGTAAATTGTAATAGTGTCACAAATTCTACCCAGCTCTGGATAGGCACTCCTTTTCTCTGTTACTATGAAAGGTCCTTTCTTCACATGACTCTGCCATGTGACTTTCTCTAGTTCACAGAGCAGTAGCAAATTTGATGAGTGGAAATTTGAAAATCTCTTGTGCATTGACTGGCATTAATCTCTCATGCTTTGGGAAACCAGTAGTCACCTTGACTCAGCTGCTGAAGGATACAGACCTATGCCTAATAGGAATATGACAAGAGTTATGTCACTAGTTGCCAGCTGTTTACACATGTGAGTAAGCCCACATGATAGGCATATTAACCACCCAACCAAGCAAGATTCAACTACTAGCCTGGAGTGTTCAGCTAATTAATGGATAAGTTTTAAGTCACTGCATTTTGAGATCACTTATCATGTAGCAAAAGATAATTGATGCATAACTTGTCTCTTATAAACGAGACCACTACTTAGCAAATAATTTGTACCAAATCATATGCCATTGTTTCTGAGAAGAAACTGAACAAAAACTGTTACCGAAGACTGAAAAAGTAATGAAGTAGTGGTCACTCGAAGAGTAGTGAGAAAGTAGCTAATAGCACATTGTAAAAATGAAGATTCACGTTACATTCCTAAAGCTATTGGAAAAAGCAATTGCTGTGTCTGATAACCAGAGAAATAAGAAATGTACTTGGGGAAATGTTGGACACGGCTAGGAAGTCTCTGGAAGGACGGCACAGGTATCTCTCAGTGGTGCTGTTTGCATGTGCAGATGGAGAGTCAAACTGAAAAATTGCCTGTTTTGTGAGCAGACATGAAAAAGAATATAAAATAGTCAAGACTTACGGGATTGAAAAATAAAGCTTTTCTCAACAGAGCTGTTGAGTCTCCCCAGAGATCTTAAAGAGCTTGTGTGCCTCCTGTTTCTGAATGGAAGTGTTTACTTCAGTTGTACTGTCCCTGAAATATAATTTGTATGTCTAAGGAGATTAAGTACATACTGTTTTTAGATCATAGGTCTTTTGGTCAGCAGACAGTATGTTTGGGCATTGTATTAATCAATGTTCTATTTCAGTGAAGGGACACCATGACAAGGCAAATCTTATGAAAGAAATCTTTGAATTGGGGGCTTGCTTACAGCTTCAGAGGTTAGCCCATTACCACCATGGCAAGGAGCAGGTGGCACACAGGCAGACATGGTGCTGAATAGGAGCTGAGAGTTCCACAGTCTGATCCATAGGCAGAAGGAGAGAGACTGGGCCTGCATGGGCTTTTAGAAGCTCAATATCCATTTCTACTGACACATTTCCTTCAACAAGAACACAACTACTCCAACAAGTGTACATCTCCCAGTCTTTCTAATCATTTCAAACACTACCAATCCTGGTGACTAAGCATTCAAATATATGAGCCTAAGGGGAACATTCTCACTCAAACAACCACAGGTGTGTTGGAAATTCCAAAATTAAGATTATAGCTCTTGGAGCATGATGTCATTACTGGGTGAGTCTTTTAATTTCTTTGCTGGAAATTAGTATATCTCGTATGGGAATAACATGAATATTTATGAGCACTGTGATTAGATAACTGGCTGTGGAAGAACATGGAAAAAGCCATAAATCTTTGTCTGCCTGTGTCCACACTCTTGAGATACAGTTTGAAAGATTATACCATTAGGAGAGTCGATGTGCTCATATCTTAAACCTGAACTGAGCAGGTGGCTTGCTTTATTGTTGGGGCTTTAGCAAGCTTTGATAAGTGCAGGGAGCACACTTCATTATTGCACTTACAGTCCTAAGATGGCCAGGCTGAGCAACCTACTGAGAGTGAGAGAACTGAAGTATCCATTCCCTGGTAAGCCAGCCCCAGGCATGACACTCTGAACTGCCAGGCATGAGGCCAGAAGATGGCATGTAAGTAAGCCCAGAGGAGACCAAGAGTTTACCAGTCAGATGATCCAAGCCCAACCCTTGACCTTCAATAAGTAGTTGTTTTTATATAACATTCTAACAGCCTGAGAATCGTTTGCTCTGTAATGAAAGCTGACTGGCAACAGGAACACAGGTCTGGGAGCACCACTGGAGCCAGCACTTGTCCTTGGATTCCACGTACTTGTGATAACAAAGAGATGCTGGAGTGTGGACAAGATGACTTGATTACATTCCAATCCTTTGTACACAGCAGATCTATCCTTAATGAAATAGGAGAAGAGTGGAGTTTACAAATGAGCTCCAGACCTGAGTTACTAGAGATGAAGGCAAAGGAACAGAGCTGGTATGTGTGTTCTATAAATTTAAAGATCCACGTGACACATTTCCTTCTTCTTAAGGATGAAGGAGATCTCTTAATTGCATATGTGCATACTTTATATATCCATTCATCTGTCAGCCCGAGAGGTCTTTAATTAGCCTAATGATGATAATCATTTCACAATATGTGTAACAAAACATAATGCACCCTGGTGGTGGTGACATACTCCTTCAGTCCCAGAACTTGGAGGGCAGAGGTAGGCAGATCTCTGAGTTTGAGGCCAGCCTGGTCTACAAAGTGAGTTCCAGGACAGCCAACGCTACACAGAGAAACCCTTTCTCAAAAAAAAAAAAAGGATAAAAAGAAATATAATGTTATATTTTTAAAATATATGCAATTTCAATCATTCAGTTTTGTCATTGTAGAGATTTTTAAACCTATCACAAAATTAGAGACTCTTTTCATAGATTTAATTTCACACTTTAATGTTAGGTATGACTAAGAATCAAGGAATAGAAAATAGCATGTCTCAAACACTTTTATAAATTTAAGGATACTGTCAAGGTTTTCTATGAAACAGATAATAAAAAGGTGTTGAGCTTTCTCTGGAATGGTAGTAACTGATAACTTTAAACTAAGATCTAGATTGAAGATAATAATAAATACTGTTTATGTGACCTAGAGGTTGGAGCTCATGCTACCTTATCTGTGATGACCTACTGGCATCTACATCAATGTCCAATTAACCTTTGCCTTTTTCTTGATGCCACTATCTGTAGTCCTAGAGTGTAAGTGATTCTGGACTCATCATGGCTGACTGGTTGATAAATCAAGAAAGGAAATTCATATCGAGCACATGTGGATGTCACAATTAAAGAAGAGACCATGATAGCTTTTGTGAGGTTTCTTTTCTCTTTCTATTATTTTGGTACATTGTTTTATTAGTATCCAGTGGAAAGTATGTGGTAATTAGAATGGCTTCAATTCCAATGTCCACCACTTGAGGCTTGAGAAACTCTCCAACACATTCTGTGCTTGTTATTTCTACTACAAATAGGAATAGTAACACCTGATTTCATTTATCTGCTGAGGCAATTTTAAAGATCAAATATTATAAATATCTACATATCTATGTGATGGCCTGAAAGTTCATGTACCCTGAGAATTTGTATATTGAAACTTAGTTACCAAAGTGATAGTATTAGAATATGGTATCAGGTCATTCGTTCATGAGGGTAAGCTTTTTTATATAGGATTTTTGACTTTATAAAAACAAGCCCAAAGATCTCCCTATCTTTTCTATCATTTCTTGTACCACACTTTCTATCATGTCTTTGATCAAAGTTGGAAGCTATCATCTAGGCAGCAGAAGTAATCTGTCACCATCCACCCAATCCGCTGGTGTCTTTACCTTCAATTTAACAGACCCCACAATGTTAAGGAATGAGTTTCTGTCATTTACAAGCACCCTTATTTATAAGATTGTTATAGTGTCCTGAAAAACCTAAGATAATGCACATATATGTATGTGTTAATATTAATATATGGGTGTTGTCTCAGGATTTCACTAAATGTTGATTATGATTATGATCTAGACTTTAAATTTAGAGTGAAAATGGATCTATGTAAAACAGCAAGAGAGGATGAACAGACACAAACTGTGTGAATTGCTGATATCAAGAAGTGGGTTATGCAGATGTAGACACAAACTCCAGGAGTGAAAGCTAGAAATTTTGCTGGGAAACAGAATATCATCATCTCTGTCCATTGTACTGCATTTCTATTTTAGTAACTGATTTTATGGGAAGTTCAAATTCCCAGCTGTCTTACAAAAGAAATACGGATTATTTGTAGATGCTTCTGGCAATACTCAAGTTCTGGACCCAACATTCATACCTATCTGTTAATGCCAATGGGGGGGGGGGTAAAACTCAAAGTGGGAGAAAGAAATGATTTGTGTTGTAAGAATAAATGAAAACAGGCATATTTACTTTTTTTTTTGTCTTTGTCAAGATGCTAATCTTTTGTTCCTTACAAATCCTCTCTCTTAAATATGTTTATGTAAGTGATCTTAGCTTTGATTTTGAAACACACTTTGGATTGTTGTGTGGCCTCTGGTATTATAGTTTATGCAATTTCTAGATAGGCACATTTTTTTGCTTAGTTTCTTAATGCAGACTGGATGCCTAAGGGATGTGTATCAGATATGTAATAGACCAATGACACCAAGCAGACTGAGCAAAGCAGTCCCTGTCCTGTGATCCTGGGGTGCTAGTGTTCCTCAGTTTCCCTGTCTCTGTTGCTCTTGTCTTTGTATGCAAAGTCCTCATCCAAATAGTTTTCCTGTTCCCTGAGCCTTTATTTAAGGATATAATAATAATAATGATGATAATAAGCTATTATTATTAAGCTGAATTTATTTCCACAGGGTGCTTACTGTACACACACACGTAGTGTTTACTTAACTTATTTTTATTCAATCACCTTCAAAATCATATAAAATATTCTGTGCACTTAGAGATTAAAATACCAAACTGTAATCTGTTGGCCTACATGCAAATCTGTATTATTTGTCTCTTTGTATTATTACTTGGTGTTATGTACTGTGAAGGCAAGAGTTATCATTTTTGTCTATACTAATGAGTAATAGTGAATATTAACTGTCAACTTAAGAGACTCTAGAATCACCTGGAAGAAAAGACTCTGGGTATGCCTCTGGGGTATTATCTTGACTCTGTTAACTGATGTAGGAAGACTCATCTTAATTATGAATGGAACCATTTCCTAGGGAAGGAATGCTGGACTGAATGAACAGGAAATCATACTATAATTCACAGACCCAAAGAATCTAAGTAACAAGGAGGGTCCAAGGGAGAATACATGAACCTCACTCAGAGGAAAACAGAACAAACACTGGAAAGTGGATGAAGAAAGGGAACTGGGTAGAAAAAGAAGGGGAACAGGGGTGTGTATCAGGTGTGGGAGAGCAGGGTGGGAGTTAAGAGTGTTGGGAGAGAGAAGGAAACCAATAGCAGGGAGCGGGTCATCTCTGGGACAAGGTGGAGACTTGTGGCAGGGCAGACTTATGGGAGGAGATGAAGATGACTCTGAGATTCCTAGCAGTGGGGGACATGGAGACTGAGAAGGTAGCCCCATAGTCTGGCAGGACTTCCAATCGAGGGAGGGGAACATCAGCCCACCCACAAAACCCTCTACCAGAAATTTACCCTGCCTAAAAGATGTACAGGGGTAAAGATGGAACAGAGATTGAGGGAATGGCCAGCCCATGACTGGCCCAACTTGAGACCTATCCCATGGGAGAGAGCCAACTCTTGACACTATTAACAATGTTCTATTATGCTTACAGACAGGAGCCTAGCATAATACTGTCTTCTGAAGGCTTTATCCAGAAATGGCTCAAAACAGATGCTGGGACCCACAGCCAAGCATTAGTCGGAGCTGGGAGAGCTTTTTGGAACAGTGGGAGGAAAGCTAGAGAAACCCGGAGGGGACAAGAACTCTACAGGAAAACCGACAGAATCAACTAACCTAGGCCAAGGGGGTGCTTACAGAGGCTGAGGCACCAACCAAAGAGTGTGTGTAGACTGGACCTAGGCCCCCTACACAAATGTAATTAATGTACAGTTTGATCTTCATGTGGGTCCTCTAGCAAGTGGAGCAGGGGCTATCTCTGGCAAGGACTCTGTTGCCTGCATGTGAATCACTTTTCCCTAGCTGGGCTGCCTTGTCCAGCCTCAGTAAAAGAGAATTTGCCTAGTCCTAATGAGACTTGATGTGCAGGCGAAAGTTGTTGGGAGGGACTCCCCTTTTCAGAGGAGAAGGGAGGAAAAAGGGGAAGAGGGTGAGTGGGTGGGACCAGGGAGAGAGGAAGGAGGGGACTTCCTCTTATAGATAAAATAAAATTTAAAAGGCAACATCAAACTGTTCACAGGAATCCACTGTCCTCTGCTTCTGTGGATATCATCTGACCACCTGTTTAGAGTTCCTGTCTCTTTGACTTCCCACCATGATGGACTGTAACTTGAATTTCCTTCCCTTAAGGTGCTTTTGTTAGGTGTTTTTGTTTGTTTGTTTGTTTGTTTGTTTGTTGTCTTTTTCTCACTGTGACTTTATTTTTTAATTTCACTTTATTTACTTTACATCCCAAGGGTGTCCCCTCCTTCGCTCCTCCCAGTACTCACTTCCCCTTTTTCCCCTCTCCCTTTCCCCCCCCAGAAAAGTGGAGCTCCCTACTCCCTTAGCAATCCTCCCCAGCCCATCAAGTTACATCTGGACTGAGCATATCTTCATCCACTGAGACCAAGTAAGGCAGCCCTGCTGGGGGGAGGGGGAGGAAGTGATCCAAAACCAGGCAATGAAGTCCATGTTAGAAACATCCCCCACCCCCCAAAAACACACACTCACCAGGAATCCCATACAAAAACCAAGCCATCTGTCAGCTACATGTGTGCAGGGGACCTAGTTCCAGATCACGCATTCTCCTTAGTTGATGTCTGAGTCTCTGAAAGTCCCCATGGGACTAGGTTAGTTTCCTCTGTTGGTCTTCTTGTGAGGTTCCTGTCCCCTCTGGGTCCTTCCATATTACCCCCAACACTTGCAAAGGACCCCTGGAGCTCTGCCTCATGCTTGGCTGCAAGTCTAAGTATCTGCCTCTGTCTGCTGCTGGCTGGAGCCTCCCAGACTACAATCAGGGTAGGCTCCTGTCTGCAAGCAGAGCAGAACATCATTAAGTGTGTCAGGGGCTGGCTCTCTACCTTGGGGTGGGTCTCAGGCTGAGCCAGTTATTGGTTGGACATTCCCACATTCTTTGTTCCCACTTTATCACTGCACTTCTTATAGGCAAGGTATTTTGGGGTTGTTATTCCCATCCTCCCACTAGCCCTGCTTGGCTAGGAGCAATCACTTCAGTCTTCATGTTCTGGTCCCCCTTTCCAGTTAGGAGTCTAAGCTAGAGTCACACCCATATCCTCCCAGGAATCTACCCTGTCACAGGCTTCCAGCTTGACAGAGATTCCCCCCCCCCCGCCTCAGTTTCCCTTGTTTCCAACTGAATCACCTCTCACTCCCATTATCCCTACATCTAATCCCCACCTTTGTTTCCCTCCCCATTCCATCTCCTTTCCAGTTCCCTCTCTTCATGCACTTCTGCTGTCTATTCTAAATCCTCTTCTGAGTGACAATCCTAAACCCTGCCTTGGGCCCTTCCTAGTTGCTAAGTCTTTTTTGGGGTCTATGGATTATAGTATGGTTATCCTGTACTGTAGGTCTAATATCCCTTATAAGTGAGTACATACCATGTGGGTCTTATTGGGTTTGGTTTACCTCACTCAGGATGATTTTTCCTAGTTCCATCCATTTGCTTGCAAATTTCATGATTTCTTTCTTTTTAATAGCTTAGTAGTATTCCATTATGTGAATGTACCACAATTTCTGTATCTATTCTTAGTGTGAGGAACATCTAGGTTGTTTCCAGTTTCTGGCTATTACAAAAAAAAAGCTTCTATGAACATAGTTGAACAAATGTTCTCATTGTATGTGAGAGCATCTTTTGGCTATATGCCCAGGAGTGGTATAGCTGGGTCTTGAGTGGAACTATTGCCAATGGAATGTTGAATGGGCGATAAGCACTTAAGAAATGCTCAGTGTCCTTAGTCATCAGAGAAATGCAAATCAAAACAACACTAACATTCCATCTTACACCAGTGAGAACGGTTAAGGACAAAAACTCAAGTATCAACACATGCTGGCAAGGATGTGGAGAAAGGGGAACATGCCTCCCTTGCTGGTGGGAGTGCAAACTTTTACAACCTCTCTAGAAATCAGTCTCATGGCTTTCTCAAGAAATTGTCAAGGTATTTTGTCAACAGAAAAAGAAACCAAGATGTAATGGATCTGCTTTATACACATTGTATTAATTAGTTTTCATGACTTGGGTATGAAATAGACATTTTAAACTAGACAATAGAACAGTGAAACTGAGGAGTACCCAAGTGAAGAAGAATGTCTAAAATCTTTGGCCTTCTCTAGTTCCCACAATTTGCCTGAAATTTTCATGATTTTCTTGTTTTTAATTGCTGAGTAGTATTCCATTGTGTAAATGTACCACAATTTCTGTATCCATCAGTTAAGGGACATTTGGGTTGTTTCCAGATTCTGGCTATTACAAATAAAGCTGCAATAAAAGATCATCCTGAGTGAGGTATCCAGAAGCAGAAAGACACACAGACTCACTTATAAGTGGATATTAGACATATAATATAGGATAAACATACTAAAATCTGTACACCTAAAGAAGCTAAGCAAGAAGAATGACCCTGGGTAAGATGATCAATCCTCACTCAGAAATATTAATGGGATGGACATCAGAACAGGGAGAAAACAGGGAACAGGAGTCTACCATAGAGGACCTCGGAAAGACTCTCCCCAGCAGGTATCAAAGCAGATGCTGAGACTCATAACCAAACTTTGGGCAAAGTACAGGGAATCTTGTGAAAGAAGGGGGAGATAGAAAAATCTGGAGGGGACAGGAGCTCCACAAAAAGAGCAACAGATCCAAAATATCTGGGCCCATGGGATCTTTTCTGAGACTGATACTCCAACCAAGGACCATGCATGGAGATAACCTAGAACCCCTACACAGATATAGCCCATGGCAGCTCAGTGCTCAAGTGATACCCTAATAAGGGGAACAGGGGCTGTCCCTGACATAAACTCAGTGACTGGCTCTTTGATCAGCTCTCCCTGATGGGGAAGCTGCCTTACCAGGCCACAGAGGAAGACAATGCAGCCAGTCCTAATGAGACCTGATAGGCCAGGGTCAGATGGAAGAGGAGGAAGACCTCCCCTATTAGTGGACTTGGGAGGGGCATGGGAGGAGAAGAGGGAGGGAGGGTGGGATTGAGAGGGAGTGAGGAGGGGGCTACAGCTGGGATACAAAGTGAATAAATTGTAATTAATAAAAAATAAGTTAATTTAAAAATATTTTGGCCTATTACCAGTAACCCAAGCACTCAGGTTGATGTCTTCAGTTTCGTCCATGTTCCTGAGCTGCTTATTTAGAATTTAAGAACACAATATAAATTCAGGTCTTTTTTTTTTTTTCTTCAGCAGGAAGGATCTCAGGAGAAAGATGGATTAAGAATTAGAGTAGACAGCAAAGAAATTTGGGGAACCTACTTCAACATTTGCTAGTGAATGTGAAACTGACTTTCCCATTAGTTTGTGAATATGGTTAAATATCTAAAGATTAAGAAAAGGAAAGAATATTTTTATAAAAACTTGACTGAGAGAACTGGATTTCAATGTAAAAATATGAGCTTAGATTGTTTAAAATTATGTATTACTTATCTACCTATTTTTAGATTTTTACATTAAACACAGTAATTCTAAATGAGCTGAGGAGAAATATGTAGCATTACACATGTGGTTCCAGACACAAAACTCTCTCTGCTTTGCTTACCTTTCTCTGAGTTAAGCTGTGTTCTTCTACCTGAGAAGGTTGAAACCTGTATCTTAGATTAAGCAATTTCTAGTTTATCAAAACCACATGAAATTGGTGCCCAGGGGTCATGTTTGAAATACCTTTGAAAGTGATTTCTTCAGCATGAGACAGAACAACATAATAAAACCAAAAGCTGTATTAATGCAATCAAAAGCAATGAAGATGACCAAAATGTCTCAAATATTTTAATATTTTATTTTATTTTGCTTTGCTTTTTTTTTTGAGACAGTGTTTTTCTCAGTAGCCTTGGTTGTCTTGGACTCACTTTAGAGACCAGGCTGCCCTCAAGTTCACAGAGCTCTGCCTTCATCTGCCTTCCAGAGTGCTGGGACTACAGGCATGCACCACCATGCCTGGCTAAATCCCAAATATTTTAAAAGAAAAAGAACTAATAAGTGAATATATTAAAAGGATCATTAATAAAAATATTAGAAGAATAAGTAATAATATATAAAGTAAATATATACATTTATAGATGTAAATATTATTGCAAGTATACATAAGGATCTTAATAATTTTGAAAGCTAAATGTTATGGTAAATTTTCAGACATAGTATGTTTTACTAAAGAAAGGGTATGTACGAATACACCACCAACCAGTAAAAGAAATGATTATTACCCAGCCCTCTTGCCCTGCACAGACAGTTGATACTAAGCCCAGCTGACTGTAACCACAAGTATTTTACGCATTCAGAAAACAGGTTATTATTACATTTACAAAAAGCATTCTTGAGAACATAGAAGGTGAGAAGTCTCCTCAGTTTGTTTTATGAAGCTGTCCCTATCCTTTATATCTGAAATGGAGGGACAGTGGCATTGAGAAAGCAGTTCCTTAACGAGCATAGACATATTGGGGTGGAAGGTATATAGGGACCAGAGGACTTAAGAAATAATTGTTTTGTCATATACATATACACATGCAAAGATAACCCTAAAGATGAATTTGATAAATTTAAATTAATTTTAAATACTATTGGAGAATTTTTGAGAAAACACACACACACACCGAACTTCTGAAAAAAATCAGTGTCAGCCTTAGACCTTTGGTCTCTCTCTGCTGGAACACAGTTCTGCATTCTGCAGGTGGGAACCTAGACTTAGTTTCTTGAATAATAACTTGCTACTGTCTAAATAAAACTAAAATAAAATGTATGTTAAACTTCAAACAACTTACTTTACCAATCAAGTTAAGCTACAAATTAAAATACAGACCAACTAACTAGGTACCTCAGCAGCACCATGTATGACAACTTCAGCATCTTAAAGGAATTACTGTTTTTACATCATCCAGTTGTGGAATATACTCTTATCTCACCCAAACGCATGGCCAGAAGTAAGACTAAATACAGCAAGGAGTTGGCTTTTTTGTTTTATTATGGTGGTAGATGTTAAACCAGTGGAGTCCACTTGCTAAAATATATAGTGTAGGCTTAGATTTTTCACTCAACCTACTCTATTTAAGGTTCTTAAACACCCTTACCTCACTTCCAACCCCCCAACCTTAGAAAGGAGATTAGCAGGGAAAGGGGCTGTAAAACTCGTTTATCTACTTTCTACTGATTAGGGTTGATGGGTTTTTAGGGGATTATTAAACTCAGTGGTCATGACACCAATAGTCTAGTCCAAAGGCCAACAACCAAGAAGCAGCATGAATCAACACAAGTCAGGGAAAAGCTGTAAGACTCAGTTGGAAGTTCTCTGGAACTCTTTTTTTCTTCAAAGTCAAGTGTCAAAGCATGAAGATCAGTGCAGCGATGTTGACCCAAAATGCGATGTTTCACTGTGTATAGGCATCTTTATATCTCCTCTCCCCAAAGTCCACCTACAGATGTTCCCAGCTGGCCAAAATCACGTCCTTCAAATGAAAGAGCAGTTCACAGCAAAACATCACGGGCCCTCTCACAAGCCAGCCTTCAGCCAAATATCACATACCAGGCTTTCAGCAAAGCATCACATGACAAAACTGAGTGTTCAAGGAAACCAAAAACCTCCAATTCAATATAGGGACTCATTGCTGGCCACAAAACAAATTTTAGTGATGATGATGGTAGTGGTGGTGATGATAATGGTGATTCAAGGTGATGATAGTGAAGATAATCATCGCATTTATTGTTTTTCTACTTTATACTTTAAGCTTACAAATTATTACAATCAAATTTATGACTAGCTTAATAGTTCAAAGCATCTAATCACATATAATCTTTCCCTTACATGTATACACATAAATTAACATGAGCATTTACATAGAATTTTGTTATTGAATGTTGAAGAGTAAATTTTATCCAATAGCTTTTTAATTTTTACTTATTATTTTGGTTTTCTGAGACAGGATCTCATGTAGAACAGGCAGGCCTTGAACACATTCTCAGCTGAGAATGTCCTTGAACTTCTTTTCTTCCTTCATTTACCTCTGAAATACTGAGATTAAGAATATATACCACCCAACATGCCTGATTATGTGTTGCTCTGCAAGGACTCTGTCAGTTGACCTTTATCCTTAGCATCTCCTTATTCTTTTTTAAATTAATTATTTATTCACTTTACATCCTAATCATAGCACCCTGACTCTTCCCCTTCCAGTCCCACCTTCCCTCTCTCTTCCCCTTATCTCCCCTCCCTTACCCCTCAGAAAAGGGGAGCACTCCTCCCACACCCATCCCAGTTCATCAAGTTGCATCAGGACTGAGAGCATCCTCTTCCCTTGAGGCCAGCAAGGCAACCCTGCCAGCGGGGAGTGATCAAAAAACAGGCAACAGAGTCCATGTCAGAGTCAGCCCCAGATCCCTTAATAGGGAGCTCACATGAACCCTGAATTGCCAATCTATGCATGGTCCTTGTTGGTGCATCAGTCTCCACGAGCTTGCCTGTGCCCAGGTTAGTTGGCTATGTTGGTCTTCTTGTGGCACCCCTGTCCACTCCGGGTCCTTTTACCCTCCCCCCACCACTGTCCCAGAAGGTTCCCTGCTGGTCGCCCAATGTTTGTCTCAGCATCTGCTTCAATCTGTTGCTGGGTGGAGCCTCTCACAGAACAGCTATGCTAACATTTTTATTAATAATAGTAAAACTGTATTGTTAGCTTTATCATTTGAAGGTCATAGCACTTATGAGGTACTTATTTCTATTAAATATTTTTCCATTAAAGCTATATTTGGGTTATTTTAAATGCCATCTCCATTATATTAAAGTATGAGTCTAACAAAATATGTAATTACATATTGTTATATAATTATATAATATATTTTTATATAATATATTGTTTTATATACACATACAGAGGGAGAGAAAAAAAACAGAAAAAGAGATAGAAAACAGTAGCTGTTTCATGACACAATCCTACTTTGTCCTGCTTAAGTAAAAATCTACCAGTAGGAAATGTATCTTAACAGATCATTCCTGTGTACACAGACTGCTGTTCTTCAAATAGCCTTCTAAAACAGCTTTTCTCCAGACAGCAGCACCACCTTTTCAATAAATGCCCTTCATGAGCACTGAGAAAAGGAAGCTCTCCTCCTAAGGGAGCTGGTTTAGCCTTTCTCAGAAGGCCTGAGGCAGAAAGGAGATGCATCATGTTCCTTTGTCCATTACTGGCTAGAATTAGTCCCATGGCACTGAATAATGAAAAGCATGATGGGAAGGAGAGTACTCTGTATTCTCAAACGGGATCAATACCTACACACAAAAAGCTTTGGGGACTTTACCATAGTTCTCTTTGCAAACATTGAAATAATATTTTCTTTCTCAAATATCAGTTTTCCCACTGAATTCTATGTCTTATAATAATTCAGCATTGAAGCACTTGCTTCCTCTTTTCAATATGAAATAAAAAAGGTATTTGACAAGCTTCATGCTTTTACTTTTCCCCACAAATTATATCCTTTAGACATGATGGCAGTGTTTGGTACATGTCAGTAATTGCTCTTAATGACTCAGAAAGAATATAATGATCTACTATGATCAAAACTAATCTGCCATAAAGAGAACAGAGATATAAAATGACTCACTCTGTGCAAACAAATCCAAATTAATTGCCTCATCTGTTACAACATATAATATACACTTTAACATTGCCATGACTTTATACAGACACCTGGTATCTCTGAGAAGCTCATCGAATAAGGGCTCCTGTCCTTGTAGAGAAAAGCAGCCTGCCAAATGAAGAAACTCCTACTTCTCGGTAGGCTTTTTACTATGTACCAATTATTCAATTATGACATTCTGGGGTAATGAGAAATGTTTGTCTATGCTCCATTTTTGGGTTAACCAAACATATATCCCTTATATATATATTTAACAATTCATTTTAATTTTTTTAAATTAAAATATAATTACATCATTCTTTTCCCCCCTCTCCTCTCTCTAACCCTTTTCATGCCCTATACCCCCAGTTATTCCATCTCAAGTTCTTGGCCTATTTTTCTTTAATTGTTTTTTTTGACATATATGTAAATAAATAAAAATATATATTTGCTTAGTCCATTTGCACATATATGTTTAGGGTTGACCAGTTGTTTTCATATGAAATGTTACTTGGCCTTGACAATGTTCCCCCCAAGAGCCAGAGACTATGTGACAGAAACCCCAAAAACCCCAACACATTTTATAGGAAATTCCCTTTTGAGTTGTTGGTGAGGAAAGGCAAAGAGGCTCCTAATAAATATGCTCTATTGCCATTGCCCTTGGTCGCCTCTGAATGTTGAAGGCGAGTCCCATGTGTTAAGCTTCAAACCTGGGACAAGTGGCTGAGGTACTTATTTAATGTAAGTGGACTTGTTCTCCAGGTTCTCCCAACTTCCCTCAGTCTCTACCAGTAACAGAAGATGGCTGCCATACCCCACCCTCTACTCTGGACTCTCCAGCCCAAGAGGCTGGGCTGCTTTTCCCCAAGAGGCTTTTTCTTATATAATCCAGCTATTTTGGTTAGCTGGCACTTTGTACTTTTAGCCTCCTGGCTCTTGTACCTTGTTTGCCTCTCTCCTCTCCCTTCCCTTCCCCTTCTCCCATATAGTTCAGGGTCATGACCACTCATGACTCTCCCAGATATGACTGTCTCTGGCTATGCTCTCCCACATACTTACAATAAAATTTTTCCTCCACCATAACTAGGAGCAATCATGTCCTTTCCTATTTCTTTCTTCCTTCCTTCCTTCCTTCCTCTCTCTCTCTCTCTCTCTCTCTCTCTCTCTCTCTCTCTCTCTCTCTCTCTCTCTCTCTCTCTCTCTCTCTCTCTCTCTCTCCATGTCCCTCAAAGACACAACGAGTTTCAGACTCAGGACTCAGAGGATCCAAGCTGAATCTGACAGGAAAGTCTCCTCCCTGAAGCTTTCATAGGTGCTATGGAAGCTCCCAAGGGAAGGAAGCAAACAATAGTCCTACACAGATGCAATGTCTCTGATCCACAACAATGACCAACGTGGCAAACTATATACAAGGGTGCAGCAATGGCACTCACATCTTGGTGGTTTCCAGCAGCTATCTGGTTTTAAGGACAATCAACAGGAAGGAAATCATGCCAGGTATGGAAAGTTAGAGAACTAACTGGAATTAGTGAGACTACCGATATTATAGAAGAACCTATAATCATTACTCTACCAACCCAGCACACTCTTTAACTGAATTTAAAATATCTTATCCCAAATAATTGCAAATTTCACCTCTCAGCAAATAAGTTTCTGTTTGCAGCAGAGACCATGATGGAAAACCACAAGTGAGCAAAATGAGGAGAATGACTGAGAGTTGGGTGGATCTATCGCAACTACTGCACTTAAGCCTCAAGCAGCAGCATGGAATGAAGGCAGGGGGGGGAGGGAGTGAAAAAGGTTATAAGATGCAAAGACCCGGAAAGTTTGTTATAAAATTGTATAACCTAGAAATGACTGGAAACTTCATCTATGATACCCCAACAAGATGGCTGCCTAAACAAGCCTCCAAAAGATACAGAACTAACAGACATGCTAATATGAAAGGAAAAGAAAGGAAAAGAAAAGAAAAGAAATCTGATGGGTCCCACTCTTAAACAAAGAACTACAGGAAACCAAGAAAGCCTACAGGTGGAAGACATAATCATTTCTAGGCATGAGCTCCCCAAATGGTTATATAATACCAATTGTCATCTCCTTTTATTTTATTTTGTTTTATTTTATTCTCTGGGATTATGATGTAATTACATAATTCTCTTCTTCCCTTCCTTCATATGAACCTTCCCATATACTATCCCCTATAACTATATAAATACATTACTAATATGTAATCACAACTGTGGGGGGCATGCAGGAGAAACAGCAAAACAGCTCTAGAACTCATGGGATGTGGCCCACTGGTTAGTAACCCACGAGGGCTATCTTGGAGAGCATAACTCCGAAGACTATGTGTTCTGAGGACTTTGTGCTGTTGGGAAGTACAGCTCTTCTTGTTGCCTTTGTGGTCACTACATCCCTCATAATATATGAGTTGTATGAAAACTCTAAGGCGTTTCCAGTCTCTCAAAGGGCAGTTATCTCTTTCAGGCATGGTTGCTGGAGCAGACTAATGATTCAAACCACCAACCCTGAAAAGAATCTAAAGATACAGATTGTTAGCAATGGCCACTACCTTTAGAAAGAATTTGGAAAAATAGATTGTTTAGCAAGGTTAGGTAAAGATGTTCTTCGCTACTATCTCTGACATAGAAAATGTTGGGAAACAATCTGAAGTTCAGAAAAGTACACTCTTATAGTAAAGCTAGGGATTTTTTTTTTTTGAGGTTGGCAAACAGAAATAACAGCCCACAGTAGCAGTGGCTGACATGAAGTTCTCAGCCTGGATGATGACTGAGACCACAATTAATTTCCTAATACTTGTTTTTGCCTCAGCTTCCTAATATGATTTAATAATTATAATTAATGAGTATATGAGCACCTTAAAGTTTTAAAGTAGAGATGGATAGTTATTTTTATATGAAAGTTTAGATTTGTGATTCTTTTAAGATTTTTATAAGACTGCCTTTTAAGATAATTGATTCTTTCTTTCTAACCACAAACTGAAGCCTGCCAGTAAAGAAAAACTGGCTGAGAAATTATCTTGCTTACTCATCTTGTTAATATAACAAGTTGCTTAGTTACAAATGCATATGACTTCTTGGGAATAACTTGTTTTTAGTATTTGTTTTTCATCCATAATATGTAAAACAATTGATCATATGAAGATATTGGGAACATGTTTTACTTACATATATTCACTGTAATCATTCATTTAGCTGACCAGGACAGATACTGGGACTTGCAACCAAGCATGGGACATTGCTCCAGAGGTCCTGTGAAAGTGTTGGGAGAAAAATGGAAGGACCTGGAGGAAACAGGAACCTCCCAAAAAGACCATCAGAGACAACTAGCCTAATTCCATGAGGGTTTTCAGAGACTGAGACATCAACTAAAGAACATGCATGATCTGGACCTAGGTCTCCTGCACACATGCAGACATCAGGTGGCTTGGTCTTCATATGGGACACCTGGCAAGTTGAGGGGAGATGAGTGTTTCTAACATGGACACTGTTGCCTGCTTTGGCATCACTTCCCCCTGGCAGAACTGCCTTGCCTGGCCTCAAAGGATGAAGACCTCCTCAGTCCTGATGTGTCTTGATGTGCTGGGGAAGGCTGAAAAGGGGGTAGAGGGCTCCCCTTTTCTGAGGAAAAAGGGAAGGGGGAATGGGAGAGGTGGGGAAGGAAGAAATTGGGAGGAGAAGAGGGAGGGGGCACCCTTGGGATGTAAAGCAAATAAAAGAATAGTTTTATTAAGAAAAATCATAAAATTGTTAGGTAATGGGTGATGCAAGAAAAAAAGGAAGGAAAAGAAGACCACCCCCACCCCCCCATCAGTGGACTTTGGGAAGGTCATGATTAGAGAAGGGGAAGGAATGGAGGGTTTGGGAGGGGAAGAGGGAGGGTCCATTTACTTTACAATTTCAGTTAGTTCCTACATTTCTCTGTTCAGCTTTGCCTGTCTATTTGCAAGAGCTGGGTATTGAGGTCTTCCATTATCAGTGTGTGAGGTGTGTGATTTAAGCTGCAATGGTACTTAGGTATCTGTGATTAGGAAAATTGTAACTCTAGGTACTGGTATGCATCTTGTCTTTGTTGGGTGTGTTTTATTCCTTTCTTTCTGTTTCCTCTCAGGATCTTGAGTGTGGTGGCCGTGTGTTACCTCATAGAAAAAAAAATCTTTTGAAGTCCTGATAGGTGTGAACACTTGAGTTTCTGCATAAAAAATATGATTAGGGAACTGATATTTAAGGATGAGGATTGGCTAGGGGTGGTGGGGTTATTTCAGGAGAATGAGGGAAGCAAAGCATTCCACCCTGGTCTGCTTAGTTTGTTCCCTAGGAATGGGGCCAGAGAATGAGGAGAGTCCATAGCTGAAGGTGTGCTAGGAAACTGGGGACAAGACTCAGAGATTGCACTCAGAAGGATGTAGGGAGAAGTAAAGATCCCCAGTTAGTCTACCTGCTGCCTTGGCCAGAGTGGTTGCTAGGTTCCTTGAAAGTGTTTGCTAGAGTTAGGCTTGGGACTTATTAACGGGCGAGGCAAGGAAGTTTAGAGGATAAGATCTGTGAATCGCTCTAAATGGAAGGCTGCAGCAGGTGTTTCCCTGCAGTGCTGGGGATGAGCCTGGGGGATTGGATTCGAACAAGCAGAAGGCAAGGTAAAGATGTGCAATTAGCCTACCCGCCTCCCTACCGACAGTAATCTGTGGGTGAGTGCCTGCTGGATTGGGAGCTGGGATGACGCAAGGAGTCCAGGAAGAGAGGATTAGAGGGGAAGATCAGAGGGATGTGCTGGAGATGGGAAGGGGCTGCTCAGATTATCTGTTGCAGAGCTGGGGATAAGACTGGGGAATTGGATTGGGAAGAGCAGAGGGGAGGTGAAAATTTACAGTTTACCTGCTTCCCTGACTGGAATAGCCCATGTGTTCAGAGCTAAAATTTAGTTCTTAAATGAACATTGGCTACATTAATTCCCTAAAATCTGTAGGAAGTGGCATTTTTCTTGATTTAAAAAAAATTCTAGATATTTTAACATGATCTCTAAGATTTTGAGTTTCTTATTTTGTGAAAAAAACGTATACATAAATTTCTACTCATCAATTCACATTTAATTTTCATGTGAATGATAAAACATGTAGGTAACTGAACAGCTAGTTAACTAAATTGCTTAACGGACAGAATGTCTACACTCACATTCTAATATTCTCCAGAAGAGGGTCAATGAGATAATGCCTAATAAGCAGGAAGGATATTTAAGTATGATGTGTGTCTACACTATCCTAATCTCAGTACATTTGCCTGAGCAATCATATAGATGAACTAAGTGAACTTACATAGCCATTTCAATTCCACAGTTCTATGGGGTTTACTTCAAAACCCATTGATCTTGATAGGAACCTAGGGATTCATTCAAGAGCAAAAGTTACTAAAGCTGCTTCAAAGTTCTTCTATCACAAGGTCCTTGCCCTCAAAGTTTTTATTCTCTAACGCATTTACACATGTCTTTTGAGTTGCTTATCAAAAAACCTGCACAACTGTAAAGTGAATCCACTCTTCTTTCTGAGCATAGCCAGATCCTTGCTTGCAAATATCCCTGTGGGCAACCATTTAGATCTGAAATGATTCAACAAATACTGGCTCTAATTGCAATGGTTTTAGTCTTAGATGAAAACTATACAAATGACAATAGTAATAATAATTTCTTTTTTAACATTTTTATTTTATATTAATCACAGGTTATGTACTTTGTATCCCAGCCATAGCTCCCTCCCGCATTCCCTCCCTATCCCCACCTTCCCTCCCTCATCTCCTCCCTGCCCCTTTCCAAGTCCACTGATAGGGGAGGGCCTCCTCCCCTTCCATCTAACTCTAGCTTATCAGATCTCTTCAGGAATGGCTGCAATGTCCTCTTCTATGGCCTAGCAAGGCTGCTCCTCCCTCAGGGGGCGGGAAGGTCGAAGAGCCAGCCATTCAGTTCATGTCCAAAATAGTCCCTGTTCCCCTTACTAGTGTACCCACTTGGATATTGAGCTACCATTTGCTACATACAAGCAGGGGTTCTAGGTTATATCCATACAACCCATGGATTAGAGAGACAGTCTCATATAAGACCCCTGTGGCCTGATATATTTGGTCCTTGCGGAACTCCTGTCCTCTCGAGGTCATACTAACTCCCCCTTCTTTCATATGATTTCCTGCACTCTGCCAAAGAGTTGGTTATGTTTCTTAATATTTGCTTTGATACCATGCTAGGTAGAGTCTTTCCAAGGCCCTCTGTGGTAGGCTCTTGTCCTGCTACTTGTTTTCTCCTACATCCAATGTCCGTCCCATTTGACTTCCTTAGTGAGGATTGATCCTCTTACCCCAGGTCCTCTTTCTTGTTTATCTTCTTTAGGTGTATCGATTTCAGTGTCGACTCATTCTATTGTAGCCACTGTGCTGACTGAACTGTTTTCTGCACTTTGGTCCTCAGCTGTTGTCTATAACATAGTAAGCTAGAAACATAGAAAGGTCACTGATTTGACAATTAGGTGTGATTTCTCAAACTACATATTCATTATATTATGAAATAGAAAAAGATTAACTTTCTGGTAAGATCATTTGTAAGGTCAAAAATATAAGATTTGAGATGTTAATAGATATAATTTCTTCTCAAAGATTGTTACAGATTGGTACATATAAATTAGAGTATAATGGGTATGTGTTCCTTACTGTACCTGTTTTTCATTCTACACTCAAAATCTTGGCTTGCTCTTTGTAAGATAATGAGATATAGACGCATAGCACACAGAGAGGAATAACACTTTTTGTGTTCATTCCATAGGCAGGCTCTACAGTTGTCTCTTACTAGCACCCTGCCATAAGTTAGCTTTTGATGGTGTACTGTGAATGTTGAACTTATTTCTGTATCCAGATCTGCTAACAATTATCTATTTTTCAAATTCATCATGAAAATGTTGATGAGCACCAGAGTCTCAATTCCTTGAGAGTTCACTTTGGGAGGTTCTACTCAGAGCATGAAATGAGTCACGGCAATTGGGAAAGAGACTTGTTTGCTGCTCTTCAAAGAGACAAATCATTGTGTCGGCTTGGAATGATGTTTTCTGCTCTAATTTTGGTCACATGGTTGCATGGGCTGCACTAAATCCTCCCCTCAGATACGAACAAAAGATAGCTGGAAAAGAAAGATAGTTGATCAAATTCTTCATCTGCCCAGTGAATGTGCCTGGCATGTGCACTTGATTATCATTCCAAGAGAACTAAATTTAATACAGGTTTGGGTTTAAAGTTCTGCTTGATTTTAAAAATCAAAGAAACTATATTTGTAAACTTAGATATGACTCCTGCCTGTCCCAGTCTGCATCCACGTACTCCTGGTCATATTTATGAGAGAATAATTGGCAAGAAGAGAGTTGGGGACTTATTGATAATATTGAAAATGTTATTCAACATTTTCTTCTTAGCATAAAAGAGATGAGATAAACTAAGTGGTTTATGCTCAGTTTACAGCAGAATATGCACAGATCATCAGATACCCAGGGACTCCATCTTTCTTTATGAGAGGCATAGAAGAGTATGCTGGAGAAGGTCAAGGGCCCATGCTCTTGGCTGGTCCCTTTTTTGGATCTCTGTGTACTCAAGGGCTCTTTACTTAAGATTTTGCAAAACTTGAGGTGTTAGTGACCTAGTTCTGAACCAAATGCTGGTTTCCGTTTCCTCTTTTGCAAGCACAACTGCTCACTGCTTCAGGAAATTAACTGTTTGTGCCCTTGTTAATAAAGGCGGAGTTTTAATCCTCAGCTGTCAATCATGTGACAAAAATTAAGTCCAACCTTGTGACTTGCTCTAAAAGAAATGATTCAAGTTTAGAGTTAACAGACCAGAGTTTTGCTCATTAGTATATATGACCTTGAGTATTAGCAGGCACACCATGCACTGAGTTATTACCACATAGTAGTTCTGTGACTTTTCTTATGTTGTCTTAGTTAATCCTTATGTTTTTAGGTGTTTGTTTGTTTTCCCAGCCCATCACCATGTTCACTATTTATTGGACATGTTAACAAAAGAGGTTCAGTAAAAAAAAAAAAAAAGACCAAAAGCCCATGTGATCATCATACTCCTCAGATTCTTCCTTCTTTGCTGCCACATTCCACTCCTCAGGTGGGGCCATAGCAGCAGTGGCTGAGGCAGGACCACCTGCCAGCACAGCTCTGGCTGCTGGAGCTGGCCCACCATCCCCTACACTGCAGATGAGGCTCCCAGTGTTGACATAAGCCAGGGCCATTGCAAACAAGACAGGCCAGAAAGATTTAACACTGACACCGTCTATTTTAATGAGGGCACTGATCTTTTCCTCCATGACTATCACCACATCATCATGAAGGATGAGAGTGGGGAAGATGCAGGTGGGCTCAGAGACTGAGGCCATGTTGAGCGCTCCCGGCATGGTGCTAGTTTCCGGATGAAGTGGGGCCTCACCCCAAAGTGGCCTTAACTTCTTCAGAAGGACTAAGCACTTTGGCAGCAGCTGAAGACAAAAAAAAAACATGGTTTCAGGTGTTTCTTTCTGCCCTCTTGTTTCACAGATGAAGGAAGTGAATCAATCACAGGTTAGAACACTCAAAAGTCCCACTATGGCCAAATGGTAGGAATAGATCTCAGTCTGAGAGCATCTATCTCGAAAGACAGTAAGCCCCCCAAATCATTGTTCATGCGGTTAAGAAAGTGAAGCTACAGCAGGCATGGTGGTATACACCTTTAATCCCAGCACTCAGTAGGCAGAGGCAGGTGGATCGCTCTGAGTTCGAGGCCAGCCTAGTCTACAAAGTGAGTCCAGGACAGCCAAGGCTACATAGAGAAGCCCTATCTTGAAAAAACAAACAAACAAAAGTGAAGTTAATGGTACCCAAACTGCAAAATCGATAAGAAAGTTAAAAGCGACATACAATGGTACGTAGTGTTAAATACACCCAATCATTGACTGGAAAAAATGAAAAAAGACAACCTGTCATGCACCATTCATGGTTCTTAGCACTAAGGAGCACAGTGGTAGACAGTAATGGGGCAGTGTGTCCTTAATGGGTTGGAGCTTCAAGGCATGGTATACTACTTACTGTTCTATGCTGTTGCCTGTAATTTCCAGGGTGTGGTTGGGGTGGAGCAGGGAACACATTAATTTGCTTGTAGTTAGTGTGACAAAAGTAAGCCAATGGAGTTGCTTAAATGATAGCAATTTGTTGTCTCAGTTCTAGGTGCTTAAAATTTGAGATTGAGGGGGTAAGAAGTTTGCTTGCTCCTTTTAAAAATACTTTTATATTTTATTAAAAATACTTTTTTATTTCTTTAAATTATTATATAATTGCATTATTTTCCTCCTTGCTTTCCCCCTTTTCAACCCCAAGCATACCTCAGTGCTGGCTCTCTTTAAAATTTATAGCCATTTTTCTTGGTTGTTATGCATGTGTACGTGTGTATGTATGTATATGTATACACACATAAATATAACCTGCTAATCCCACTCCTCTATAATGTTATCTGTATGTATATGCTCTCAGAGCTGATCACTTGGTAGTAAACAATTATGGCTAGAATTAGAAAAGATCATATTGAATGAAGCCCAGATCCCCAAAAACCAAACATGTCATATTCTTTCTCATTTGTAGTTTCTCATAGCTCCAAGTCTTCATGTGCAAGTGTATAACCTTGACTAACAGCAGAAACCAGGAAAGCAAAGGGAGACCACAGCATGGAGAGCTGAGAACAACAGAAAAGGGATAAGTGTTTTCTTCATGAAGCTGTGGGGTTTGAGTATCTGTGCTCTCTTTTCTACTCTTAGTGTCTTTCTGGTCATCATTGATGTTCTTGGGCATGTAAAAACTTCAGTAGCTGAACCTGTGAACACATTCCCTTTGCTAACCTGTTCCCACAAGGCACTGTTACACTTTGCATTTGGTTGTTGTCTGGTGGTGGTGATGATGGTTCAAACCTAGAGCCTACACATACTTAGAGTACTCTCTTCTGTGCTACTTCCTAGGTCAGATATACATTTTTAGATACTCTATGGTGAGATGCTTGTTTGTTAAGCTGCCTTGTTATTGAGTATTCACCAATAAATATGTTTTCACCTTGTCCTTCACCTTGAGACAGAGATAAGAGGATGTTTCGCCAAGTTCCTTAACCTTGCTTGTGTGAACTTGGAGCATATCTGCTAAAGGGAAGTGGTTTAAGAAAACAAGTTTGGTAGTTCCATGAACTTCTTCCTTGTATTGATGTGACTTGTTTTTGTTTTGCCTATAAAAAGGAGTTGTGGAATAAACTTGTAGCTGCAGTTTTTACTGACAGTCCTGATCCCATGTGACTTTTGTTATTTATTTCAATCCTCACTCCTCACTCAGGTACTATTCAACTCTGCCAGTGGATTCTAGCAATTCTCCCTCCCTCTTCCTTTGCCTCTCTCTCTCTTAAATATAAAATCTTCAAATGAGTTTGTTGTTTTTAACCTGGAATATTTGGTCCATACAATTTTGGCCTCAAAGCTCCTTTGTTGTTCTCGGTGCAAAGTCCATGGCTTCTTCTTGACACCATTATTCTCTCTGTTAAAGATTTATTTTTATTATTTTTATTTATGTGTCTGTGCTTATGTCTGTGTTTATGGAGGGCAAATGTGTGTCTGCCTACAGTAGTGAGAATCGGGTATTGGGCCCCTTAGATTTGGACTTACTGTAATCTGCCTGACATGGGTGCTGGGAACAGAACCGAGGTCTTCTGTAAGACCACCAATCCCTCTTAAACACTACTCAATTTAATAACAATGACCTCTTGGATTACTCTTGTCTTCAACTGTGAGACGTCCCCAGTAAGTACTTGGTACTCAGTTGGTAGACCTTTTTGGGAAGGATAAGCAAGTGTGGCCTTTTTGGAGGTCTGTCTGTGGGGACTGGCTTCAAAGTTTCAAAATTCTCATGTCATTCTTAGTTTCTGCTTTACTCCCTCTCTGCTCCCTACTTGTGGTTTGAGATGTGAGCTCTCAGCTGTTTCTGCTGCCATGCCTTCATTCCACTGTCATAAGTCCAACTAAATGTTTACCTTATTTTTTCTTTATTATTGTTTATTAGAATGTATTCACTTTGTATCTCCCGGGTGTAGCCACCTCCCTCATCTCCTCCCATTCCCACTTTTCCTCTCTCTTCCCCCCCCCCGTGCCCCTCCCCATTCCACAGTTAGTAGGGGAGGCTCTCCCCTCCTATCTATCCCCTACTAGCCTATCAGGTCTCATCAGGACTGTCCCTTCTCTGTGGCCTAGTTAGGCCACTTCTCCAGAGGGAGGTGATCAAAGAGCCAGCCACTGAGTCCATGTCAGAGACCACCCCTGTTCCCCTTACTAGGGAACTCACATGGAGATTGAGCTGCCCATAGGCTACATCTGAGCAGGAGGCCTATGTCTTCTCCATGCATAATCCTTGTAAAATCTATAATCCTAAAGAAGCTAAACAATAGAAGGATCCTAGGGAAGAGGCATAATCCTCATTCAGAAGGACAAACAGGGTAGACACTGGAAGTAGGAGAAGACAGGGAATAGGACAGGAGCCTTCCAGAGGGAGCCTCTGAAAGACTCTACCCATCAGGGTATCGAAGTAGGTACTGAGACTCAAAGCCAAACTTTAGGCAGAATCTTATAGAAGAAGGGGGAGATAAAAAGGACCTGGAGGGGATAGTAGCTCCACAAGGAGAGCAATAGCCAGAAAAATCTGGGCTCAAGGGATACTGCTGCGACTAAATGCTTTCTTTTATAAATGGTTGTTATGTCCAGATTTTAGCATCCCCAAAGACCCCCAGGAGCTGAACCACTTATGCAAGAGCTAAAAGCTTTATTTGGGCTTAAGCTGGGGTTCTTGACAGTCACCAATGCAACTAATACGAGACAAGAACCCTGAGCAGCTGCTCAAACCCTGGTGTATGAGCAAGGATCTGGAATTTCCAGCTTAGCAGTTAAAGGACTGGGTGACATTCAGCAAAGGCAAGCTTGTTACAAAGTAATTGGCTGACTAACATAACTAACATTGAGAAGTCTGTCTATAGACTTCAGGAATGTTAGGCATTTTCCTGTGCCATGAATGTTCTACTATGAGGACAGATGCCCTACCCTGGGATAAGATACCCTTCCATTCTTGTGGTTTTCACCAGGCTGCTTCTTGGGCAGGGGATGTTATGGTCTTGTTCCTGGAATTGATGACTTAAGGCTTAGTTTTTGTTTGTTTTTTACGTCTGGCCTAGTCCTAAAATGGAGACAAAATGGAGTTTATGTTGTCCTATCAGTGGCCTTGGTCATGGTGTTTATTATAGCAATAAAACAGTAACTAATACATACGTTAACTCCATTTGTCTTCTTCTGTATGTGTGCATGCACATTTTTCTGTTTTGCTTTCCTTCCCAGTTCTTACTTCAAAACGGATTAAAGGAGCTGAAATAAGCAATGTTTTATGCAGTTTGCTCCACCAAACTAATTAGTTCATTAATTTAAAAGTCAGTCTCATCCAAATGGTAAGACACAGACAGAATGCAAATAAAAATTTCTCCAAAAAGTAGGTGAATGTCCCATAGTTCCCATCCTGAATTGAATCCTTGTTTCTACCTGAAACCCCATGAGCACAGTCCTTCCTCATCTCAATTCTGCCAATATTCTGTCTTCTGAACTTGAACTTGCAACGCTCCTTAGTCACTGCTCATAGCCTTCCAAAGAATCTATGCCTGTTTCTAAGCTTTTTCACTTTCAGTTTTTAAACCAATCCTGAAGCCTGAAGAGCCACAGAGTCAATCAAGTTCATTTAAAGCAATGGCCACTGTATTGTACTCTATTGTATTATGTTGTGTTTCTTTATTCACTTATTTGTTTATCTACTTATTTGTATTAGCTACTTTCTTTGTTACTGGGACAAAATATCTGACAGAAGCAACTTGAAGAAGAAATGATGTTTTGGGTTTAATTTCAGCGGAACAAGGTCCATCGTGTCAGGAAAATTAGATTTGTTCAGTTTGCAATAGTGGAAACATGTGACAGTCTGGTATATTCTTCAAAGGTCCAGTTTGCTAGATAAAGAACCAGTGTTGCCCAGCAGGGTCAAATGTTAACCTGGTTTAATTTTATCCATAACAGACCCCAATAAAACAGCATCTACATGATACTGAGGACAAATGGCATAATACCATTTTGCTGTTCTACTCAAGGGCAAGTAATGAAACAGGTCTACTTTACTTAAGAGCTACAGGGGGGATACAAGGTGAATGAAGTGTAATTAATAAAAAATTAAAAAATAAAAAGAATACTAGCCAACTCTTTGTGAAGGCTACCTAAGACTTAAAGCCAATAAATATTCTAATCTCTATTTCAAGTAACTGTTTCTTCCTTAATTTTGGAAGAATATTTCAAAGTAATGTACTCTTTGAAATATTTGTAAAAATATGGCTAATCATTGTATTTTTTAAATTCAAATAAATTTAATTACTATAATTTTAAAATGACATATTATAAATGTATATTTCAATATGTAATCATTTGTGAGTTGTATCTATACTTTTATAGATGTATATACTTGATCATCCATATGTCATTCTGAATGTTCTGAAACATGCACACACAGGCAGACACACACACATCGAGAGAGACAATGAGAGACAAGAGTTGTCCTAGCCAACACTAACATTGTCAAATGCCCTTTGCAACAGTCCTGTTCCCTGCTATACAATAAAAACAAAAAAAAGTGGAACTCAAGGTTTTGTTAAATGAAATAAACTCCTACTGGTGTGGGATTGACTCGCCAGTAGTTTAATAATCTAGTTGTACTCTTTCTATTACAAAACCTTGGACCTATGAAAAAGTTTTATGTTCATGTGTTGCTTCCTCTTAACTCTCCCAGTGGATCTCCATGACCAACACATCTGAGCTCATGCTCATTGTCTCCATCAATGGAGTCTCCTGTCTCTCCAGACACTGCTGTACAATGATGAATGTGTATTGTGGGTAGCATTATTTTTATTATGCTTTTCTGCTTTTAGACCAAAATTTTGATTATAATGTCAGAGGCTTGGAAGAACCATTTTCTGCCGCAGCATCTGGAGACTGACTGTGCGGCACTGGGAGAGAGTAAGGAAACGCCCCTCTTGTACAGGCACAAGGTCTTGCAGCATTTCACCATGTCCTAGAGCTCCAATTCAAAATGCTTCTCCTATTTCCAAACAGATGTTGTGTTTAATTTCTGTTTCAACATAGTTATTTTAGTTTAATTCTCTCTGTTTTGTGCCATGCCTTTTGATTCTATGCGTGCCTCTCTTCCTCTTATGATACACACATCTTCCTGCTTACATTACTTTAGGATAATTTCTTCTACCAAAATATTGATTGGCTACATATTCATAAAATATTCAAATTAGCATTACATAATACATATTTTGTGGACTTGGAGTGATGGTAATGGGCTATATAAAAATATCTATGAGTTCAAATTTTACAGTCTTCCTAAACAAAATAGTCTTTGACAGCCATTTACATTTTCAGTAAATGTTTGTTGAGGATATTATAAACCAAGCATTTTTTCTAATTAATTGGAAAAACAAATAAAATATTTGCCCTTATAGAATAATGCTTGGTAGAGATATAACACTTTTTGTTTGTTGGATGGATAATTTTGGAAAGTAAAATACTTGAAAAACAAATGAGCTCATTTGGGACTGAAGAATCAATTCTTAAATATAACATTTAAAAAGAAAGACATTAAGAAATCATTAAAAATCAGTAAATACTTCATAGTTAGTGATTTTGAAATAAAATTTACATTTACAAGACAAATATTTCATCCAACTGTACCCTAAATAGATTTCCTAAGGAGGGAAATTATTTTCAGTTTCATTAACACATATGTAGATCAAAACTCTGGCAACATGCACAGGGTCTTCACAGTTTCAAGTGAAGTTGTTTTTTTTTTTCCTTAACAAAACAGTTTACAAAAAGAATGTAAACAATTTATGATCTGGCCAGTTACACTTTATAGCTCCTAGAGTTGGAAGTACTGAGCCAAAAACCATCCAGGCAATTTGAGAGGGTAACTGTTGCTAGTAACCTTCCTTCAGTGGGTCATTAAACACCTCTAGAAGGTTGAGAAACATTTGCTTAATTTTTAAATTTTATTTGGAATAATTATTGCTGTCTATTAAGAACTTGACCCAAATAAAAATCACGCACACACATACACATACACAAACACACACAGCACTAAGAGGGAAAGAGAGAAATGGACACAAGCTCCTCTCTTAAACAAGCTCTCTCTAATTGATATCTACTTGAAAAACATTAGTTTTCACCAATGGAGACTCACTGAGTATGTCAACCACACGTAAGGGCCAGCCCGATGCCAGGAAAAGATGGCCAGCACAAAACAAACTCAATGGAATTTTTGCAGGGTTTTTCTTTTTGTTGTTGTTGTTGTTTGGTGTTAAAATGCTGTTTGTTTGTTTTTTAATCTACAAGTCTTTTGCTTGTATATTGTGGTTTCTGAATTTTTGGTTTTACTTTTAGTTTTCTGTGTATATGTGCTTAGTGTTTTTCCTTTTAAAAATTATTTGTCTTTTCTTTTTTTAATTTATTTTTTATTAATCACAGTTTATTCACTTTGTATCCCCTTATCTGTTTGTTTTCTAAAGAGAGAGAGAAAGAGGCATGGAGTTGGATAGGTATGGGGTTAGTAAGAATATAGGAGGAGACGAGAGTGGAAGTCGTGATCAGAATATAGTAAGAAAAATATTTTCAATAAAAAGTTTTAAAAGTAAATAAAAAAACTGTTTAGAAAAGTTCATTTTCAGGTATGTGGACGAAAGTACTTAATAAATATTTGTTGTAATAAAAGACAGATAGGACAACTCTGGCCTCACAGTGCTAACATCAAAAGTAAGGGACCTGCAGCAGCAATCACGCTCATTTGCATATGGGCGTGACCAGCTGCATTAAAATAAACAAGTACCTAGTTAAATGAATAAATAAATGCTACATAGGAGGGCAGGAAGTTGGGCAGCAGCTGTGATGAGGGCTCCTGGGAAAAAATGTGAAGAAGGGAGTAAGATCATGATACGTTGTGTAGAAATATGAGATTTGTCAAAGAATAAATTAAATTAAAAAAAATAAATCTTTAAAATTCAAAGAAGTATTCCAACATTACCAAAGGTCCAGGTTATTATTTCTTCCTAATTTCTAAAATTTATCAGATACATGTATTGGGTTTTTTTTAAGTACTATTTGTGTGTGTGTGTCTTTATTCCGTTTGTGAATAAATGCCTGTGGAGGCCAGATGAAAGTGCCGGAGTCCCTGGAACTCGATTTCCAGATGGTTTGAGCTGCCAGGCATGGATGCTGGGACTTGATCTCGGGGCCTCTGGAAGGGGAGTCAGGGCTCTTAACAGCCACGCTGCCTCCGCTGCCTCTGCAGCACCACCAATTAGTTTTACAAATAAATACTGTTGTTTTAAGAACTTTTAACCCCTCCCTTTCCCTTTCCTACTTTATTTCCCTTTCTCCTCCCCTTTCATTCGTCTGTTCTTTTCCCCCTATTTTTCTTCCTTTTGCTTTGTAGTTTTGGGAAAGATCTCTACTGTTTAGCCAGGATGACTTGGAACTTGGCTTTGTAGACCAAGTTGGCTTTAACCCTCAGTGGTGGGCTTATAGGCATTCACCACATAGCCTATCTTAACTTTGCCTTACGTGTGTGGTATGTATGTGTGTGTGCCTATGTGTGTGCTTATGTGGTACTGAGGATTGAATTTAGGGTCTCATGCCTGCTAGGCAATTTCTTTAACCCCGGGCTAGAGTGGGGTTTTAGTTCATTTTTCTTTTTGCTCCTTTTAAAGCCTGTTATTCAAAACTGTGTTATTCCTCACTTCAAAGTTTTGATGATCAAAAAATACATTTAAAGTCATATCTAAGTGTCACAGATATTAGTTTTCTCTCAGAAATTTAATTTTGCTATGTGTCTATTTGGGGAAAGTATATTTATCTAGATAATCCAGAAATTTCCTGGGTCTGAATTGAGATTGAAGGTTACCAAGGCCAGGTTATATAATACAAAACAGGTCCAGGTCATTGACTTCATCTTGTTTATGCTGCCTTGCTTGGCTTTGTCTTTTTCAGTATGTGACTCCCAGAACTGTACTCAATCTCCAGTTTGGTTTAGTAGCTCTGTCTCCTGATAGGTACCATCCTTCTGGGCCTTCCGTGTTGCCTTCCATGCAGCCAGCTGTGGATTCAACTCATGGATGGCTTCAGTATTACCTTTAGCTTTTTCACATTTTTGTTTATGACAACAGACATGTTTATCCTTTATTTGAACTCGGCTACTTTTAAACCAATTCTCTTTTATGTTCTATCTATCATTATATATTTCCAGGAAGAGAACATTCAAGGGTGAATCTACTATCTTGATTGGAAGCAAACCAGAATTCAGTAGTCTGCTCAGACTTAAGCCAGTGAAAATAATAAGCATTATTTTAGCCAGTGGAACCATTCCTATTGAAGTTTCATCATATGACTGGATTTCTAAAGTTAACGAGAAATCAAAACAAACGAAACTAAACAAACAAAAAAAAAACATTCTTTGAAATATCCTGCCCAATCAGTTTTCACTGAAGCAGCACAAGCCACTTCCATCACTTGGCAGCTACTAAGTAGTTGACCTAGGAGAACCCCAGAGGTTCAGGACCTTCAACAGAGTCCCAGGACCAGGAACAAAAATGTTTACTTATTTATCATATTAGAGTTGGAAGAATTACAATGTTATGAATTAACTGTTTTTGTAAATGGAACAGAAGAAATGCGAAGGAACTTGATTAGCTGTAGGAGAATAGAAATTAAATGGTAGGTTCTTTTGCTGTCAGGTTATTTTTTTCTGCTCTGCACACTGTGGTTTAATTTATTTATTTCCCTTATGAAATATGATTTTTTGAGTGCTTCTAAGGTGTCTACAAAAATTTGAATTATCTTTCTGAGTTAGAGTGGTTTAAATTCATAACCCTTGTTGGTATTGATGAAAATGTTTTTTTTTACTGAATATACTTTATTACCCAGAAAATTTAACAAAATGGTACTGATATTAATGTTTGTCATTTATTTAGCTCACACTAACTATTCACTAAATAAATTTTACGTTCCTGAGACGTTCTGATCATTTGTGAGGCTTAATTTTCCTTGTTAATTTGACTGAATTGAGGAACCCAGAGATTTGGTAAACAGTACCTCTCAGTGTGCCTGTGAAGGTATTTCTGTACAATTAGTACATGAATGTATTAATTAATTTATTTTAATGTTTATTCCAGCCACATGGTTCTGATGTATCTGTTCTAGGGTGAGGCAGAATGTGAGGGCAGGAGGCAGGTAACTGAGTAAGGCAGCTCACCTCATGGAGGGAGGAAACAGAGCGAGTGAAGAAGGGGACTCTTGGATGCATGTTTTACCCACACTTACCTGCTTTTCCAGCCAGGCCCCAGCTCATACATAATCACGGAGCTCATCAGATAGGTCAGCACTCCTGTAATCCAGCCACCTCTCAATGCCCCAGTCGGCAAGCTTTCAACACACGTCTTTGAGGAACATTTTACACAGAAATCACACCAGATCAGACAATTACGTGAACTTACTCTGAATATGGAGCCAATCAAGAGGGCGGGGATCAAGATAAAATGAAAGGTCAGAATGGAGAGTCATATAAGTCACAACCACTTGAATCACCATCTTAAGCAGATTTTTTTCTGCTCTTGCTGCTCTGACACAGACAGAGATCATCAGATTTTTAGACTCCGGGTTCTATTGCTTTGGTCTTACACTAGCTGGAGCTTTTCAGAGCGTCCTGACCTCTGTCCTCAGAGAAAGGTTAGGTGACTGGTCCCTCTTATTCAGAGGCTTCTTGCTGCTTAGACCTAACAGCTCCTGGTATCTCCAATACTCCAGCCCATAGATGTCACCATTGGATAACCCAGTCTTTGATTTGAAGAAATATTTCCTTTCCTTTTTTTCTTTTCCCATGCATATTCCACTCATCCTCTGAAAGATTTGCTAATACAGCGTGTTGTCAAAATTCATGATTCCTGTAGCTCTAACACTTTGTATTATTTTAGCATTTACATTTTAGATTTGTGGAGTTATATGTTTCTCTAAATATTCATCCATTTTTTCATTTTAAATACAGCTTAAGTGCCAATTATATAGCAATGATTATGCTTTATATCTGAAATATAACAGAAAACCACCATTTTCTCTAGTGCTGTAACTGCTATTCTACTGGAGGAAATAAAAATCAAATAATTATAAGAAGATTAAACATTGAAACTATTGTGTGTATTATGAAGGAAAAGTATAAAGTACTATGAGGAAATTAAAAATCCAGAGAAAAGGGCAGCACTCAGTGATAATGCTTGTACTTAAGCTGAATGAGACTCTTGGTTCAATTTCTAGTATCATTTACTGCAATGAAAATTAAAGAAAGAAAGCAAGAAAGGAGGGAAAGGGAGAAAAAGAAAATAATTTTCTGTGGTGAAATTCTGAAGTTTATGCACAAATTGCCTTAGTAAAGGAGGAAAGATCGCCCACAGCTAAAATAGGATATGCAAAAGTGTCCCGACGAAAGGGTTCATGAGTCTTTTGGTGTAAAAAATAGGCCAATGTTTCTGTAGAGTACTTAGCTTGGAGCAGAGTGGTCTAGATTGAACCTAATAAAAAGATCCAGGTTGTATATGGCCTTTGAGGCAGATTATAGCTTTTTCGCTTTGTCCTTATAGTAATAGAAATGAATAAAACATCCAGCAGTCATTCTAGATGTAGGCTCATCTTGGATCACTGATGGGCAGAGCTGGGTGCAAGCAGGTTATGTTTTGGGGACAAGTGATTCTCAGGCCAGTGATGGCAACAGTCTGAATAAGGCACAGCCAATGGACATGAAAGTAAATGAAACCAATGGGAATTGGGGAATGAAAATCACAGATTTAAAAGATGAGTATCTGAATTCTTCTTAGCTCTCTGTTTTTCATTCTGTATGTCAATAGAAATACTGAAGAAGCCCTTGGCTCAAGAAGGAAATGTACCCAAAATAGTCCTGTTAGTTTGGAAAATTTAAAGATAACTCCTCCCAGAAGAGCTCACTTAGGCAATTGGCTGTGTAGTTGTAGAATTTTGATGATAGGTTTTGGCTAGACTTTTGATTGTGAGTAACCACATGTAGATGTAAGATGTATTAGACCATCAGGAAAAAAAAAAGAGTGACAAAAGGCAACGTAAACACTGGAGATTTGACTCACCTACGTCTGTGATATACAAGGAGTGAACACAGAGAATCCTGGAAGCTGCCAAAGTTAAGGGGAAGAAAGTATGTAATAAATAAGGTAAGGTCAATGCTTCCAGGAAAGTATGCTTCCCAACAATTGCTCAGAGAGTCTGAAAGCGAAAACCAAACTACAAAGCTGAAACAATGTACTGAATTTACTGACAGGGAGATCATTGTAATGATTTTGTTGCCATGGTGAACACATCAGCAATGTTGAAAAAAGATGACCAAAAAAAAAAAAAATCTTAGTTTTGTTTGGGAAAGAAGGTTGGGATAAAACTGAATCTAAAAGAAGACTTAGGTTACCTAAATAAGAAAGTCTTGTTTAAAGTGTGTTTAAAAGCTGATGCAAAAGAAGGATACTCAGATGAAGTTGGGGTCTGTGGTGTAGTTTCTAATCTCTCCTTCACGACTTTACTAGTCCTGGAGAACTGGCTAGGATTCTAGTGTCCCACATGATTTTTCTCTTGATAAGTCTGTCTAATTAAAGAGATTGAGCTGTTGATTACCACTCACCTCTTCGCACCACTACTGCATCCTTAGGCTTTTGTGCCAGGCTAACTAACCGTTGAAGTATTTCACAGGCATCATACCTGGGTAGGATGTTGGTTGCTTCCTTGCTTTGGAAGCTTTTGTGGCCCCTTCTGGTACCAGAATAAAGCCATTCAGGTCATTTTCAGCCCAGGGATCTCTGAGCCTTATATATGAAGTGCGTGGTATCTTCAGCATCAGGGATTAACTTTCCATCCCTTGGGGCAATTTAGAGCAACAGCAACAACCTATGTTTTAGGAGTCTCTGACCCTGAGCAGCAACTCAAAAGACGGCTTCTGATACCTGGTAGGCTTTTATCCCCTCTGGGAGTACCATTATTATCCCAAATGTGAAATTTGTATTTAAATTATATTATAAATATATAAATTGTATAATATACAATATATATTTCTAAACACAGGTTGCATGCATTAGTGGTATTTTTAGGTGTGTAGTTAATAGTATGATTCCTCTGACTTTTTCAGACATTCTTATTGTTATTTTACCCATCTCCATCCTTATATAATACTCCCTATCCCATCCTAAATAAAGACCTCTCAATATTCCTATTCTCCCAATTGATAATTTGACTCCTTTTATCTCCATGCATGTTTATCTTCTCTCCCCACAAAGATTCCCTTTTGTTTTATGGTTTCTCAAGTTACTGCAGGATATGTAGTCACATCTGAAAATTTAAAACTGGGAACCTCAGATGAGACAAAATACAAGATGTTTGTCTTCCTGGGTCTAAGTTTCTGCATTCAATATGGTACATTTTTAATAGACAGAGACCATAACAGAAAGCCACAACCAACAAAAACACAAAGTTATGGTGCCTTGTCTCAACTGATAAATCTTCCATACAACTTTTACAGCTATAGCTTATGGATCACTCCTGAAGAGGGAGTAGAAAGATCATAAGAGCCCAAGGAACAGGATCTTGTCTGTGAGATTGTGTCTCCTAAAAATGTCAGAAGCTACATTATTTGAGAGAAAGCAATGATGAAAGTACATGGGAGGGTTTGGGGGGATCAGACTAAAAAGGAAATGACCCATTATATTGTAATGCAAAAAGTAAAAACCTTTTTAAAATGTTGAAAATATTAGAGGGGAATTGATCATTGCTTCCCCAAAAAATGTATTTCTAAAGCACAAACTAGATTTTCAAATGTTTTGCTTCAAATGATTGACATTCAAAATAACACAGTTATGTCTTATTATCATGTTTGCAAACTTCTCACATTATCTGTGTTGTCTTTTAGCTCCCTGTTACCTTTGAGAGAAGAAAACAGGGATCAGGGCAGGAGCTCATCACAGAGGGCCTCTGAAAGACTCTACCTAACATGCTCTCAAAGCAGACGCTGAGACTCCTAGCCAAACTTTGGGAATAGCCTGTACCTGTTGGTACAGAGAATGGCTTCCTTCTGAACAGAAAACTGATAGTGCAGGCATTAATATCAACAATTAATAATTGGGACCTTTTGAAACTAAAAGGCTTCTATAAAGCAAAAGACACCACCAATCAGATCAAACATAAGCTTACATAATTGGAGAATATTTTTACCATCTTCATATCTGATAGAAGACTCATATCCAAAACATATTTTTAAAACCTCAAGAGATTAAATATAAAAAAACCCAAATAATCCAATTTAAAAATGATGAATAGATCTAAACAGAAAATTCTCAGTAGAAGACACTCAAATAGCTTAGAAACACTTAATGAATGTTCAGCACCCTTAGCAATCAGGAAAATGCAAATCAAAATGACTCTGAGAATCCATCTCATACCTGAAAGAATGACAAAGATCAAAACCACAAGTGACTGCTCATGCTGGAATGGATGTCGAGTACAGGAAACATCCATTCTTGGTGGAAGTGCAAACTTGTACATCCACCATGGAAATCAATATGGCAGTTCCTCCGAATGTTTGCAATAGATCCACCTCAGGAACCAGGAATGCCGCTCTTGGGCATATACCCAAAGGACACTTCAACCTTCCACAGGGACACTTGCTCAACCGTGTACTTTCCTGCTTTATTCACAATAGCCAGAAACTGGAAACAACCTAGATGTTTCCTCAACCAAAGAATGGATAAAGAAAATACGATATACTTGCACAATGGAGAGTTAATCAGCTATTAAAAAACGGCAACATGAAGTTTGTAGACAAATGGATGAAACTAGAAAAACATCATCCTGCGTGAGCTAATGTATCATAAAAACAAATATGATATGTATTCAGTTAAATGTGGATATTAGCTGTTAGATAAATGATAACTAAGTTACAATCTGTAATCTCAGCGAGGTCAGAGACAGAGGAATGGACTACAGGAGACACATGGATCTCTCTGGCAGAAGAAAATTGAATAGAATTTTTATGAGTGGACTGGGGGTGGGGGATATCCAACAGCGGTATCAGATGTGGAATGGGAGTGGAATGGGGTTGAAGGAGGAACTGGGGAAGATACAGATGAAATTGGGGGACATTTGAGGAGCACTGTAGAAACAATGCAATGGAAGCTTCCTAAAATAAATGAAGTTGATCAAAATGATGCCTACAGATAATGAGAGGGACAGAGTCCCAACTGGTCAAATCTTGTCATTAAACAAAGCCCCCAGGACTGGGACTGGATTACATCATATGTATTTGTTCTCCAACCTATCAACATCCCCCAAACAACTCAAGAGGTTACCTAGATAAGTTGCTTCCTACAGAAGCAAGGTCTGATTGCTGAAGACTACACCTATGGAATATATTGAACATGAAGCCAAGCTAGTGCCTATATAGAGCCTTCACCCCTACATTCTAGAGTCTTTGGTACAGGACTGAACTCTGCATACTACCAAAAGAGAAACTTAAACACCAACCAAGCCACAAACCCTTTAATCTGCAATGATGTATTTTCTGCATGATATCCTAGGGCAATGATACTGCAAAGCTGTGTGAGTAACCAATCACGAACTTATTTGACTTAAAGTCCCACTCTACAAGATGCAACACATACCTTTTCCTGTTGGGGTTATCATGAACCAGAGATTAGATTCCAGATGGATCTAGAGTAAAATCAAGTACTACTGGTCTTAAAAAGAATGCAGCAATAAAATGATTCCTAGTGCTTTTCTGCTATACTTATTGATCAGTGTCTTATTCAGCCGTTGTCAGAGAAGCTTCCTCCCCCAGCAGATGGGAACTAATACAGAAACCCACAGACAATGTTCAGAGATTGAGAGGCTTTGAAACACTCAGCCCTAAATGGGACATCACCATCAAATCACTCCCCTTAGAACTCAAGAACTAAATCATGGGAGAGGAGGCATAAAGTGTATAAAAGCAGAACTTGGAGACTGCAGCAGCAAGTACAGGGCCTGCATGTGCCTGTCCCAGGTCCTCTACCATTTATGTTATGGTTTTTAGCTTAGTGTTTTATGGGATTCCTGTGTGTGTGAATGAGTTGGTCTCTCATTCTTGTATCTTCTTTTGGACACCTGTTCAAGTTCATGTGATGTTTTTTGTCTTATTTTAGTATATATTATTTTGTTATATTTTTAATTTATTTTTTAATTAATTACAAATTATTCACTTTGTATCCCAGCTGTAGCCTCCTCCCTCGTCTCCTCCCAATCCCGCTATCCCTCCCTCTTCTCCTCCCATGCCCCTCCCCAAGTCCACTGAAAGGTAAGATCCTCCTCCCATTCTCTCTGACTCCAGACTATCAAGTCTCATCAGGACTGGCTGTATTGTCTTCCTCTGTGGCCAGGTAAGGCAGATTCTCCTCAGGGAGAGGTGATCAAAGAGCCAGCCACTGAGTTCATGTTAGAGACAGTCCCTATCCCCCTTACTAGGGTACCCACTTGGACACTGAGCTGCCATGGGCTACATCTGTGCAGGGGTTCTAGGTTATCTCCATGCATGGTCCTTGGTTGGAGTATCAGTCTCAGAAAAAACCCAACGACCCAGAATTTTTGGTTATGCTGCTCTCCCTGTGGGGCTCCTGTCCCCTCCAGGTCTTTCTATCTCCTTCTTTGTCCATAAGATTCCCTGCACTCTGTCCAAAGTTTGGCTATGAGTCTCAGCACCTGCTTTGATAACCTGCTGGTCAGTCTTTCAGAGGCCCTCTGTGATAGGATCCTGTCCTGATCCCTGTTTTCTCCCTCTTTTGATGTCCATCTTGTTTGCCTTTCTGAACGAGGATTGATCAGTTTACCCAGGGTCATCCTTCTTGTTTAGCTTCTTTAGGTGTACAGATTCTAGTATGTTTATCTTCTATATTTAAAATATGGATGGATGAATTAATGAATGAAAACCTTGCTACCAGAGTAAAGGTTAACAACTGAACAGCCATTTATAGAAGAGGGAAAAATCAGTTTTCCCTAATAAATTAACTCTGGGTATATAAACCACTCCAGGACTCATGTTCAGGTATAGTTGACCAACATATAATGCACTCCACAGTTTTTTAGGGATGTTTTTATTTGGCTTCAGTTTCCTGAGTTTTGTTTTGCTTTGCTTTGTTTTTCTTCTTCTGGGTGTTGTTTCATTTTTGTTGTTGTTGTTGTTGTTATATTGGTTCTTTTTTTTTTTTAAGAAAGAATTTAAAGTTGTATGGTTAGGAAGTTGGTAGAAACTAGAAAGATTTTGGAAAGCAGAACAATGTGATCAAATTATATTTAAAGTTAAATTGTTTTAAATAACAAAAAATTTAATGTAAATTTTAGGCACTGTGAAACAACTATCTTTGAAATCATATTTTTTGTTTATACTTTTATTTACACTATAGGCAGCTTTTGTTTTTTCTTATTTTACTTACTTCTGGATGGCCAGTGCATAGAATAAGGCTAGTACATAGTGAATGAATAGATACATACACTAGAAAAGCAATAGAAATATTTCTAATCCAAGATGTCGCTAAAAATACTTCTAATAAGCTATATAGAAGACCCTTTCTGTAGATATAATTAAGGAAACAGAACCCATTATTTATCTCAAAACTTTGAAAAGTTTAAGTTGGTGGTTACAATTGTCATTGTTAGTGCATTTTTGCATCATAGTCATCATAATTTGACATCTTCAAGACTTATCTTTATCTTTATAACATAAAGCTAAATGTTTTCTCTTAGTACTCAAAGAAGAAATTAACAAGTGTAGTCAGATTTGATATATAGCCAACCAGATATTTACATTGAGCCTGTTTTTTATTCCTGTAATATTTTAGTACATATCTAAATGATTTTTAAATATGTAGGAGGATATAAAAATTATAATTATTTTAACTCATTCTGCAAACATTTTCTAGCCGATGTTTAAAAAATATTTAAGATGTCTTTTTGAAAGACATGCTATTAACTAAATGTAAATATTCTCAACAGACTTCATTATGTCCAAAAAGTACAAAATGTGATCTGAATAAAAAAGACCAGATAATATCCAGTAATATATTCTCTTGTATTTATATATTTCTTCAATATATTTATGTATGACTATAAAAATTGTTATTCTCTTTATGATTGGAATTTACAATTTTACTTGTCTTTCAAATGATACGCAATTATTTGTAAGGCAATACGTTGAGTATTTACCTTCCCGATTGTCTAGATTAGAGTTTCCATTGCTGCTATGAGACACCATAACCAAAAAGCAAGTTTTGGAGGAAAGGGTTTATTTGGCTGTACTTCCTTCCAAATCACCATCGATCACAGAAGGAAGTCAGGATAGGAACATAAACAGAACAGAAGCCTGTTAGGAGCAGAAGAAGAGGCTATGGAAGGTGCTGCTTACTGGCTTGCTCCCCATGGCTTGTTCAACCTGCTTCCACTAGCCCAGGAATAGGCTGGCACCCCACCCATCAATCACTGATTAAGAAAATGTCCTACAGGCCTGCCTAAGGCCTATCTTCCGGAGGCATTTTCTCATTGAGGTTTCCTCTCCTTAGATGACCTCAAATTGTGTCAAAGTGACATGAAGCTCTCTAGGACACTGATTAAATGCACAGATGTTTGACATTTTATGAATACTATTGCACTTTGAAGGAAAAAGAATTGATTCTTGTTCTTTCTAAGTAATAGGATGCCATGTACCACTGTCAGCAATTCGAAGCATCATTGCCTTTACTGGTGTTTCACATAGCTTCTACTTTAAAGTTGACAGCCACTCATGTTGATAAAAATAGCTCAGCCTTTCTTCAAAAGGCAGTATGGTTGACATTTTTGAGCTTCAGCAGTGTCAACAACCATTCAAGAAGCAATTCATGCTGAAATCTCAGGCATTCGGAATGGACTTGAGGATTTTTGCCAGCATGGGAAGGGCAGAAGAGGTAGGGCATCTTCATGTCTCCAGGAAGACTACAAGTTTCCATTGAATGCACACTTCCCTCCCATCAATCAAAGCATAAGAAAACCTCTAAGGTCCTACAGATATCTAAATCTGTTGCGTTCCTCAGCACAGAATGCTATAGTGGAAGTCCTTGGTGATCCGGTATTGCCTGTGATAACAGACTGAAGAAGCAGTTTGCATCTTAGTTTATAAAGGATGGGTGTCTACTTTCATCAGTTGGAGTTCCTTAAAACATTAAGATCAAAAATGCAGAAACCAAGAGATCTTGCAGTGCCAAGTTCCAATTAATAAATGCATAAAACAATTCCTGCATGTAAGGTTAGGGACTCACTGGAGAAAGAGATGGAAAGAAAGTTCCTAAAATGTGCTTGTGAGACTATCTCCTAGAAATGTCAGAGATGGTACAGCCATGAAATCCCACTAATATGGCTGCCTAAACAAGATGTGAACCACTGAGACACTAACGTGTGATACTCTAACGTGGAAAAAAGAAAGCTCTCTGGATTCAACACTAAACAAAGAACTGTTGGCAACTGGAGAGTGCCAAGAGTAGGAAAAATGATCTCCCTAGTGAAGAGCCCCTCAGTTGGTTGTCTAATATCAAGTGGTCAGACCTGAGGTTATATACATACAACTAACATTATATGAACTGAGCAGGTTCTATATGTATACACACACACATACACACCACACACACACAAACACACATATAGAGAAACTTAAAGAAATAATTAAAGAGAATAGTTGACAAAAAGGAGGCTATAAATTTGAGTGAGGGAGGCACATGGTAGGAGTTGGAGAGAAGAAAGGGATGAGAAAATTATATAATCATATTATCGTTTCACAAAATTAAACATATATTATGAGAAATAAAACTTAAAAGAATTCTGCAAAAAAAATATGTAACAAAATGTCAGTGTAAACTGAATTTAAATTTGCACAAAATTTCTCTTTTAGCCTCTGAGTAAATCACTTGTCCACATCCAAACATAAATTCATCATAAGCACTCCTGTTGGATTGGCTAATAATAATTTGCTCATATTGAAGCAATCCCCACTGAAATGTTCTGAGTCATTGGCAAGGAATCAGGCTCACTGTGCATCCATGGCCATCTGAGTTTCCTGAGACTCTTATCAAGTGGATGTATCACTTGCATGTAGGCAGCAAAAGAAACAGAAGCCAAAGATGCGCTGTGAGACAGTCCCCAGTGTCTGAGGAAAACTCCCCAGGATAGTCTTGCCTGCAAGTACCCTGAGGCAGCAGATGGCCCTGGGATTCATGCTGTTGTGAATGCTAGAATAGCTGTGCTATAGGACCGAAGACATCTCATTTGTAATGGGAACTATAACAGAGCCCAGACTCCCCTGCCTAGCTCTTCTTCATCCCAGACTACCAGCCATCACTCCAGTGCAATCCATAGTGCCTCTTGAGCACTACTGTCAACAAAATGTGGAGAGATATCAAGTTAATGGACTGTAAACTTTCATTATTGTGTTAGTGATGCAAATAGGACTGAATTCTTTTATAAGAAAATAAAGTCTTCCACCCAAGCATCCTCTGCTAATGGCTGTAGTAATTTAATGAGCTTCATTACTGCTCGTTATTGCTGCCATTGTTGCATGTAGCGTTCCAGTAACCAACCAAGGAAATACTGTCACATGAGATAACAACCTTCAGCATAAATCAACCCAGCTGACAAAGATTGGGAAGGAATGCAAAGAGTATTTTTGGAAGATGTTCAAAAACCAATCAGATCCGTAACACTCTGATTCACTGGTCTCTTGTCTACTGCTGTCTCACTTAAATGGTCTGTGCTTCCTTTCCAAAGCACTGGCTTTGGCAATATTTCAACTGCAGATGACATTTAACAGGAAGGAAGACATAAACAAAACCCAAATGGATATTTGACATCCCTAATGCCCAAGCCCTCGGGTCAAAGTTCGTAGAGTTATTTAATCCAGTCATGCAGATTAAATTATGTTGTGTCTAAAATAAATCACACTGAGCCTAGTGAAAACTAGACAGTACCTATCAAGAAAACCTCTTTGAATGCTCTCTCTCTTTCTCTCTCTTTCTGTCTCCCGCTTTCTCTCCTCATGAAACATTTTATTAATGTTAAAGATGTTTGAATGCAAATGTTGAATTTTATTTCAAATCATTTATATAAACTGAAACCAGAAATGGAAGGAAATTATGCCATAGCTAATTGCTTGAGAGAATAGTGTGAATGAGATACTCCAGGAAATGCCCAGTCAAAAGGAGAGCCTATCCTGAGAACAGCAGATAATAATGCAGTTTCCACAGACAGGAGTAAATTAACAGACCTAAGAAGAAAATTATATTATCGTAGTTAGGTCTTGATGTTCACACTTCAAACAGAAGTTAATAAAACACAGAGAGTGGGAGAAGCTCTGGGTCAGGCTTTAAAAACAGATCAATGGCAAGGGTTTTTTTTTTTTTTTTTTTTGAAAAGTCAGTCACTCCAAAGGGAGATGAGGTTTGACTCAAGTTTCTCAATTGAAAAGAATTCAAGCCATGTGACACAAATTGGGCCAATCATTGACTGGCTGGGTCAAGGGTTTTATGTGTGGGTTGGTGTCCCCTCTGTCCACTGGAAGTCCTACCTGGCTACAGGAGGTAACCACTTCAGGCTCCATATTCCCAGCTGCTAGAAGTCTTAACTAACAACATCAGAGTTCTAGGCACCCTACATAGATGTAACAGATGTACAGTTTGGTCCTCATGAGGGGTCTCTAAGAGCAGGAGCAGGGGCTGCCTCTGACTCTGTTGCCTGCCTTTGGATCCTTTCCCTTAACTGGACAGCCTAGTCTAACATAAATAGAAGACACACCCAGTCCTGCTTGATATGCTGAGGTGAGTTGATACTCTTGGAAAGTCTCCCCTTCTCTGAGATGAAAGGGCAGGGGACCGAAGGGAAGAAGAGGGTGGGAGGTGGAAGGATTGACTGGGAGGATAGAAGAGAGGGCAACTTCCTACGTGGATGTAAAATAAATTATTAATTAAGAGAAAAAGAAAATAATTCAGGACAGGTCATAAGAGAGCTCATTTTTGGTCAATTAAAAAAAATGGCAGGATTTCTTCCAAATGGCAGATTTTCCTCACAGTTCTGATGCTTTTTACAAAGGCTCTTTCTTTGACTAGTGGCCAAGGCTTCGCGGCAAGTAGTATTCACCATGTGAGAACTTAGCCTGGGTGATGGCCGCAATTCTTCTCAATTATCCTAGCTTATTTCAAGCCCTACAATCAATTAATGGCCATAGACACAATCTGTGAATACCCTCAACTTTCCTATCACTGATTGTCATAACCCACTTAAAGCTGAATTTAGAGACAAGTCTGTCATGCAGCTTCCTTATAAGACTGTTTTATAAAGTTTCCAACTCAAGCTCTCTAAAAACCAAATCAGTTTTTATAGTTCTTAGCAGATATTTAACAGTTTCCTAGAAATGGGATTTTATTTTTACTTCTCCATATTCTATTTCATAGCCAACCTGGACTTTCCTACTAAAACCACTTTATTTTTGCAA
>CM053750.1:31497376-31512544 GCA_028658305.1 Pachyuromys duprasi | reverse complement strand
AACAACAACAGCAAACAGTACATAGAAGTGCATTGAGGTTCAGATGTCATTTCCAAATAAAGATTTCACTACCTTTAGGTACACGTAGGATTGCTGGATCAGTTGGATTTTTAAGTTTTCCACAATAGCTAGTTTTATTACTGTGAAGAGACACTATGACCAAGATAACTCTCATAAAGACAAACAATTCCAGATGGCCTCTGAAAAACTCTACTAATTGAGGTATCGAAGCAGAGGCTGAGATGCATAGCCAAACTTTGGGCAGAGTGCAGGGAATCTTATGAAAGAAGGGGAGATAAAAAGATCTGGAGGGGGCAGGAGCTCCAAAAGTAGACCAATGGAGGCATAAAACTGAGCCTTGGGGGCCCTGAAGATTATGATACCCCAACAAAGGACAGTTTATGCAGAGGACCTAAAACCCCAGCTCAGCAGTAGCCCACAGAGTCAGTCTCCAAGTGGGGTCACTAGTGAGGGGAGCAAGGGCTTTCTCTGGCATGAACTCAGTGGCAGGCTCTCTGATCACCTCCCCTTGAGGGGTGCAATCTTGCCAGTCCACAGAGGAAGACAAGGCAACCAGTCCTGATGAGACCTGATAGGCGAGGGTCCGATGAAAGGGGAGGAGGACCTCCCCTATCAGTGAACTAAGGGAGGGGCGTGGGGGAGAAGAGAGAGAGTTGGATTGGGAGGAGATGAGGGCGGGGGCCACAGCCAGGATACAAATGGAATAAATTGTAATAAATGATAATAATTACAAAAAGGGAAAAAGAAAAAAGAAATTTGGCGTGGCTTACAGTTTAAGAGGTTACTGCGTTATCATCATGGTAAGAGGCTTGGTGGTGTGCAGGCAGACATGGTGCTGGAGGAACTGAGAGTTCTACATCTTGATCCAAAGGCAGCCAGGGGGAGACAGGCTTAACCTCACGCCTGGCAGGAGGAAGATCTGATTGCACACTGGCCAGAGCTTGAGCACAGGAGACCTCAAAGCTCACCTACACCGTGACACACTTCCTCCAACAAGGCCACACCTCCTAATAGTGCCACTTCCTATGGCCAAGCATTGAAACACAGGAGTCTATGGGAGCCAAACCTTTTCAAACTGCCACACTACTGTAATTTACATTTCTGCCAACACAGCTCAAGGTCCCCTTGTCATTACACTGTGCTTTTGTGTGTAGCCATTTTAACAGATGGGGAAATCACTCACTGTGGGTTTGATTTGGATTTTCCTGATTAGTGATTCCCAGCATTTCTTCGTATTCTTGGAGGCTTTGATGTCACAGCCTTCAAGAATGCCTATTCATATATTTGTTTGCTTTTTAATCAGAATATTTGGTTGTTTTTTTTCCATCCGGTTGCCTGGGTTCATTCTGTATACAGAATATTAATACTGTGTCAGATGTGTGGTTTGTAAACACATTATTTCACCCACAGCTGTCTCCGTTGTGGTGATTGTTTCTTTTTCTGTGCAGAAGCTGTGTAGCTTAATGCTATCCTTTTTGTCTGTTTATTCATTTTGTTGACTGTGCCCTGGAGGTCATGAGCCCAAATTATCACTCTGCACAACATCCAAAGCTTTTCTGCCATGTTTCATCTGTGTTTACATTTTCAGGACTTTGGCTCTTTGATCAATTTTAGTTTATTTTTCTGCATCATATGGGTTAAAGATTCAATTGTAAAAACTAAACTATTATTTTCTCTTTGTGTGTTCCAGCCTCCATTCTGTTCCATTCTCCTATGCCTGTACCTATGCCAATGCCATGCTGTTCTGGACACTATCTTTGTATTATGCTGTACTGTGTATACACTGAAGTCAGGGATTATGGTACCTGTAATTTAGCTTCTTTTTCTGCTTAATATTGCTTTAATAATTTCAGGATATTTGTCATTCCTTCCAAACTATCTGATTAATTTTTATTTCTATTGGAAATGCCACTCATGTTGTAGAAGGAATTGCACTGAATCTGCAGACGACTTTGAGGAACATGGCCATTTTAGTAATATTCACCCATTAAGTTCATGAAAAGCAATTGTCTTTCAAATACCACTGTCTCTAATTGCACTTTCCAATTCTTTCATCAATATTTTATAGTTTTCCATGCTAGACCTTCCATTTCCTTGATTAAATTTATTCCTGTTTTTTTTTCTCTGTGGTAAATCTCATTATTTTCTTGATTACATGTTCACATTATTGTTCATGTAGGGGAAATTATGTTGTTTTTATATGCTGGTTGTATCCTTCCACTCTACTAAAGTAAATTCCATGTGAGCATGCCTGGATGCTAGCTGAGTTCACAGTACTGTCTTGGGGTCTGGGCCTGACACCAGAGGTTGCTGGGGTGTCATGATTCTGGCATCTGTGGAAAAGAGCAGTTTTTTCCCTCTTTTCCCCAAGAAGAGGAGGGCATCACCCTTTTTGTGTTGCCTGAGGTTGGGTAAGTGTGACACAGATAATATGAAACTCTCCTTTCTACCCTCTTACTTCACCTTTGATTTTTCCACGCTCCCTGAAATAGCCAGAATATCTCACTATGAACTTTTAAATTTTTATTATTAAAAAATGTTACATATAAAAAAAATAACCATACGCTAAAAGTAACCAGACCAAGAGACAAGGAGTTCTCCATAAGAGAAAAGTAATTAATGGTTAGATGGCACTAATTGTTGTAGTTGATGTTTCTGTCCTGGGCTGACATACTTAGTTGATCATTTACTGTCACATTTTTTTTGTTGCTATTTTTCTTAAAATTACTGTGCTCATTCATTAAGGATGCTAGACTCAGTAAAACACTAAGAAGCTATATATCCTGCATTCCAAGATTAGATTAAACATAATAACAGCTCCACTGAAGTTTTTAAAATCATCCACAGGAGGCCTGGTATTTCCTCTAAGCTTTTCTTCTTGGATAAGGCAGTATAGTACGGTGCTTAGTTGTATAGACACTCTAAGTCATAACGAATTTGTCCAGTTTCCCACATGTCTTCTTGCAAAATTGTGTAGTGTTTACTTTATGAAATAAAATTATTATGAAACAAGATTGTTAAATGTTTAGGGTATTTGGGGCATGGGGGCACATAATAAGCACACCATTGTATTAGTGCCTATTATTAAAATGGAGAGAATAGTGTATTTTACATAAGAATCCCAGAGCTTTTTAAAAATAAAATGTGGATAGAATTCAGATTTTATAGGTGGATTATATTAAACAGAGTCCAAAATATGCTACTTCTATGTCTTCACTCCACTTAAAATTCAGTTGGTTGTGTACCTGGAAAAGGCACTGTCGGGTTTACATTTCTTGGATGAGGATGGTTGGTGGGACATGACTTACCTCCTGCTCTGAGGCCACGCAAAGACTGTGTGCAGTGACAAATGGCAAAACCCAGCTCACAATGGAATTGCTTTGTCTAAATAACCTGGGAGTTCAGTGGACCAATGTTCAATGGAGTTTTAAAAAGTTTTGTTTTGAAAGTGGTTCACAAATGTTTTGCTCATGATCACCAGCAGAGTGATGCATAGCAAATGTCCCTGGGGAGCCTCGTCATTTTCTCAGTGATGCTCATGAGCACTGCATAAACTCTGGAGTAAGTTCCATGCATAGCCAGTGAGAAGTGAGGTTGATGAGGAACAGCCAGAAACAAACAGCGAACAACAGCGCTTCCCCTCCCCCAGTTCACATTCCCAGCACTAACTTCAAAAATGCTGAAAAGACGCAACTGAGATATAAAAACATAAAAAATAGTAATGAGCTCAACTTTCCCTGTATCTATTCTACTTTCATATCAGAAAGGAAAGCAGATTATTAACATTTTTAAATTTCTTTATTTTTGTTTTACATGTGTGTTTGTTTTGTCTGCATGGATGCCTGTATGCTGTCTGTCTGTGTGGTACCTACAGAGACCAGGAAAGGCCTTTGGATCCCTTGGAACTGGATTCACAAATGGTTGTAAAGTGCCATTTAGGTGCTAGGTACGGAGCCTGGGTCTGCTAGAAGAGCAACAAGTGCTATTAACCACTGAATCAATCCCAACAAAACTTACTTGACATGCGGCTACAAGTAAATTAGTTTCTTCCTTGTAATGCTTTGCTAATAATGCCTTCTTAGGCAAACATGCACACTTTTTATAATGAAAGCATTCACACTAACGTACAGATTTGATATCAGCCTTGCAACGTTGATGTAAACCAAGGCAATGTTTACTGGGAGAATTTCTTATGCTTGGGAATATTGTACTCTGAGACGTGACTTCTCTTCTTCCCCTGAAGATCATACTTAGATCATAAACTTTATAATAGTTAATTTCATTTCAGCTTCACCAGACTGTGAGATAACTAGAGATTTGGCTAAGCAACAATGTGGATGCCTCTACGTGGATGCCTGGGTGAAAGAATAATTTATCTTTATGTGGGTGGGCATTAACCCATTTACTAAAGACACAACATAACAAACAAACAAGCTCAGTTTGCTCTGCGTGGGGACTCTGCTGTCAGATGCAGAAAATAGCAGTCCTCCAGAGAGATGGGAAAGTAGGTAATAAGGTGAACAACTAGAAAATACAAACAGACAGCCTCACACAGACAGAATTAAATCTGAGAGAAGAAATGAAGCAGAGTTGGAGAAGGCTTGAATGAGAGATAAGAAAAAGGACTCCCAAAGGTATCTGGAGGTTCCTTGGGTGAACTAAATAGTTGGGAAGTTGTGGTGGCAAAGTAGAATGTCTACCCCAGCAACGAACAGGACCAACAGTGTTCTCTCTTTTACTTACTGTTTCTGGTAAACAAAATCTCCTTGCCATGGAGCAGTTGACAGCAAATGAGAGCTTATTCCAACAGGAGCCAGTAAAAGTGTGTCGTGTGTGTGTGGGCACATGTATGTGTGTGAGTTTCTGTATAGAGGGCCTACAAAATGGAATTTGAGTGGATAAACCAAAACTGAATGGGGACAATGACCAGAGGAAAGTCAGCAAAAATGGTCAATGCATGTCATTAAAAAGTAAAATGGAGGCCAAAGATAGGAACAATCAGAAAAGAAAACAGATAGTGCAGAGGACAAGTAAAGGAGAGAGGGGAACACAAGCCTAAATAGGACTGACTAGAACAGAAAAGATGTGCTAGAATAAAAAAAAAAGGATAAGGCATGCTTGTTCATGAAGCGAATATATATGTATTAAAAATGGAGTGAGTTACACTAATGCAAATGAAGCAAAGAGGGGCATAAGGTGAACCCTTCCAAGGAGCTAGCCTCCCTTGCCCCCATCCAAGTTCAGCATCTGCTGCTGACTTCAAGGGGCTGAGCTGAATCCTCGGCGTTCTCTTATGTCTAGGGAGTGGGAACTTCGGGAGTTACTAAAATCTACACATTTACAAATTGCAAAACATACATTTTTGGTTTTTCAACATGTAAAAAATATTCTGAAACAAAGGATGTTATGTTTAAGCTATGTTTGGCAACATAGCGTCAAGTTCAAACTCAAAGGTGTTATTTTCAAATCCTGGCTGTTCATTTTTCAGCTGTATGTCATTTAAAAAGCTCTGTTTCCAGTTTTCTCTTTTAAGAGTTGAAACAACACTGGTATTTTTAATTCAATAATTGTGACCATTGCAGCATCACAATATTCAACTTTTCAAAATGGGAAAAAGTGGAATATTTATTCTTGTGGATTCACCCACAATGAGAAAATGTTAAATGTTAGTGCAGTATTTAGCTGCTATGGTAGTCATGATAGCAATAGCTTTAAACCTAGGAATTAATTTCATGGGCCAAAGGGGCTATATAAACCTCTGCCCTTTTGGATTCCCCGTTTGACCTTACAAATTGTTAGCCATACTAAGCCTCAGTATCACATCTATTAACAGGGTTAGTGACAAACACCACTGGCATTTGTGAGTTAAGTAAAAATGCAAATGTAGTGTGATGACCGTGAAATCTTCCTGCTTCCTTGCAGCCTTTCCAGTCTAGAGCCAAATGCTGTCATCAGCCTCAAGTTCTTCCTACAATGCAGCTGCATACAGAACTGGAGTTGCTTCTCTGCATTGCACTCTGCTCTGAGGTCTAGTAAGTTCACAACAATATCTCTTTCTCTCGCCTTCAAGGACAAGGTCATACTTGAAAGAGGCTTCCTTCCCTTTGTGCAAACACAGAATAAATTATTTTTTGAGCAAGCATGATACTGTTTTAGTGAGTTCCCAAAATACCTTAAAGACCATTCATCTGTTGATGGCCATGAAGCCTAGTTCTATTTCCAAGTACCTCTGAGTAGTGCAGTAATAAACACTTATAGGGAAGAGGTTCTGTGGTGTAGTAACTCAAAGTCCTTTTGAATGGTATAGTTAGGTAACATGGTAATTCTATTTTTAGTTTTTGAGGAATGTTCATACTGATTTCCATAGTGGATGCACCAGTTTACACTCCCAACAGTAGCGAACAGGGTTTCTTCTTCACCATCCACACCACCATTTGTTCTCCTTGGTTTTGTTGAGAATAGCCATTCGAACTAAATGGAAAGTCAAAGTAGTTTTAAATTTGCATTTCCCTAGTGGATAAGGATGTTTAAAACATTTTGAGATATTTATCAGCCAGTGTGTTTCTTCTCCCTTTTGAGAATTATATGTTCAGATCACTAACCACTTATTGATTAGGAGGTTTTATTTTTGATGTTTAATCTCTGCAGTTCTTTATATCATCCAGATTTGAAGCCATCTGATTTATTCTTGGCAAAGATTACTTTCCTCTTTACATTATTGCCTCTTCACAGAAGCTTTCAAACAAATATGACCCCAGTTGTGAATACTTGGGATCTTGGGAATGTTTTCCTGCACCCTTGGAGTCCTTTGCAGGAAGATCCTGTTTGTTTTCTTGAAGTGTCTTTCAAAAGCCCAGTGCTTTGTCCAGAGCGTAACTGACTCAGCAGAGCACAGCGGTACAGGGGCCGCTCTTCAGGCACCATGTGTCTTCGAGGGAAACTAGAGAGGAACAGGAAGAGCAACCCCTTCCCAGGGAAGAAAGTAGTTTCCCAAGGACCTGGGCTGGGGCTCCATACAGAAATATTCTGAGGGAGGGATGCATATGACACTCAGGTGACGGTGCAGGTGAAAGAAATACTACCCTTGCTGCAGTTACTGATCACAAGCGTGTCTGTTCAACCTCTAGCACCCAGAGGGTCTGTGGTGAGTCACCATGTCAAATGTGGAGCAATGTGCCTGAACTAATAGTTTCCTCACGGCTCTGCACTTCCTATTAAAGAAAGGTCTGTTTTTTTCCTCGAATATCCATCTGTCTAAACAGGTGTCATGGGAACTATTTCCACATCAGGTCAAGGGCAAAGCTTTCACTGTAGCACTATAATAATGAAGTAAGAAGTGAGTGTTTTTTTTTTATCAGAGTAAAAGCTATGTAAGCTAAGAATACTGATAATTTGGGATAATTGAAATAATACTTAAGAAATACTTTCAATCTAATAATGTGGTTTTGACAACAGTAAAAATCAAAAGTATTAAAATCATGTTGTTAATAATGATATAAAAGGAAACAGATAAGTAGACACACATGCATACAGACAGCAATTTTTATATATAATACAGTATAATCTCAGCTACTAAAAATGCATAGAAAAAGAAAATTAAATGTCACAAATATTAGCCTCAATGATTATGTTACTTCTGACAGAGAAGATGCTGGTTGAGTTTTTATTTTGCTGAATCTCTTCTCCTTGGGTGATGTTAATGATAGAGGAGCAGTCTCCATGGGAAGTCACCAGTTCACAGTCCAACAATGAGGGAGCTGAGAGAGTGGACATCTGCAACTTTCTCCTCTGTGGTTTTTCTGCAAATGTTGTTCAAGCCAAGACAATGCTTTCTCCTACAGGCAGGAAGAGCAGTAATAACTACTGAGATCTAGGAACTCCTTAACAGTGTGAATAAATACTGAGTAGCTATATCTTGCCTAGTATCACAAAGGCCTACAAAATTCCTCCCCAACCAGCCCTTCATGGCATAGCTAAAGGATGACTGTGCAAATCTGTTTGTACTGTATACAAACTAGCACAATGTGTTTGGCATGGGGAGAAATAGACAGGACACAGGCATTCGTTTCCAGTTTCTGATAAGTACAGAGTTATTTGTAGAAACAGCATTCACTAAACACACCAGTCTATATTCCTTGTTTAGTCTGCCCCAAAGTCTGGAAGCCTAGCGGCTATTCCTAGATATTTTTTCCTAATCGTTTTTCTTTATAGTTACTGATTTTTATACCTTCTGCACATCCCATACTCTTTTTAAATTAAATCACTAACCCCTAGTTCATTTTGACTCAAAAGTCTTGGACACACACAGAGTAGATGAGTAAAATTGGGGTGTACACTTGCATGATGACAAAATAACCAGAAATGAAAGATTTTTTTGTTTTAATCATTTCACCTACATGTATACTAAGTGTGTGAGTGTGGTGCATGTATATGTGATTGTATGGTTGCATGTATATGGGTATGTTATATATGTATTTGAACATGCATGTTCACATGTGTTTAGAAGCCAGAAGTTGATGTTATGTGTTGTCCTCATACCCTCTTCCACCTTATATATTTTCCTTTTTGTGATAAATTCAGAACTATTCTCATCATTTCAAGGTAAAAACTTTAAACAGATACAGACTGGAACGATGGCCCAGTAGTTGAAAGTGTGACTAGTCTTTCAGAGGACCGGAGTTCAGTCCCCAGGCCTTCCACATTAGGTGGCTTACACTGCCTGTGACTTCAGCTCCAGGAGAGATCCAGAATCCTCTCTCGAATCCTTGAGCACATGAACTTATATTCATGTGTCCCCTGCTCCAATGTTCACATAACTAAAAATAAATAATTTTTAAGAGAAACTTAAACGGATTATTAATAAGTAGTCCAGCTGAAGTTTGGGTGGTTTTCAAATCTTTCCCTAGCTGTACTGGTCAATGGCCACTTATGTGTGCACTGTGTGGCCTCCAAAGCATCGTAGTTGGACTTCAGAGATTGTTTCTTTCCAATTGAAAGTGAATTCTGTGAAGACTTCACAGTTCTGTAGACAGACATTCTGGTTGTGGTGGAGTTTACAAGCATAGCAGTGCACTGAATAATTCTTGGATCTTTTACAGGTTTATCAGGGAATAAATTCACTGTACTGAGACAAATATCAGGTAACACACTCTACCTAGAATTCTAAAAATGCTCAGGGACATGTTAAATGAAATTCTATAGAACAGTTATAGTATAGTGCCTATTATCGAAAAGTTTAAAAGCTAATTACATATTCATCCATGCTTAGTTACTGAGCTATAGAAACACCCAAATAAGCAATTTGTAGCTATCCAGTGTGAAATAGTTGTCCTATTAGCACTTAATTTGAAACATGGGAAAAGCTCTCTTTGAACTGAAGACAAAAGAGAAGCCAATACTTTCCTTTATAGCTAATGGAACCGAATACAGTTAAACTAACACTGCGTGTTCTACACTGACTCCTGTTTTTCTGTCCACCTCAAGATTAGGCATAAAATTACAAAAAGAATTGTTAGCATTTACCAAGCCACCTGCCTTAATTTCAAATACTGTTTTCTTCACAATTTGTATACCTTCCATCATTATATTGAAACATACATATTTCTTATTATACCTTTCAGAAACTTGGAATCAATAGACTTAAGGATTTAAATTTTCTACCTTTTATCCTATTGGTCAATGGTCGGGGATTTTTTGCATGCCTAAAAATATTCATAATAGAATAATTCCATTGATACTGTTCATATAGAGACCCTTGGTGTCATTATGAAACATTTTAATTTAATGTGTCATGGTCTAAACACAAAGTACATTGCCAGTCACTACCAACTGCCAGATAGAACATAGTGCTTTAAAGCAATGATTGTTTAGTATCTAGGTATTGATACCATTTCAAATGTTGGTCGGGACTACCCCTCAAGTATTTCAAATGTCTCAGGACTACCCCTCAAGTATTTCTGTTTTTCTCAGATTACAAAATAGTAGCAACAGCACTTTCGCTACAGCAGTAAAACGAAGGAAAATGCAGGAAATGTAGGTAGATCGTTTGAGTTCATGTCCCAGTACTGTCATTTACCAGCCTCACTCTACACAGTGGGATCCTCAGTGAGACAAGGACCTTTTCAGCCTCGGTGACCCATTTTTAAGTACTGACATTCCTTTAGAAAACAGTTAAAGGCCATTTGCTACCATGTCAGAAACGCAGTTCCGCCTTCTCCACCATACCCTCTGATTGCTTTCTCAGTCTGCTCAATGCTCAGCAGTGCTGAAAAGTCAATGTCTAAAGTGTGTGGGAAAGAGGGATGTACTTTTTAGCAAAAATCCTGAAGATCTCAGTTACCTCAAGAGAAGAAAGTGAGGAACCCTTTGAAGCAAAGGAGAGCTCTATTTGTATTCTTTTCACAGTGGTCACTGGTTGTCTGCCTCCTCCCCATCTTACACTGAGCATCAAACAGGGAGAAAACAATGCAGTCAACAAAATACATCGAAGTACCAAGCAAACTGACACTATAAAAGAACAGCTGCCTCTCGTTTCATGAGATGGCTGTCATGTATTCCAAGTATAACTTTGGATAGTAGAGGCAAATGGCTACATTTAATTTTTTCAAGCTGGGAGTATACACCGTCCTTCAGTGTATGTATTAGACAAAGGTCTCAGCTCCGCCAGCAGACACAAACCTAAGGAGGTTCAAGTGCCCAATGTACAGTAACTGGCTACTTAACACCCAGCCTCTGCTGATCCTCCCACATACTGCAAATCACATCTTGATTGCTTATGCTACCGACACAATATAAATGCGACCAACATAATGCTGTGTTAAGAGGAATAATGACAAGAAGTCTAAAGTTTTCAGAATGGGTACTTTTTTTTTCATATGTTTCCATCTGTAATTGGTTGAATTCACGAAGGCAGAGGGGATGAAGGGACATGAAGGGACTATGACATTGGCCTGATGCATAAGTTACTCAGAACTTTTTCATAAAATATGCAAGCTCCCAGATTTTACTTTTCCTTTTATTCATATGAAGGCCTGTAGTTATTCTGGCTACATGGCAAAATAAAAATGAAAACAAAAATGTAGTAAATCTTGAAACCATGCATTGTCCTCTGAGACTTTGGTTTCCATAGTGATGTTCATTGTTCTCCAGGTTGTAGCTCAAGCTGCTGTGATAACTCTGCCAGGCTGCATGATTTTTCTCCCATGTTTTCTTCTCTGCATTAGTCTCTACTAGTCCCACACAGCTAGATTTCACCTATCTGCATTGCAGACCCCAGGCCTTCTTTGAATACCCATGTAGCTTGATTCTCAGCAAGTCTGAATAAATCTACATTTTTTACATTTATAAATGTTATCTAGTCTTTTTCTTTTGTACAAAGCAAATTCGTGGTTGATTCAGAAAAGCTTCATATATTGCTTTTTATTATTTAAGAATTTCAAAATGCCTACAAAATATTTATGTTTTGAGGAACATATCTTTGTATTAGTGAAGTATGTATCTTCTTCATGTATAAAAGGTTTTCAGGTCTGTTATCATATTGCAACAAGGGTTTTTAATGCTTCTCATAGCTGGACACGCAAACACAAGCCTGAATTTCACCACTGGACAGTTTGAAGGAGAGGAGTAGCAAGTCCAAAGCCAGCCTGTACTGCACAGCTAAACCTGGATCACAAAACCAAAGGCTGGAGAGCTAGCTCAGTGGCTGAGTGCTTGCCCACCCTGTGAAAAGCTCTAGGTTCTACTAACAATACAAAAGGAAAACAATAGGTGTCTTTTCAATTTCATTTTATTTTTATTCCAAGTCTTATGCCCTCTTGATCCCCCCAAACAAATGGATGTTATCCATAAATTATGGGAAATGTGAAGTCGGAAAAATGTAAAAAGAAATCCTTTTATTTACAATTTTAAGATAAATTGAATATCTAAAATAAATACCATCTAGTTCTTTGAGTACTTCACTAAAGAAAGTTAAAGATGCAGAGAGTGAACTGCACAATGGGCTAATACTAAAGTAATTGAGACAAAACAAACAAACAAACAAACAAACAAAAGCACCCAGAGGGAACCATTGGCAAATGATCTCATCAAACAGGAGACGGTGTCTCAAAGCTGTACAACGTTTCATTCACTATAAAAATCCACACAAATCCACACAAGCCCTTCTACATTCCTAGTACTTTTTGCCAACTCATTATCTGTAAATCAGAAAGTCATGCTACATATTAAACAGCCAGCTTGAGTTTTCTATGTGTACATGGACTGTAATGAATATTTCTCTCCTGTGTCGACAATCTGTGACCATCCCAAGTCCACCTGCAGCTGAAATGTTCTACAAAGCTTTCCAGCTTGCCCCTTTATTATTTGCAGAGATTGCAACTTGATCAAGTATTTTCCTTTTATTGAAAATAGATTTTTTTTTTTTTGCCCAAAGTTTGGCTGTGAGTCTCAGCATCTGCTTCGATCTCCTATTAGGTGGAGCTTTTCAGAGAACCCTCAATAAATAGGCTCCCATCCTATTTCCTCTCTTCCACCACTTCTGGGGTCCATCATGGTTGCCATTCTGAATGAGATTTGAGCATCCTCCCTCGGGTCCTCCTTGTTGTTTAGCTTCTTTAGGTGTTTAGATTTTAGTATGGCTATCCCATGTTATAAAGCTAATATCTGCTTTTAAGTGAGTGCATACCATGACTGTCTTTCTGTTTCTGGGACACCTCACTTGGGATGATCTTTTCTAGTTCCATTCATTTGCCTGTAAATTTCATGATTTTCTTGTTTTTTTATTTCTATTTTTTATTATTATCATTTATTATAATTTATTCAATTTGGATCCTGGCTGTGTCCCCTTCCTTCATCTCCTCCCAATCACACCCTCCCTCTTTCTTCTCTCCCTATGCTTCTCCCCTACTCCACTGATAGGCAAGGTCCTCCTCTCTTTCTTTTTGATCCTAAACTATGAGGTCTCATGAGGACTGGTTATATTGTCTTCCTCTGTTGACTGGCAAGGCCCACCCCGCAGGCAGAAGTGAACAGAGAGCCTACCACTGAGTTCATGTCAGAGAAAGCCCTTGCTTCCCTTACTAGGGGCCCAACTTGGAAACTGAGTCTATGGGCCACATCTGAGCAGAGGTTTTGGGTCCTCTCCATGTGTTGTCCTTGGTTGGGGGTATCATTCTCTGAACCCCCAGAGCTCAGTTGTTATGATTCTGATGGTCTACTTTTGTAGCTCCTGTCCCCTCCAGGTCTTTCTATCTCCCCCTTCTTTCAAAAGATTCCCTGCACTCTGCCCAAAGTTTGGCTATGAGTCTCAGCCTTTGTTTTGATACCTCTATCAGTAGAATCTTTCAGAGGCCATCTGTGGTAGGCTCCTGTCCTGTTCCCTGTCTTCTCCTGCTTCCAATGTCTATTGCATTTGTTCCTCTGAATGAAGATTGAGCATCTACCCTAGGGTCTTCCTTGTTGCTTAGCTTCTTTAGGAGTATAGATTTTAGTATGCTTATCCTATATTATATGTCTAATATCCACTTATGAGTGACTATATATCATGTGTGTCTTTCTGTTTCTAGGTTACCTCATCCAAGATGATCTTTTCTAGTTCCCATCATTTGCCTGCAAATTTCATGATTTCCTTGTTTTTAATAGCTAGATAGTATTTCATTGTGTAAATGTGCCACAATTTCTGTATCCATTCCTCTGTTGAGGGATATATAGGTTGTTCCAAAATTCTGGCTATTACAAATAAAGCTCTATGAACATAGTAGAGCAGATGTCTTTGTTGAATGGTGGGACATCTTTTAGGTATATGCCCATGACTTTTATAGCTGGATCTTGAGCTATTCCTTATTTTCTAAAAAAATGCCAGATTGATTTCCAAAGTGGTTGTACAAGTTTGCACTCCCAGCAGCAATGGAGGAGCGTTTCCCTTTCTCCACATCCTCTCCAGCATGTGTTGTCACTTGAGATTTTGATCTTAGCCATTCAGATATATGTAAGTTTTGAGAGTTATTTTGATTTGCATTTCCCTGATGACTAAGGATGTTGAGCATTTCTGTGTTTTTCCACCATTTGATAGTCCTCTGCCATTCGATATTCCTCTGTTGAGAATTCTGTTTAGCTTAGTACCCCATTTTTTAATTGGATTTCTTGTTTTGTTAGTGTTTAACTTGTTCAGTTCTTTATATGTTCTGGATATTAGCCTTCTATTGGATGAAGGGTTGGTGAAGATATTTTTCCAGTCTGTAGGCTGTCATTTTGTTCTGTTGTCAGTGTCCTTTGCTTTCCAGAAGACTTTCAGTTTCATGAGGTCCCATTTATTGATTGTTGATCTTAGAGCCTGTGCTGTTCATGTTCTGTTCAGGAAGTTATCTCCTGTGCCAATAAGTTCAAGGCTCTTCCCCAATTTTCTTCCAACAAATTTATTATGTATGGTTTTATGTTGATGTCTTTGATCCACTTTAATTTTGTGCAGGTTGATAAATATGCATGTATTTGCATTTTTCTACACGTGGACATCCAGTTAGACCAGCACCATTTGTTGAAGATGCTATCTTTTTTTCCATTCTATGGTTTGAGCATCTTTGTCAAAAATCAGGTGTCCATAGGTGTGTAGGTTTATTTCTGGGCCTTTGATTTGATTCCATCGATCCACTAGTTTGTTTCTATGCCAATATCATGCAGTGTTTATGACTGTTGCTTTATAGTACAGCATAAGATCAGGGATGGAGATGCCTCCAGAAGATCTTCTATTGTACAGGGTTGTTTTATAAAATCCAGCAATAAGAGGTGTGAAGTGAGTGAAATGGCAGTGCAGAGACAGGGATAAATTCTTTACTTGCTCTTTATCCATCAGAGGGTTTGCACTTGGAATATACAAAGAGCTTTAAAATTATCATTAAAACATTCAGTGGCTCAATTTTTTTAAGGGTCGTGGAACTGAACAAAGAATTCTCGAAAGAAAACATATGAACATTTAGGAAAACCTTCTAAAAGTGCCCAATACCAGCCAGTCCTGGTGGCACACACCTTTAGTCCCAGCACTCAGGGAGGCAGAGGCAGGTGGATTGCTGTGAGTTCAAAGCCAGCCTGTTCTACAAAGTCAATCCAAATAGCTAAGGCTACACAGAGAAACCCTGTCTTGGAACCCTGCCCCCC